>JAOTRC010000001.1:7911526-7922224 GCA_027497675.1 Cyprinella lutrensis | reverse complement strand
ACACACACACACACACACATATATATATATATATATATATATGCATGCCTAATAATTATATTATGATTTTGTCGTTTAAAAATGCTGTCAGAGATGCAGCCAATAGTCACAAAATATTTGAGCTAGGTATGAGTTTCCAAATCTCAAACTAACAGTAGCCTAGAAAAGAAAGCTGTATAACTTTATGTCAAAACAAAGTGCCACAAAGAACAACACCTTTATCAGCCATGTTCCTCCAATCTGCAAATCATTATTAAACAGTGCAAAGAACACTTTAGGTGAGCCTCTTTCTGTGTAAATTAATATCGCAGATGTTAAATATTCAGCATTGCATTTGCACTCCGCACCCAGGGCACTTGCCAGTCCTCAAAAATAGCTGCTAATGATAACAACACTCAAAAGAACAGGGCTGTTCACGAACACAAATGGCTGTCAGAATCTGTAATGAAGAGAGAAAAGGAAAGGGATGCTGATGATGCTGTATTTAAGAAAAGCAAACAGAAAAGACGGGGAAAAGAGGGGAGGGCGTTTGAAATGCAGCACATGGTAATGGTGGCTTTGCCGGTGCTTTTGAACACCTTGCCAAATGCCGATGCAGTTCGCTTAGAGATAGCTTTCACCTCTGCTGAGCAATGTGAAAAAGGAGTGAAGTTAAGCTAAAAGCAAACAATAAATATTGTATTTATCCCTGGAGGTTTAGGGATGCTGAGAGAGGAATAAGCCCTCAAAAGTGTTTGCTCGGGTTTAAAGTGTAATGTTAGCCTATATATCGAGGCATCAAATGAAATAATAGCCTTACTTTTTCTGCAGAGGAAGGGCCGCTATTCAAGCAATCACTGTCTTTTCTCAGAACCGTGAGATTACAAATGTAAAGAATGAAAAAACTTAAGTCATTTGAGCGTACACATTAATGTGAATGACACATAACGTTAGCATATGAGCTAACTGATCAGACACGGCTTGATTTTATCCAACTGATTGACATAGGCTACACTTAAAGGGACAGTTGACCAAAAATGGAAATTGTCATTTACTTATTCTCATATTGTACCAAACCTACCTGTACGAGTTTCTTTCTTCTGCTGGACACACAGAAACAAGATATTTTGAAGTTGGTAAGCAAACATTTGATGGTAGCCATTCACTTCCATTGTATTTTTTCCAACCAAGTCAGTGGCTACCAACATAATTTAAAATGTCTTCTTTGTCTTCAACAGGAGAAAGAAACTCATACAGGGACTTGAGGGTGAGGAAATAATGACACTTTTCATTTTTGGGTGAATTATCCCTTAAGACATAACAATTACATTAATCTACCCAAGATTGATTAATTTGGTGATGTCCTTCACTTTGTGCGCTTTATAAAAATAAAAATAGCGGAGTTAGTCACCAACTTTCAGAAGTTCGGAGAAAGTAAGGGACAGTCTTGTGAAAAACTGACTGCTAAGAGGAAATTGTCTCACAGCATATTTTTAAAAGGAGGTGGCAAGCCCCATCTTGTGGTCAACATTGGATATCACAGGGCTTGAGACAAGTTAAAAACCAAGCTAAACAAATAAAAAGATTCAAAATAACCATTTTGAGTACACATTTGAGATTAGACCTCTAATACAGGTCTGTTTTTTAATCATAATTCAACCGCCAACTTACATCGGGGAGATAATGTTATGAATAC
Source organism: Cyprinella lutrensis (assembly GCA_027497675.1). NCBI lineage: Eukaryota > Metazoa > Chordata > Actinopteri > Cypriniformes > Leuciscidae > Cyprinella > Cyprinella lutrensis. The sequence continues at coordinate 7,920,549 of JAOTRC010000001.1, read as the reverse complement.
AAATGATTCTTCAAAAGAAATGCATTCTTAAAAAAAAAACAATAAAAATAATAAAATAAAAAAGTGCATACACATAACAAAACATACAAATAAATTAACAAAAAAAGCATTTGACAGTCTCATGCAACCAAACATTTACATGGTTTATTATTATTTTCCTCTTCTGGTTGACCTAGACTGACATTTGTATAATAAAATGATGACAGCCCACTTATAAGCCCACCAAAGCGGGTACCAGTTTGTGAACATTACATAAAAACTGCTCTGGGCCGACATAAATCATTCCAGTGTGTAAACCAAGAGCAAGAATATCATGTCATAAGACTGATACAGCTTCATAATAATGATAAAGTCATCCGTCCTATCCAAACTCTTGATAAGAACAAGTCATATTAGCACTTCCGCCATTGAAAATATCGCATATACAATAAGACTTGGAGAGGGTAATAGCACTTCTCTGAATTCATGGTCCGAGAAATTCACAACTTAAGAGATGGAGTGACATGAAGACAACATTAATGTAGTGTTTAGTGTATCAGCATTGCAAGCGATGCAGGAACTGTGTGCACTGAATGAATGCTGATGATAAAGGTCAATATTAGATACAACACTCCCTACAAAATACACGTGAAAGCATGTCCAGAACACATTGCGCCAGCGAAATGTGAAAAAAAAAAAAAAAAAAAAAATATCACATGGAAACAGGGAGGTCATACCCAAAAGAACAGCTTATGAATTCAAATAACAGTATTAATAATAATAATAAAAAAAAGCTAGTGTATACATGAAAAAAAAAATAGCACGAAAATGCAATGCCAATTGCAAATTGTTGAATACATATTGCTAAAGCTAATTTACGCTCTTATATTACAATATTTATCAAATCAAAAATTGGACAAGTGTGCAAAAAAGCAATAAAAAACTGAAAATTTATGCTGTTTTCGTTTGTTTTTTTAAAAAAGCAGACATCGATAACCAGACTCGTCTTGTTTAGCAACAGTCACTTGCATAGTTAAGTGCATGCGTCAATGTAATCATGCAATACTGCTTTGTACAAATACTTTTTCAGTGCACACATTATATGGGCCTGTCGCAAAAAAAAAAAAAGAAGCGTGCTACACATTAGGTTCATTGCTAAGTATCTATTTTAAGATATAGTGTGCTAAAAGGGAAGGGTTTTTGAGACCGAAAAGCAGCATGAAAATGAGAACGGTTCGACAGTGGCATCGGCACCACTTGAATTAATGTTTTAATTACAGGGCAGCAAGCTGAACAGTGGCCGACGTAATGACACCATTATGCTAATGTAACAATAATGACTTGTTTAACCTTATATTTCTCCTGTCATATAGAACATTTTGAATTAGTCCAAATGAACTCGTCTGAGCTTAGTCGAGATGGAAATATATTTATGCCGTTGACAAGTATGCAAAATAAACCGGCCTATCTGCAGAGCCATTTCAACTGGGTATTAAATCACAAAACTCTTGGCACAAAAAAAAAAACATGATTAAAAAATGAAACCCCCTTATCGTGGCGGGGCATTACAATCCTGAAAAGTCTTGGTTTACATTGATTAAATGTTTTTCATTACTTTTGCATATGCACAGTATTTATCTTTTAAATATTTTTTTTCCTCGAAAAACACCAACATTCAAGAATAGAGAATGTCAATATATCTGTTCTCCTACAAAGTGTTGAAAACTATTGCACTGGTTGTCCACAGATAAATATGGAGATAAAAACCTTCGCAGGGTTCAACTCCAGCTCACTCAAGCCCAAACGAAAACTGCTTACATATATATCGGCGTTGTATTTGGCGGGCATGAAATGGTTCAAGTATGATTATGTGGCTTCCAAAATCTCATTATAAAAACAAAGATATACAAAACAATTTCATGCAGGGCTTACACTGCCTCCATTAATATTCCGATAAAGAGATCACACAGCATTTTGCTGGAATAAACTAAATAGATTGAGTTTAAAGATTGTCCTCCACTAATTGACCAATCGAAAGATAACATTCACACAGGAACAATTCAGCGATCGGCACATTTCTAAGGGCAGTAATGCTACGTGAACACTTGTAACTGCTCTCGTGTATAAAAGGATAGAGTTGGGGGCAGGAGAGCAGCCTTTGAGAGGTACCAACGAGATTGTTCACTGATTCGGGCCAGGTTTCACGATGTTACTCTTCTCGATCTCATACTGTATCAGTGCCAGGGGAACACTGGACCGTAAATAGCACCAAGTGTAGATGTGGAGCGAATTGGTACAGTACTCCAAGGAATAACGCAAGAATCTAATTTGATCGTAAGCGACTCGTCCAAAGGAAAAAGGAATGGTACCAAGATAAAAAGTATTGTACATGTCGTCCTAAGCATTACTCGAGGGAGAAAAAAAATATATATACAAAGTGCTAAGTTAAAACATTCCTATTCAGAGTCATGAACAGTAGTAGATTCATTTACCATACCTTGCCAGAGGCAACGATTTGGTTCCATGGCAGGATAGAAAGGCGCTTTCTGATAATTTACACATTTTCTTTGAGAAAAGTAAAATACAGGTATATACTATATACTTTAGATTCTTCTTAGGCACATCAAAAAATAGCTGCATTACAGAAAATAATGGAACTGCTATTCGAATTTCACTGAGGCGTCTGTGTTGGCCGTGCAGAGGATTGCATGCTGGAAGAAAGCTTTCTAGAGGATGCCACCTTTTCGAGAGGCCTTTTCCCATTGATGGGAGACTGAAGACTAGTCTCAGAATTGGAAGACTTGGACTTGCCTACTGGTAAGAGAGAGCGCTTGATGGGAGTGGAGGTCTTCGAGGACTCTTTCTCATCGGAAGCGGCCTTGCTGGAGCGCGGCTCGGGAGAGACCTGCAGGGAAGAGTTTCCCGAGCCTTCCCCCTCGTCGGCATTGAGTTTGTTCTGGCTGCAGGACTTGGCGCTCCTCTCGACAGCCTTCTTGGCGAGAATCGTGGTCTTGCCCAGATCGGCCGACCGCCGAGTCTCTTTCTGCCGAAGCGCGCTCTTGAAAAACGAGAGTCCCTTGTCCTCGGATTTGCTGCTGCGGCGGAGATCTCTTGAGGAGACGCTTGGGGAGCGCAGGCTGGTGACTGAGGAACTACTGCTGGAGCTTCTCACTGGCCTCCTTCCTTCGACCGTTCTAGGTTGGGGCGTCCGCGGGCTACCACTGACTCTCGACTTCTCTGCAAGGGGACTGGTGTGAGCCAGGTCCTTGCTGGAGCCTCTCTCCACCAGCTTCTTCTTGCCGGACACGGAGTTTTTCTCAGCCACCGAGGAGCTCTTCTTGGATGTGGGCGATGGAGAGGCAGAGGATTGGGGAGTGTTAGCCAGGGACTGCTTCCCCTTTGTGCCTCCTGACACTGGAGACTCTTGGGCCTGCAAGGACTCTCTCTTTCGGGAGGGCGTTCCTGAAGGTGTACCCTTGGTACTCTTGGGAGAATCGCTCTTCTCTTTTAGATTGGTCGCTTTGGTGCCCTTTGCTTGAGGGTTGGAAGACACTTGGGAGGACGGAGATTTCGTTACAGAAGAGGTGCTGTGGCGCTTCTTGGAGGACTTCTCTTGGTCTCCCTTGGTCTTGGTGGAGCTCTTCTTGCTGGAGGACCCTTCTGCTTTCTTCTCCGACCCAGAGCTCTTATGCTTCTGCTCTTTGGAGCGCACTCCGAGGGTATTCTGGTCCACGGCATTGATCTGGTTGTTGTTGTCGATGGGCTCGCCTTTAGAGCTCTTCCTGTCAGTCTGGGTCGGAGCTCTACAGTAGGTCTCGTCTAGGATCATTTTCCCATTGCTGTCATCGCCGTTACCCTCCATCATGGCCAGCGGGGCCTTACTGCTAGGCTGACGCTCATGTCTGCTGTAGCCACCGAAGCAAGACGTGGACACTTTGTCGTCACAAGCTTCTCCTATCCTCTCTAGAGGAGGGGAGGAGCGCGAGTCCAAAGACAATCGCGAGGGCGAATTGGACCTCATTTGTAGTTTTGCTGACAGAGACCAGGAAGGTTTCATCCCGTTTTCACTGAAAGCCAGAGGACTTGTAACCGACGATCTAGAGGACAAGCTCTGCCGTTGAATGCTTCTCACGAAGGGCCGCGTTGAAAACCCTCCTTAACAAAAAAAGGACAGAGAGATTTAAACTAACGTGCAGGTAACAGACGGAATGAAAAGAGCATTGGCATGCAGTTTTGTCTTAACTGAGCAAGGCGGGAGATCCTGTGTTAGTAAGCGCTAAAGCTACAAGAGAGAGAGAAGACATAATAAAGAAAGGCAAGAGTAAAACACTGGCACAATCCACAGAATAAGAGGACACAAGGAAGATGAGGGCAAAATATGGTTCTACTTGGCTTCAAAAGACTTATTAAAGACGCCAGAAAGATAAACATCCATGTGAAGAGGCATGACGATGTTCCTCACCATCGTCTTCGCTGCGATCACCGGGAAACTCCACTGACTCTGCCAATGAGATCAGAGATGTGCGTCTTGAGGAGGCTCCAGAGGCTAGGCTGGGCGGCCTGCTGCCCGGAAGTCGGTTAACCCAGTGTTCACATAAAGATGAGCTGGTGGAGCCTGAGATCACATCCAGGAGTTGCACATATCAAAAAACAAGGATCTTCATTTTAGAGGGCCATGTTTTGCACTGTTGTACAATTGTATTTTTACCCCCGAACAAATTTATTCCAAATTTCGTTTCTTTTTCCAGAAAATTTGTTTTCTGTTCCCTCTCTGACTCATACAATTAAATGGGCTGTTTTGATACTGTACTTTTCATATGTTGTGATGGGCTAACCTATTCACTTAGCACTGTGGCCATCAGGGTTGTTGTATACAGAAATAGATAGTTGTTGGTCACATGGCAGTTATTGACAAACACCATGTGATGTTTTTTTTTTTTTCCCCAAACCAGTTTAGGTTAGGGGTCAGTAGGACTGGGCGTTGTGACAGTATATATCATGACCACAGAATAAAGTGTCTATCATAAGAGATTTTACTATATAGTTTATTTCGCAGTATGTAAATACAGGGTTTGGACAAGCCTTCAACACCCTTCTAAATGAACAAGACAAATGAGTCAGCAAACTGTGTCAACCCAAAACTTAACAAGGAACAGGACTCACCTGCAACAGAGCTGTTTGCCGACCAGGAGGGAATAGTTGTCCTCCTTTGATAGAACAGAATGTATGCAGTCTGCTGACAGACATCCTCATCAGCGATAGGCTGAACCTCACTGTCGTCAAAGCAATACCACTGCCCATCAATGGAGTTCTTACAGTACGCTGTTAAGAGTAAAAAAAGGAATGAAATATCAAATCCACTATTTTGAACACCACACTGAAGTTCCTAGTTCTCTTTAAGGCGTTACCCGTGTAATGCCCTCCATGCATGTTTCCGTGATGGTTACACACAGCATAGAGATCATAAAGGTAGTCGTCCGGGTTTCGGCCAAGTCCGTAAGGTCGTCTCCATGGTGACCAGTGTGAGGGTAAGCTCCAGCTGCTCTGGCTTCTCTTCACCACATGGGGTGCCATATCCATCCCAATCAAAGGAAACCTCACCATGTTTTGCATCTTAACCCTCCTATCCCCTTCCTTGAAAACACAAGGCACACATATTAGTAAGTTGGCAGTAATTTAGCACACACATTTATCCAAAGATATTGAATAGGAATGCTAACACATATATGCACACATATGCTAACCAATGGATCGCCCCCTAGTGGGATATGAACCTTTAAGTACTAGTCTAGTCTAAACTTTAACAAGAGCTGCTCCAACACATTTGCATTGCATGTTGGCAGCAGCATTTGCGCAGGTGATTAGTGAACCAGCACCTGTCTAAACCTCTTGAGATGCAAAATGAGAACATCAGGCAGGGTCCACAGGCTGAGTTTGATCCGACCCTGTTGCAGCTGCCTGCAATGAGGGCAGCGCCAGGCATCGTCTGGGGCCAACTGGAAGGCATACAGGAAGCAGACATAAACAAAATCAATCAGAAGGGTTTTACATTTTACAAATCTGGCCGTTTCTTCATTTTCCTTAAAGTACAGCCAGTTCCAAACCCTTTCATAATTGCCCGAGGCCAGCTCTGGCTAACCACAGAGTATATTTATACGCTTTGTGGACCAATTCCAAGGTTACAGATGTGTTTGCAAAAAAACTAGCAATTTTAAAACAGCACTGACAGCAGAAATAGAGAAACCTTGACATATGTGTCCACAAAGGCAGCTTTAGAGAAGTGGAAATAACTCTTGTGTGATAATTCTTAAAAATAAAAAAACAGTGGATCCAACAATCAAAATTCTGTCATCATCTACCCACCCTCATATCGATCAAAACCTTTCCTCCGTGAACACAAAAGGAGAGTTTTAGCAGAATGCCCGAGCTGCTCTTTTCAAAACGAGGAAAGTGACAAATGACAAAAGCATCATGAAGAAACAGAAACCTAGGGTGTGCTCACAATTGGCAGGTTTGGTTCAGTTTAAATAAACTCTGGTGTGTTAGGTCCATTAATGCGCACCAAACAATCACTTCCAAACAAACTTTGATGTGGTTTGACTGGAAATGAACGCAACATGGACCAAAGACATCTTTAAACAAAAAAATAGGGCATGATGTCACAAGACGCGACCCTAAAAAGGACAGAATTCAAGGCACACCTTATTTTTCTTGTCATAAGCGCTATTTTGCCCATTATAGTTTCGGTAAAGGCATCAGAACCGCCATCTCCTTGTAGCAGATCTTCAGTTTGTGTGCAGCCGAGGAATTCCTGGTGGTGTTTTGATTCCTTTACACATTTTATAAGCTCTTCATAAGTTCTCAGCTAGTAAAAAATACTATCTATAAACATATGCACATACAAGTGCATTTAGCCCACCACCCAGTATTAATAAGTAGTAGAAAGTAGAAAAGTAGTAATTCTGTCAGTATTTACTCTCCCTCATGTTGTTCCAACCCCGTAAGACTTTCGTTCATCTTTGGAACACAAATTAAGATATTTTTGATTAAATCTGAGAGCTGGATCACTCCTCCATAGACTTCTATGTTATTGAAACTTGCCGGCCCAGAAAAGTTAGTAAAAACATTGTTAAAATAGTCCAAGTGACTACAATGGCTAAACCATAAGTTTATCAAGCAACAAGAATATTTTTTGTGCGCAAAAAAATTCCCATGGCTTTATTCAACTATTAATTTTCTTCTGTGTGGGCCCTTTAGCTCACACATCACACACACATGACCAGTGTCGGCCAATAGTGAACCTATGTTATGACATACACAGAAACAACACATTACACTATGTGAACTCCTGAGGCCCACAGAAAAGAAAATTAACAGTTGAATAAATTCTTTATTTCAATAACATAGAAGCCAATCGAGGAGTGATCCAGCTCTGGGATTTTATCAAAAATGTCTTAATTTGTCTTCCGAAGTTGAACGAAAGTTTTACGGGGTTGGAACAACATGAGGGTGAGTAATTACTGACATAATTTGCATTTTTGGATGAACCCCTAAGTTCCTTTGCAAAATATACATCATACAAAGCCAAACTACAAGTGTAAACATGCCCTTAAGTTGCTCTTCACAAACATTCTCACTTGACAGCCTTGTTCTCCTTTCATTTTCTTTCTATGGAGTAGTTTAGTAACTTCTCCTTTTGAGTTCAACAGAATAAAGTCATACGGGTTTGAAGACATGATGTTGAGTACATAACGACAGAATTTTGACTTTAGCGCGAACTGTCCCTTGAGTGTGCACTCAGCCGGACTTTTACCTGCTCCTCTTTGGTGTAGAGCTGGAAGCACTGAGCGAGGGTGCAGGCCTGCGGCTGATGGTGCTGCTCTCTGTGCAGATACACACTCTCAGCATCAGGGATGTACTCTTCCTCAGTGTGTCCAAACAAACTGCGGGAATCAGAACAAACACTGGAGACAAATCTCTAACCAGAGCAGTCAAGCATGACTTCCTATCCTATGACTTCAACATATTTATTTTGTCTCTACAAGATATTTTTCCAATAGTCTGCCAGAGAATGTTTAATACATGCACGCGTGTTGAAGAAAAACAAACGTCAAAAAACAAGTGCACACATTCAAAAGTGATTGTAATATCCCACATATTGATTGCGGCTGCAGTTCCCTCTTGAACCTCCAGAGGTTTGCGAATCCTAGTTTGGGAAACCCGTATCCATTTTAATGACTCGTACATTTTCAAATTACGGTTTATTTTACCAAATATATTTGGGGTCCACTATTTCAGGGTTCCAGACTGAGACCATTTTTTGAGAATGTGCGAGTTTAAAGTTTATGTGGTCGCATATGTGTGGACACTCGCGCAACAGAATGCTGTTGTATCAGCTGATGCAATCCGTAACTTATGTTCAAAATGAACGAATAGGCTACATCATGAATCCATTTTCCAAACCATGTTTTTGACTTATCCTGAATCACTATACATCACATATAATAAACATATAATCACATATAATAAGTGTTTATATTCGGACTATTTTATCCCCGGGTCGACTCGGATGCGGAGTTGCCCAGTGCGTGACTCGCCACAGACATTAATGGAGAGAAGTAGGCTAGCTCCGGCTACAGTGTTTTTCCGCAAGACACGTGCGGTTTATTTATAGACGAACGTAGACGTCACGAGCATTGCACACTGATGGTGAAACGCGCCAATTATGAATTCACGAATTAAGGCATAAATGAAAATATCTCACGAAACAGCGTGCCCCTTCCTACGTCTTTTCAGCGGTTAGATGAGAGTCATCGCTCGACTGAGGAAAATGACATTATTAATAAAATGCAGAAGGTAAGGAGAGTAAGATTTCTGATTTTTGTTACAACTATAAACATAGATAAAAAAAAATCTGTATTAGCTTATTATAATACTCAAATCTTTTAAAATGTAATGCATACATTTGAATGTTTAATGATTTTTAAAAGTTAGAAAGATGATGCTGATAGACAGATAGACAGATAGATAGATAGATAGATAGA
>JAOTRC010000001.1:7865372-7891506 GCA_027497675.1 Cyprinella lutrensis | reverse complement strand
CGTTTAAAGCCCTTTGAAGCTGCACTGAAACTCTCATTTGGACCTTGAACCGTTTGGTTCCCAATGAAGTCCATTATTTGGAGAAAAATCCTGGAACGTTTTCATCAATAACCTTAATTTCTTTTCGACTGAAGAAAGAAAGACGTGGACATTGTGGATGACATTGGGGCGAGTAAATTATAAGCAAAAGGGTTTTTTTTTTTTTTTTAAATGAACTACTCCTTTAAAAACAAGTTACAACTGATTTTGAAATCTAACAGCATGTCCAGACATATCTAGAAGTTCTTAATGGCATTCCCATCATACCTTCCTCTGCAAGGCCTCTGTTCAGCACCAGCTTCCCATGTCTCAGATAGTTGAGCACCGGACCAAAATAAGTGGGATCACGGTCTATCAAATAAGCACCCGTGTCATCCTGGATGAGGAAAGAGCGTTATCAGAATCAAGATGCTTGCCTGCAAAGCGATTTCAGCATAATAAACATTATGCTGATTATTAAATCTGGCTATAACGACTTTTCAGATAGTTTGTTCAAATTCTAGAACATTTTAAAAGAAATAATAGGCAGTGTCTTCTCAGTACTCAAGGGTATCTGACTTTATCTGTACTCAAGGTGTGGCTGACATTTAACATACATGCAGCAAAGCCCATAGGGACGCTGATCCATCTCCAGCACAACATGATTACCACGGATCAATATTGAGGTCAGGAAAGAAGAGAGCTTTACTCCACAACATTTACCCTTAAAAGAAAGCAATAGGCGAGAGCAACTTCACAGTTAAAACTTCCATTTTTTTGTAATGAAAACAACTTTATTTATCAGAAATACTTTTGACGAAGCAGAGAAACATAAGAAACGACTTGTCTTTTAGTAGCTTTCAACTGCCGTTGCCCTAATAAATGATGCATACTGACCTTTAAAAGTTTAAAAGCATGCAGGCAACCTATTTCTTCTTGTGTCACATGGAAGAAACTAGAGGATTAATTAAAAAAAGACCAGTATATACTTGTATGACATAATACATATTAGTGCATTCACTAATTATACCAGTTTAATTGGTTACTAATTCTATTCAGGATCAATTCCTGAAAATTATTACGCGTTGTTGTGTGCGAGCATTAAAAGATTTGTAGTTATTAACTGTTTTGCTCACAGCTTAAAAAAGTAAGGTAAAGGTATTTAACAACCAATAACTCCATAGAAAATAATAAATGACTACATAAAAGCCTACTTGATTTCACTAATATTAAATTTTGATTTACAAAGTAAACTGAGTCTGACTAACAGTTTTCATTGTTTACTCCTGATAAACACTTTAAAACAATTCTACTAAACCACATAAATAATATTAATAATTTCTAATATTGTCAGTTTAACCAGATAAACATTAGATAAATGGTTTAATTGGATAACCACTAATTAAAAACAATAATTAACATATTTAGATAAGCACTAGTCAAATATTTTTTAGCATTACATTGCATACTAAAAGGCCACTGAAGTGCCTTGGAATGCACACTTTTTTTGTATGATGCATTTATGTCATTTGCATTGTAAAAGGAAGCTACGGCCTTCCCTAAAAGTCGCTAACTATCGCTAGATGATGTCATAAGTGAATTAGCATATTAATGATGTCATCGTGTCGTACTTGCCTTATGTGTTTTCTCTCTAAATTAATCCTCCATTTAATATACTTTAGCCGAATGTCAATGTCATTTCCTTTTTTTTGTCATACAACAGAACGAGTAGCTATATGATATAGTCAATGACTTTTTATAGGCCTATGTTGAAAATTATATGAATTAAGAGAGAGTTTGTAAGTGATCGGTCCATGGAAAAACACTGCTCATTCGCGTCTGTCAGCAGCCGTGCGCTCAACAGATGAATGTACTGCTCTCTCCGCCATTTACTGAAAGAGTGAGCGACGACAGGGTGAAAGCAAGACCTCGCGCTCACAGGACAGTACTGCCAATATTTGGAAGTTACCAAAAAAGTCGCTAAATTTTTCACTTTTTTAAATTTTTTTTTGCGAAAGGGGTCTGAAAAGTCGCTAAAAATAGCGACAGAGGCGCTAAGTTGGCAACACTGGGCGGGGCATATTGAACGGCTCCTCCCCCTTTTCAAATAGCCAATAGCATTTAATTTACCTCACAAACTGCAAGTCGTACTTGATAGCACCATGGAAGCGAATCCGAGCGCTGATGAAAGGTTGGATTCAATAGTAGAGTTGTGAATAAATTCTAGCAATTTCATTCTTAACCAACGTATAGTTAGAAAACGTAATCAAACTCAAGCTTTTGAGCAACCAAACTCATATATCCAACCCATACGGCTCCGTGACGTGTGAACAGTTGCTTTGGCCAGGTGGAATTTATTAAATGGGGGGCGAAGCTTTAGATTCTAGAGAGCATTTGATTGGAAGTCCGATGATCCATTTTTCCAGGAAGTGAGAGACTAAGTTTTGAACGCTTATCTCCTAAATGTGAATTTTGTCATTGTTTTCGAACACACCAGCTTATTCAAAACCTTAATCTACTTATTATGAATAATAAGTGTGCAATTTGTGGATTGGTACTGTATATACAGTAGAATGACATTTCATAACCCTGCAGCTATTTATTCATTACGGCTAACATGTTCATACAAAAAAAATGTAACTCAATGGACCTTTAACATTAAATATTTTGCATTGGATACTGATGCATTAGATGTTGTAAATAAAACTTTCTGGCAATAATAAAGCATTTAATAGTCATATAATGCTAATAAATTTATTTTCATGAATTGTTAGTTAATAATGCATTAGTGTTAAAATATTCAACTCAATATATTCATACCGGTATTAATGTTCGTATTATTAATGTTTAATATTTTGAATAATTAATTTAAAATATTCATGTTAAAATTGCACCACATCTAGACATCTACTAACCAAGATTAATAAATGCTGTAAGAGTATTGCTTATTATTAATTCACGTTAACTAATGATTTTAATGGTAAAGACGTAAAGTTATAAACAGTTACCAACATTTCAATAGTCTATAGCTAGAAACTTAGTTAATATTTCTAGGTAACGTTATCCAGTAAGAAAAAAAGTCAAACTGTTAAACAGGAAAGTAATCTTTGTAATATTTGTTTTATTATTATTTAACGTTAGGGTTTAGTGAAAACAGTAATGAAAGTTCTGCAATTAGCACTTGACATGTAACGTTAGCATGCAAGTTTGTAACGTTACTGATATAAGAACTAACTGTTATAGGCGATGTATTTTTGTGACTTAGTTATGTTCGTATTTAAACGATCTAATGCTAATCAAAATATACTACAAGCATCCTCTTTTAAACATATCTGACAGACTAGAGCTAACTTTTAGTAAACAAGCCACATCAAGTGTTATCAGTGAAGCTAAGCTAGTAAGCGGAGCTCCATTGACTGTAACTTTACCAGCTAGCCGTGGAGCTAAAATATTAAAATACATCAATACAGCGAAATGTTAGACTATAAACCCATTATTTTGCGTCTACACAGTTTAACTGATTTTCCTAAAGTCCGGATACGTGAAGTCGCGGTTAGTGTTGTTCACTGTCATGCTAGTGAAGAGCTCGCGGTATAAATACCTTGTCAGAGTCGAGGTCGGGGTCGGCCTGGCACAGGCGGTACAGGAAAGACTTCGGGTCTCTGCACAGTGTTTGTCTCGTCGTGAGAAAGTATGTGCCGCCGACGTTCAGGCGAACCCATTTGGACGAGCCGCTTCCGGGCGGCTGCAGTCTCTCCCCGGGAAAAAGTGCGGGACACCTCCGACCATTCGAGCCGCTCGGGTCAGGGCTCTTCTCCGCCATCCCTCCTCTGGCTCCCGCTGCCTGGCTGTCGACTGATGGGACTGAGCTGACTCTGAACGACACTAGAGCAGGAAGTGTGTGGGGAGTTTGAGAGCCGCTGTTCCCTGAGCCCTCCCTTCACAAAGGCTCCGTCACCATACACACGGAGATGTCTATCTAGACCGCACTTTTGCCACGCAAGAATACTGAAAGCGCCGTGATGCGCATCCTAGCTAGGCAGCTCTTTGCGTCTTGAACGTTTGGAACAATTATGTCATTGTTGAACAGCCACATGATTTTTTATTTAACAGCCACATGATTATAGGCATACATTTATGACTGCCAAAGTGTGTACAGTAGTATTAAACACTAGTAAAACCACTTAGGCTACTTAAATTGTTTGGTCAGATGAACACCATTTTTGTCAAATTGTTAATAATACAATGATTTAGAATAGAGAATTATAGAAGCCAATTTCTGTCACATATGAAGGCATTCTTTGGTGAGTCATACTTCTTTTGAGATAAGTCCACAAATTACCAGATAAAAAGCTTAAATTATGAATGACTAAATCGATTGACAAGGTAAAACGTAATAAGAACAAAGTCATTCTTTGGTATGGTGAGTCACTATTGTTGTGATAAGTCCACAAATTACCAGATAAAAAGCTGAAATTGTGAATGAATAAATCAATTGACAACATAAAACTGAGAGTTTAAAAAACTAAATCATGAGGAAAAAGTCAGTTATGACAAAACATCGAATTAAAAAAATACATTCATAATTATGAGATAAAACTCTTATGATAAACTATGCACAAAATTTGCCATATCATTATGAACGTCGTAATCTAATCGTCATAAATTAATTATTTCATAATTATGACTATTTTGTATGGGATTTAATAATTTATATAAAAATATAATTTACAAAAGCATGCTTTTTTTTCTTATGTGATGGAAACAGTCTTCAACAGTGATAAAGACTGTATTTGTATGGTCTATTAAAAAAAAAAAAACACTAGGAAAATAGTTAACATTTCCAGAGTTTGATAAACACAAGTAAAACAGATAACATTTCAATAGTTTAATCATATACTGTACAAGTAAAACAGTTCATATCTGAATGGTTCAGTCAGACAAAGACAAATAAAGTTCATATTTCAATGGCTTAGTAAAGTAGTGATTCAGTTCATATTTCTATGGTTTATTCAGATGATCATTTATCTGCTTCAATGCTATGCAGTTGTGTTCTCATGTGCAATTAGTCTAGAATGAAGATCGTTTGAGAGAGCCATGTGAAGATTGACAATACAAAAGACAGTACAGCGAATAGCAGGCATTTATCATCACTTGATGGTCCTGCTATTGCTAAGTGAGATGTGTTTCTCATAGCCGATGTTTTTCTGCGTAGGAAATGCCTGTGGGCATTCTCTTACTGTATGTTTACCTAAGACCTGGAAAGCTGAACAGCGAGTTCATTCAACGTGACCTCATTTCAGCGCTGCAAGATGTTGAGAAATGTAAACAGCCAGCATGCATGAGAGACCCAACTGTAAAAGACAGGGGAAGTCTACTGGGAGCTGTTGTCTTAGCACTGCTGTCTTGCACATGCTACCAACAGTCTGTCAGAAGCAGAAGCAGAAAGATGTTACTCTTCATGTATACTTTTATTATGAGACTTCACTTTCTCCTCAACATCCTGCAGTTTCATTAAAGGTTTATGAAAGATTGTTTCTGTCATGGAATAAAAATAAAAAATAAAAGAGGTAATTGCAACTTTTTTTAATTTGCGAGTTATAATGTCAGAATTGCAAGATATAAACATGCAATTGCGTTTTATAAAGACAGAATTATGAGATATAAACTTGCATTTGTGAGTTATTAAGTCAGAATTATGAGATATAAACTTACATTTGCGTGTTATAAAGTCAGAATTATGAAATATAAACTTGCATTTGCGAGTTATTAAGTCGGAATTATGAGATATAAACTCGCAACTGCAAATAAAGTCAGAATTATGAGAAATAAACTTCCATTTTCGAGTTATAGTCATAATTATGAGATATAAACTCGCAACTGCTAATTATAAAGTCAGAACTATAGATATAAACTTGCATTTGCGAGTTATTAAGTCATAATTATGAGATATAAACTTGCATTTGCGAGTTATAAAGTCAGAATAGTGAGATATAAACTCGCAACTGCATGTTATAAAGTCAGAATTGTAGATATAAACTTGCATTTGCGAGTTATTAAGTCAGAATTATGAGATATAAACTCGCAACTGCAAATAATAAAGTCAGAATTATGAGAAATAAACTTCCATTTGCGAGTTATAGTCATATAATTATGAGATATAAACTCACAACTGCTAATTATAAAGTCAGAATTATAGATATAAACTTGCATTTGTGAGTTTTTAAGTCATATAAATTGAGATATAAACTTGCATTTGTGAGTTATTAAGTCACAATAATGAGATATAAACTTACATTTGCATGTTATAAAGTCAGAATTATGAGATATAAACTCGCAACTGCTAATTATATTCAGAATTATGAGATATAAACTTGCATTTGCGAGTTATTAAGTCAGAATTATGAGATATAAACTCGCAACCGCTAATTATAGTCAGAATTATGAGATATAAACTTGCATTTGCGAGTTATTAAGTCAGAATTGAGATATAAACTCGCAACTGCTAATTGTAGAGTCAGAATTATGAGATATAACTTAAGCTTGCATTTGCGAGTTATTAAGTCAGAATTTTGAGATATAAACTCGCAACTGATAATTATAAAGTCAGAATTATGAGAAATAAACTTCCATTTGCGAGTTATAGTCATAATTCTGAGATATAAACTTGCATTTGCGAGTTATATAGTCCGAATTATTAGATATAAACTCACAACTGCTTGTTATAAAGTCAGAATTATGAGATATAAACTTGCAATTCCGAGTTATAGTTAGTATTGCGATATGAATGAGTTTTAAAGTCAGAATTGTGAATTTAAACTTGCATTTGCAAGTTATTAAGTCAGTATTGTGAAATATAAACTCACAATTGTGAATTATAAAGTCAGAATTGCAAGATATAAAATCAGTCAGAACTTTCTTCTTAGAATTGTGAGTTTATATCTTACAATTTGGACTTTATAACTAGCAATATCTCTCAATCCTTGGAAAAAAAGTCACAATTGTGAGATATAACTCAAGTTAATATCTCACAATTCTGACTTAACTCATAATAACTCTCAATTAGGAATTTATATCTTGCAAAAAAAAGAATTGTGAGATAAAAAAAAGAGTTGCAATTACCTTTTTTTTTTTACTCGTTGTTGAAATCAAGCTTCCACAAAGGTACGTAGAAACCAAAGGGCATAAACAATGAATCTGATATAATTTAAGTGACCTGATTAGGACACATAAAAATCTAGTAAATAATTACAGCAATCATTCACATTCAAAGGCAATACTCAATATTTACAACACATGGCCCCTGAATATTAGAATTTAAATAATACAAGGTACTACAGGCTGCGCCGCTGCCAGCAAATAATCTTATATAAGAATAAAACTATTATACAAGGTGCAAATCCAGTAACACGGTGTTACTTTCTGAATAATACATCATCTGTACATCACAGTTATATTCGGTGACAAACCCAGTCGAATCATAAATACACATTTGAACAATTCCTCAAAAAAAATGGAAGGAGGAAATGCAACAGAAGAGGAAAAAACACACGTCTGTGCTTAATTCTCACTTGGTTACAGCATTTTCATTTGCCTGTGCTTGACCAACATCCTTTTCAATGTACAATAAAGCGGTCAAAAACTGCATCTCCGAACGCGGCCCTTATTTACAGTTGCGATTCTCTTCACAGCTCAATTCCCGTAGGTATTACACCATATGTACATTGCAAGAGACTCACATGGTACGACACAATGTGACTGTCGTCGACAGCCGTCCACTTTTGTTGCAAAACATAGAGCCGCTTGCTTGCAGTGTATACTGTGTAACGTACCTTATCAAGTACATGTTTTCAATCTGAACCAATGTTTATAAATAAAATATAATATAAAAAATAGATATAAACAGCAGATTTAAGGAACCAAGTGCGAGTTTCACGTGTGAACCCACAAAATCCATTGCCATTTCATATTAAATATAACAGTGATTCTTCTTCCGATGATAATTTCATGTAATATGATACAGGTGAACAAGATGACTCAGAATAAATATAAATATATTAACGATTTGAGGATCAATCTAATATTTACTTGACCTGTAGGATCGTTTTCAGTGTCCTCTATAGCTATCCTAAAGCACTCTTATTATTATTATTTAAAAGGCAACAGATTATGAGTGTTTTTGTGGATATTTTCCTATGTATACAGTATCTATATACACATAAAGTGTACAAGTTGTGGATTTGCTGAGTATTACTGATCTTTGATTTTATGTTACAACTGCTGAACGTGACAAAAACACTGCAAGAAAAACATATTTTGTCTTCAAGAAGAAATATTGATGCACTAGTCCCATAAACGAACAGATCTTCCTGTTTGGTAGTTAAATGGTGGAGGGCTCAGACCTCTCAGACTTGCCTTGAGTCCAGTGGTCCTCTGATGACCAGTCATGCCAGTAGTCTTATGTTAGTGATAAATGGTTCCCCAGACCTCTTGAATCTTCTTACACCATTTGTCTGCGTTTCCACTGGGATCCATTAGGTAGTATGTCCTGTTTGGCTGCAAATGAGGAAAACAATGACAAGATTTAGCAGCATTTCGCAAAGTCCCAAGAAGCACCAAGTGCACTACGGCTTATAAATGATACTATAACTAAAACTCGCAGAGAAGCACTGCCTATTATTAAAAAATAGCTATATATTTAACTATGTATACCTATAATAACTATAATTTGTACCGTGTGGACGAAAAACGTCTTGAAATTCTTGGCCTCTGGGCGCAACTCTGGAGACCACGGGATTTCACCCTTCAGTACTTTATTCACTGGATCCACGTAATATAGATGTGGTCCTTCAGTCAGTAAAAGCTGACGGCGTCGAGCAAACAGTCCCTGTGAAATTGACAAACAAGAAAGGGTTAAAAAACACTTACCAAAGGAAACCAAAAGAGGGCGCTATTTGTTTTCTCACTTAACACTTACATTTTTAAAAAAAAAAAACATGCACCTGTTTAATACCATTTAAGATAAGATACAGGAAGGAAAATGTTACCTTTCTTTTGTCAACGGGTCCCATTTTATATATCAAGTTATTTTCAACAAACTGGTGCCTTTGAGACAGAAAAAAACCCACAAATGTTAATGAATAACAAGCTGGCAGAGCTGCCCGTGTTGTTGACCGATTGAAAACAGAACTATTATGATCAAGAGTTTCTTTTACGACATGCAATAAAAAAACTCAAAAGGAAATGCGTGAGATAAAAACTAATCATTATTACTGCATACACCCACACAATCCCTAACTATGTATAATAACAACATGAATGTGTGTTTAACTGTGCTGTGCATGATGATGATTTAATATTTAACCAGAATGAATGTTTATGAGCTGGACAACTAATTTCTGAATGAAGGTTGTGACATACCAAGGGTTGCCTCTTGTTTGCTTCTGCAGCAGAAGTCGTTTCTCCTCACTGGAGAACTGCAGGTGCAGCTCAAAGGAGTTGCTGTCCAGGTCATGGATGTACTGCTCAATGTTGCTGCAGGGTCTCAGTGGGGCGATCTGAGATGAGCTGGAGGGAGCCACCTGCAGGCTGCTGAACTGACTGAGGAGATCTTCATACTGTGGGATCCAAAGCAAACAGCAAATCAGTACACAGTGACCCAAGACCCAGTGAGACTGCAATTGGGAGCTCACAATTTGTACCATTAACTGACCATACTCACTTAAATATTTAACAGGAAGTTGTGGCCAACTTTACTAAAATACTGTGAGGTAATTCTGAAGATCACTGAATGTGAAAAAAATAAGAGTGAAGCTTGATTTTAGCGCACTTCTTCACCATCTCTAGCTTACAGCCGGCTGACGTTTGGAGGAGACTGTTTAAGGACTCTCTGCCCATTAGAGAAAGAACGGGAAACTTTTGGATTTTAACTAAAGATTACGACCAAAAAAAAAAAATTCTTTGCGCAGGTTAATTGTTCACCACAATACTGGTAATGCCCACAAACAAAGTGAATAGGGTCAGTTTTGATTTAAAGCAGACTTTAAAGAAAACATGAAATGGTATCTGTCATGTCGGACATAAGAGATCAATTCTGATTAAAAACAACAAAACAAAACAAAAGGTCCAAACAAAAACAACGCAACAATAAAACAAAAAACAATAAAACAAAAGCTAAACAAAGAACAAAGACCAAACAAAGAAACACAAAACAAAGACCAAACAAAAAAAAAACACAAAACAAAGACCAAACAAAAAAAAACACAAAACAAAGACCAAAAAAAACCCCACAAAACAAAGACCAAACAAAAAAAAAACACAAAACAAAGACCAAAAAAAACACAAAACAAAGACCAAATAAAAAAAACACAAAACAAAGACAAAAAAAAAACACAAAACAAAGACCAAATAAAAAAAAACACAAAACAAAGACTAAACAAAAAAAACATGAAACAAATACCAAACAAAAAAACACAAAACAAAGACCAAACAAAAAACACAAAACAAAGACCAAATAAAAAAAACACAAAACAAAGACCAAAAAAACACAAAACAAAGACCAAACAAAAAAAACATGAAACAAAGACCAAACAAAAAAAACACAAAACAAATCCCAAACAAAAAAAACACAAAAAAAAATCACAAAACAAAGACAAAAAACACTAAACAAATACCAAACAAAATAAAACACAAAACAGAGACCAAAAAACAAACAAAGACCAAACAAAGAAAAACACAAAGCAAAAGCTCCAAACCGAAAACAACACA
Organism: Cyprinella lutrensis; assembly: GCA_027497675.1. Taxonomy (NCBI): domain Eukaryota; kingdom Metazoa; phylum Chordata; class Actinopteri; order Cypriniformes; family Leuciscidae; genus Cyprinella; species Cyprinella lutrensis. The sequence goes on along the minus strand of JAOTRC010000001.1, from coordinate 7,880,721 downwards.
ACAATAAAACAAAACAAAAAGCCAAACAAAACAAAAGCTCTAAACCAAAAACAACACAAAACAAAGACAAAAAAACACAAAACAAAGACCAAACAAAGAAAAACACAAAGCAAAAGCTCCAAACCAAAAACAACACAACAATAAAACAAAACAAAAAGCCCCCCCAAAAAACAAAAAGATTAAAAAAACATCAATAAATCAAAACAAAAAAAAAACTAAATGAAAAGTAAAAAAACAACAACAACACAACAATAAAACAAAAGCAAAAAACAAGGGAAAAATAACACCAAAATAGCACAAAAGCCTGTAATTTAGCACAGTATAGTGGATCATATGTAAGATAAGTCTGACTAACATTGCCATAGTAGTCTTCATCATCTTCAGCCATGGCTGGTAGGTAAGGGGTCAGCTTGGGTGGCATCTGAACCGGCAAATTATCCCATGAGATAGTCTCAAAGAACATATGGCCTTTTAGTGGATTGAACCCACCCATTTCCTCACATCCTAGCCGCTTTCTAGGGTCCAAAGACTGAAACCAGGAGATAAACAATGAATTTTCTTCATATCAACTGAAAGTGAAGGTATATAATAAAAACAAACTATTATTACCAACAGTCGCTGAACCAGATCTTTAGCTTTAGGGAAGAACTTCTCAGGAAATTCATATTCCAGCTTTGTTATCTTTTGGAAAATCAAGTACTCGTTCCTATTGAAAGACAAAAGCAAATCACTAACTCAACCAAATCAATATCAACTGAACAATTTGTAGTCTCACAACGGAAGAGCTCTTAATAATCAGTTTAGAGAAGGAAAGGGTTCATTTACAGTCACATGGTTCAGTGTTTTGTTTTTTAAAGGCGGTCTGAGCCAATTTATTGGTTGTAATGTAACCAAAACTGCAAGCGGGTCACGTGACCAAGTGGTTGGGGTTTCCTCAGAAGCCCTCTGTACTGTCTACACAAACAAGTCATAAACACCAAAGCCAACATTTCCTGTTATTTCACACCATGTTTTTAAAAACTGCAATTACAACAGTGATCAACCAACAGCGCTTCAGCTGTAGAGCAAAGCATTATTAAAAACGTTTGATTGAACTAAATCTGAATCGATCAGTAACTCACCCAGCTCTAAACGGAGGTAATCCGGCCACCAGCTGATAGATTATGCAACCCAGAGCCCAGAGGTCCGAACTAAAAGAGAAATATAACAGAAAATAAAAAAAACTAATTTGAAGCAATTGACTAACATCTTAATCTGGTAATATTGCGCTATTGCACATTAAATGCCAAAACCTTTTGCAGGCTGATTTTTCCGTCAGCAGCTCCGGAGAAACGTACTGTGCAGTGCCGACAAAAGAATTGGCTCTTGCTGTAAAGACAAATCTTTCAGGTTTAGATTCAGGAGGGACAAACATCATCACATCCGTAACCCTGCTGACAACTCATACACTGTTTTTGGTATTTAATCAAATAATTGTAATTAATGTGCTTCAGATAACATAATATTTTGAGTTTCTGACGATTAAATCAATCGCCTTCATTGTATCAACTCAATTTTTTCAATTTCAATGAGCTTAAAAGTTACTTAATTTGTAGAAGAAAAATGATAGACCATCCCATATTTATGCTACTCGAGCACGGTTGGGAGTGTATCTATAGATAACAAACACGTCATGTTTGTTATGAAACGTTATAAGGAAGTTAACGGCAGTTGTTATGAAAAACACAAGCCAGAGCAAAGCAATTCAATGAAACATTCATGAACTATACGTTACTTTGAGAGCTGTCCAAAGACAACTGTTTCGCTGTCCCGAAATCCGTAATATGAATGTGCATGTCTTCGCTCAGCAAGATGTTCTCGGGTTTAAGGTCCCTAAATAAAAACAAAAAACAAACAAATGCATGCATATTCAAAAAATGCAAATTTCAATCCAACTCGTACTGTTAGTCGAAATTACCTGTGAATAATTCCCAGTGCGTGCAAATACTCGAGTGCACAAACGATCTCAGCAGTGTAGAATCTCGTGCAAGTCTCATCAAATGAGCCTATTTTGCGAATGTATCTAAGTAGTTCTCCATTCTTTGCATAACTGAGGGCGAAATCTGACGGATTAGAAGTTAAGAACATTTTAACAAAGTACTAATGAGTTTAACAAAACACAGACCTGGTTGCATGGCTTCACAGCTCAACACCCCGACTCCCCAAAAGGATACAAAGTTTATGCGAGTCTTGAAACGTGAAGTAGAGCTTTACGAAAAAGGGATGATCTATGCTTGACAATATATCCTTCTCTCTGAACACATAGTGTGCTTTATTCTCTTTCCTGATGTGATTCTTCTCAAGAATCTTCACTGAAAAGAAAAAAAAAAACACATTTCAGATGACATCAGTGTGGTTCATTTAAGATAATACTACTATAATACATTTGTATGTGACATAAATTGCCCATTACTTGCATATTCCTTTCCTGTGGCAAGTTCTTTTGCAAGCACAACCTGCAATTGAAATGTGTTCAGCTATTACAACAAATCAATGGAGCCATCGTAAAACTTTATTGTTGTTCGACAACCAAAAATATCGGCTGTTTGGTCCTTAAATTGCTAATGATTAAATTGCAAAATTGTACCCACCGTCGAGAAGGAACCCTCTCCTAAAATTTTGCCAAAGCTGAAGTCCTCCTTCTTGCGCGATTGTGGAGGCTTGAGGGTCGATGTTTGGGCGTTCGCCTCACCCCCGCGGACCTCCATACTGAGACAGTGAGGAAGGCTGGAGTTGAGCTGAGTCCTTACCATTGATGAAGAAGCACAGGAACGCAACGCCACGCTAGGCTGGATGGGAGCAGCATCGTACTGAACGAGCGAAAACACACACACAGAGCAAACATGACACTGACTCAGACATGCGGGTGCATGTGCAATGAGGAACAAAACCACCTTGGAGGCAGTAAACCAGCAGCTGATAAAGTACAGTAGAGCTTCCGCAGAGGGGAGGGCTGTGTTTGTTTTCACCCAGGATTACGAGTACTCAAATTCATTCACTCAGACCTGCCTTTGTTTACGCTGCAGAGAACGCAAAATATTTACCCTGCTGAAGTTGCGAAAACACCGTTTTTGGTTAAGTCTAACCACACTTTTGATGCTGAGTAACCACGTGTATAACAGGCTACCCGAATTCAAAGTTTAAGGTGATTGATATATTTAAAGGTGCACTCAGTCACTTATTAAAAGGTTCAAAAAAGATATAAAGAGATAGTTTATGGAAAAATATCATGCTCAGTTAAATGGGATGAAGACTCCAGTCATATTAGTAGCCTGATAACACCAGCTTTATTTTACAGTGGGTCTCCTCATGGGGGCAGACATGTTGAGATCACATGACCAGCCGAATACTACTAGTTTTATCCCAGCAGCAACCACCCCTGTCCTTGGAACCAAACGTTTGTGTTATAAATGAATAATGACTGACTGTGAATTATTGCACTGGTAAACTTTTGCTTTGACATGACGCTACATCCACACCACTAGGAGGCAGTATAAGACCAAGACCACTGCTATATCAAATTCGTATATCTAAGGGTACGTTTACACCAAGTTTTTCGCGTACAAACGGCACCATTGTCAAGAAAATTCCCATTTACACGATACATGAAACCACTAAAAACGCTGTATTTTGCTGCCAGGCCATTGGATGGCATTAGATGGCGATGATACAGTAGACTGAACAAGTAATGCGCATGATGCATGACGTCATCGTCGTTTTTGTTGTTTACACGGAGACCGTTTTCAAAAACTTGCACTTCGAAACCCGTTTTCAAAAGTCTGCTTTTTCAGGCACCCGAAACGCCGTTGTCGATCTTTGTCAAACGGCCAAAACGCATAAAAAGTTTTACGTTTTTAGTTGAAGCGGTGTCGTGTAAATCATCTGCTGAGTTTAACGGATTAGCGGAAAAGAAAAAATAATAGGGAGGCTGGGTTATATGCATCAACAAAAGCACAAACGAATAGTTCTCAATAATTATAGTAATAACCTATAACAATATAACACACATTTCAATGTGAATAACATATATGTGAATTTTCGTTTCATGCCAACTTCAAAGACAAAGTTGACTAAATAAACGTTTAACGACAATACACAGGTAAAATTTGCAGTCGTTTTCTTCTGTGGACAACATGGCATCGCGACTTTTGCGTAGACATACGTGCCACTTTCAAGTCAAGTGGTGTGTTATCTATACGCATTTCTATGTCAATAAATGGGTGGTTCCGTGGTAAGTGGTTCCACGTGTATGTTCACACTGTTAAATGTCAGAGCGAAACGAAGCAAAATGTAGATTTACATCTGGGGAGCGATATTTTTTCCTAGGATGGTAGGGGAAGACTCATGAATGGGATTAACCAACCACGGACGGGGTCGGGGTAGGTTATATATTTATACAGTAATGTAACGTTAAGTCAACGGCGTTGATAAACACACTGAAAAGCGATTATGCGTGTTGATAGCACGCCAAAAATGGAAATAAGAATTGGCTTGTCATAAATACACAATATTTCATGAGATCAGTCTGCTGTGAAAATGAGCATAACAATACCGGGGACTAAACTTGTACTTATAGGTTTGATAAATCCAACGCTCTGTCGAATAAGAAAGTTGCCCTAATACAATACACTCTCGATTAGAAATAGAAACTTATGGCAAATTGTGGTTTGCATCTGTGAATGATGTAACCTAAACCAAAAAGGACAAAGACAACTGGACTCATTTAGTTAATTTATAGTCTCTTTGAGTAACATCCAAATCCATTAAATTTATTTATTATCTATGTTATAAATGTCATTTTATGTTTATATAGGAAAATATAGCATTTAGATAGAAGATAGACTATTAGTTTGCTTATAATGATGACTTCGCCAAGACTAAGTAGAGTAAGTTATTTTTTATGGAATATTGCAGTATTTATCATAAATTATTTACTCATGCACATCATTACTTTCATGTAATCTTTAATCAGAATAACTTCCCCTCCCTCTTGCAGCAACATCTCTTCTCTGATGATGTGTTTACTGGCATGAGGGCGGGCAACCTGTCACTCACATGAAATCGACCAATAGCAAACCACAACCATCCAAACAATTCCACATGGGCAGAATCAAGTCCCGCCCAACATTTTTCTCATCCGATAAGTCTTTTAACTCGTATATGCATCACAATAGGGAAGAAAAGACTATCGCAACTTATGTTGCATGCATACTTTAGAGAAATATATATATATATATATATATATACTGAGGTAATTTTAGCCTCAAGTCTGAGATAACACCCAAAGCCATGCAAATAACACAAGATCTGCTTCCCCACAGCAGGTTAATCACTCCTCATTTGTTTACTATGAGAACTGCGGAGAGAAAAAAAAAAACAAATTCTAAAAGGTTCTGTTATTAGTGTAAAGCCTGGTACTTTCCAGACACCTGCTAGGGCACTTCTCCAATAGCCTACCTCTTTGCCAAACACACTCAACCACAGAAACTAAAACGGACTGTCCCCCCCTGCCTTTAACGACTAAATAAAAAGGAATGGATGCTACGGGAGCTTGAAATGAAAAATAAAATCAGGCATATGCACCCAGCATATTGACATTTTGAAAGAAAGAATTGAAACCATCTGCAAACAGCACCGAAAGGCACAAAAAAACATTATTCTACATCTTTATTATTAGTACTTGTATTGCATTTATTTTGTACATTTTTTTAATTAAAGTATTTTGATAAATAGGCCTGTACATATTTCACATTATCAATTCAATTGTATTAAAAAATGCATTATGCAGGAAAAAAAAGTGCATCTTACAAGTTATGGCAACAAATGATTTTTTTTACATTGCTTTGACTCATCAAAATAAGTTAAGCAATGCCGTTTAAAGTAATTTAAGTTGACATGAATTACAAGTTGATTGTACTTTTTTGGTTGATTATTTGTTCACTATCCAGTCCAAATGATTTTAAAATGATTAAAACTAAACGAATTAAAATGTTGTAAAGAAATACACACGTTCGTTGTTTATATTTACATTGAAACATAAGTTCAATGTTTGATTGCTAGGGTATGTTTGTATAAGGATCAGCCAAGTAATTCAAGCAGACACAGGTAGCATCACTTTCTTTATGACACATTATTAATATAAATGGGAGTGGCGTAAACACAATAAACACAATGGCTAAAACAACAATGACGATTACGAGCTGCGCAATACGACCTCTGGATCAATGGCATCCAAATGGTGAGCCACAGTGTAATCTGATCGCAACGGCCAGTTTTCCTGGAAGTCGTATTTACAACTAGATTAGGAAGTGAAGTTTAGATAGAGTCACCAAATACACTTACATCTCTGACCGGCAGCACTGGATGATTTAAAAAGCAAATAGTGGCACTGTACGCATGAGAGGACAGTATAGTAAAGGTTGACAGGATGCGTGTGAGCGTGAATATAAACCGAGTTGCAAGTTGGGTCATAAAGTGCCATCACAAGAAAAATACATTCATAAACGTCTAGACAAGGTGCTTTTATTTAATTGGGGTTTTAACATTTTTTTTTTAACCATACTCCTATTCAAACAGTGAAAGGCATTCGACTACAGTATGTGACGATATCTACATATTACTGTTCGACTACATCTCTGTAGATCCCTGATCTGGGTCGAGGCATACGAGCTGCAAATGTCAGATCATATCTTTTAGACTGTAAACAAACACATTTAGCACATAGACTTCAAGTAAGTGTTTCATTCAGTTGATTTGAGAGATGAGCCATGGATTTCCTGCATGTGCTTGTGGCTCATTATCAAATCTGTAGCCACATAAACAACATCCTGATGCAGATGTCATAACACGATTTTACCAGCACTACTAGATTTGTGCTATTAAATTGAGTGATTATTGGGAGGCTCTTGAATCTTTTGAATACCTCATAATCTGTTCAACCTTATTTAACCTTTTGAAAACCTCCGATGAGGTAAATATATTCATAAATGAATATAATCTTTTGGCCCCTTGAATTTCATTGAGTTCATTTGAAATACTTAAGCATTATATATATATATTTAAATTAATGTGTTTTTTTAACTGTCAAATTATCTAATACACGCTCATTTCTGCCACATAAAAAAAGAATCACGCTTTGGTAATTCATAATTCGAAGTTATGACACACTAACAATATATTTTCTCAATATTTCTCATAATATTGAGAAAATATAAAGTTTAAATTATGAGATAAATATGAATATATTAGTATATCTTAAAATAAAAATTAAAATAATTATTATTTGGCAGATGGCCTTCCGTCATAAGACAACAATGTTGATACTTGGTTTATTAATTGATTTTTATTCATTCCCCGACTCTTCTAGGTTTTGATCATGAGCCAAAGGGGAAAACCTTCATAAAAATACAGTTGAGCAACAAATGTTCAGAAAATGAAGCCGTAAAATGGTAACTTATTGGACAGTGTGATGAAAAACACGAGCAGAAGATGCACCCAAACATAGGTGAATATCTCTTTACATCCTTCTGCTTTAGAATTTTTTTTATGGGCTAATCTGTAGACATAATCATGTTGAGTTAATTTTAAGCATTGTTTGTTTTAAAGGTCTCTGTACGGTGGCCGAGAGAGCTAACCGCGCTGCAACCTGATTAAGACGAATGCAATTTCAAAAAAACGTATTCAACTTTAAAAACGCGTGCAAATTCAAAAAAGACATCGCAAATTAATAAAAACATCTTCATCAGTTCCACAACACACGTGTGCTCCAAGTACTCACAACACAACCAAATACAGAAACGCGCTGCAAACGTTCACAACACCACCAAATACAGAAACGCGCTGCAAATAAAACGGTCCACAACGGAAATGTTTCCGGGGAACTAAATAAGTGACGGACCCAACTGGGACTTGTTTTATTGTGAGCTTCCCTATGCCCTACTCCCTTCAAAGGGCAGACGGCAAAGCTCTTCAAGTGGGAATTTGGCGTGAGCATGACACCTAGTGGGTCATTTATGTAGCCGTTTGGAACTTGATGAAGGGAGCAACAACAGACAACTTAATGTAATTATTTTTACCTTGGATGTTCCTATGACAACGCAGCACTTTGTCCATCAGCTGTATAGCTGTTCTGACGACAGAAATATAATGATTAACATAACGGTTGCAAATAAATTATTTATTTTTTATTTTTACTTTATAAAAATCTGTTAAAATATCTGTTTTATATATCTGTATGTCAGTGCCATACATTACCTAACATTTTTAGGAAACTTTTCTTATGAAAATTTAAACATAAAATGAAACTATTTGTATAGTGTAACTGATGTATAGATTAATATCTTGCCTTCATGTTCTTCTAGATCTTTTTTTATTTATTTAGTTTAGTTTTCAGATCATTGTTCTTTTCTCATTTGTATTGTGATGACATTGAACATATTGTTAACACATGTTGTATATTGTACACAAGTTGTATGTCATAATAATTTGAATCTCGGTGTTTTGCGGGGGAAAAGTCAAAAGAAATTAAATAAAACAAAGTAGAATTTTGAGTAAGCAAGGAGTATAGAACTATAAAAATATCATATTATAATATTATTTATATATACAATATTATTTTAATAGTATAGTTTATTTATAAAAAAATATATAGGCTTTGACTTCTTGTCAATAAAGGATTTTTGCTTTAAGCACGTCCTGTGGTTCCAATCGGGTCCGTCACTTATTTGGTTCCCCGGAAACATTTCCGTTGTGGACCGTTTTATTTGCCGCGCGTTTTTGTATTTGGTGGTGTTGGTTGTGAACGTTTGCAGCGCGTTTCTGTATTTGGTGGTGTTGTGAGTACTTGGAGCACAGGTGTGTTGTGGAACTGATGAAGATATTTTTCTTAATTTGCGATGGTTTTTTGTATTTGCACGCGTTTTTAAAGTTGCACACGTTTTTTGTAATTGCATTCGTCTTCATCAGGTTGCAGAGCGGTGAGCTCTCTCGGCCACTTTACTTATGGCTACCTGCATAGTTTGATTACGTCTAAATATTCCATCGGTCACATTTTGAAAAAGCGTTCCTGCGTATTCAATCGGCTATGTGCCCCGAGGCGAACGGCCCGAACCTCACTACGCAATGCGTCTAATCTACGCTTTACGTGTTGTATCTCACTGATTATGGTATCCACTTTGGTGTTTATCTCATCTTGTACATCACCTAGGTCGTATCGGTTGTTTGCAACAAACTGTTCATCACGAAACTTTTGCACTAATGTCTGTATTGCATTAACAACCCTACGGGTCAGAGGACTATCGTTGAGTGGTCCATCAGCCGGGCGATGAGCAGATGGCTGACCGTCGTTTGTGGCTGTCACCTCAACTTGGTCGCTTGTCAAAGAACTCCGATCCAAAGTGATGCGTTTGAGGGTTTTCCACTCAGGTGTGTTGTCAGGGCTTCTACTGGACCCAGCTGTTGAAATATAATTTAAAATCTTAATGCTATGACTCAGTTTGAGTTTAAATAGAAATATTATGTAGATAGTCTTACCGTAAAGAAATACACTGTGAAGACTCGGCGCAACACTGTGTGGTGGTGTTGGGATGACAGCCGGGGTGAAACGAGCATTTTTTTTCTCTGGACTGTCCAATGGGGTAGAATGATTGGTTTTCCTCTTTCTGAGAGACTCCCCGCTTGGTCCAGGGGTCTGGTGGTCTATTGCCGAGTCGGTACGAACTACTTGCTCCTCAGTATGCGAAGGAGTGGGGTCTTCATTCTCTTCTTGAGTAATAAAATTAATTCATTAGATTTCTCATAAACGTTAAGACAAACAAATATCAGCGTTAGCTATTGTTTTACCGTGTTTTACTCCGTTATCTGCACCAATCACTGGAGTAGCAGCTGTGAATTAAAAAGAAAAGAGAGAATACAAAAAAGTTAGATTAATTTAAAATTTATAAAAGAAAAGAGACAGAATGGAAAAAAATATCTTGATCATTAAAAATACTATGGTAAGAAAAGACAGCGGATGGAACAACGCAATAGTCACAAGACAGTAGGCCTACAACAAAGAATGATTGGAAAAATTAAAAGAATTTATTTTTTTTTCCAGATGAATATGTCACAAATTGGTTTTTAAAAAGTACAAATTGTTTTCAAAAATAAATAAATTACTGACCAATCAGAAATTATATTGATCATTAAAAAAAAACTATGGTAAGAAAAACAACGGAAGAAGCAACGCAATATCACAAGACAAAGAATCTAAATTCTTTCCAGATGAGTCAATGTCACACATTGTAATCCTGACAAAACATTATATTAAAAATGTTCTACATCTAAATCAAATGAACAGATTGTAATCCTGACAAAACATTAAAAATGTTCTACATCTAAATCATACCAATCAACAAACAAAGTTAAATTAAAACAGTCATGGAGATTTTAGTTCCTGCATTATAAATGTATAAAGACAAATACTCACCGTTCTGCATTTTGATGACTGAGAGAGAGTGAGAGAGAGAGATGATGATGATCCCAAGGGAGCTGTAAGGGTTTTTAGTAGATGGCCCAGGTAGCCGCTTTATATATGGATGGCCTTATCATCTAACGGGGATGAAAAACGCTGTTGTGTCCAGTAGAGGTCGCTGTTGGATCACGTGTGTTAACATTTTATCTTGTGACACGACCATGACCCACATGAGAATCCCATGGAACCATAGGCTGTATCTCTTGTCGAAATGTTACATGCGAACGACTCCCTAACTCCCTTACAGCACAAAAATGTTTTAATTGAATAAAGTGTTCATAAAGTTCCGGGGTTTATCATGTGGGAAGATAGTCATGTCTGACACACACACACAAAGACATTCAGATGCGTGCTGTTTTGAAGAACCATGAAATCATGAGAGAGGGCATTTGCATTATTTTTTTCCATAAGCTGTTTGTTTCATTGAACGGTGTAATACATTTTAACTGCTTACAATTTTTGTGGATCCCTTTAAAATGAAATGCTTGGTTCAGTGGGTAGTCTTTTTTTATTTTATATTCTTTTATAGAACAGATAAACTTCCACACTTTTTTCTCATCACTTTCACAGCTCAGGGGAGGGATGGGGTGACTTTCAAAACACTCAAACAGACACTTTCTGTCATTGTTTCAGTAGCCACAGTTAAAACAAGCCATGATCAAGACTTGAAGGGGTCAATAGGTCATAAAACTAACTCTTTACAGTTAAAAACAACTGTTAAAAATGATATCAAGGCTAGGAGGTCAATAGGTCAAAAAACTAACTGTCAAATCCAATTTGATGCTTTTTGGTCCTATCTTTACAGTTAAAAACAACTGTTAAAAATGAAATTATCAAGACTAGGAGGTCAATAGGTCATAAAACTAACTGTCAAACCCATTTGATGCCTTTTGATCTTAAAGTCAAGGGTACAAGCTTGTGTACATATTTCATTTCCGAGTAAAGCCTCCCACCTCCCATAAACCACTCCTCACTAAAGTCGACTGAAGCCAGTGTGAAAGACCCTTTTGAGTAGGGTTGGGTATCGAGAATTGAGTATCGATTGGAACCGGGATTAACTTTTCGTTTTTCCCGGAATCGTTCAAAAGTTAAAATTTCGATTCCCAGAGTTTCGATATTCACAGTCCGCCGAGCGGAAGAAGAAATTGCTGAACAATATCAACGAAGAAGCGTCCGGAAGTGTTGGAGTCGAACATGAGTAGCTTACGTCAGTGGTCCAAAGTGTGACTTCACTTTTCTAAAAATAATGAAATCTCGGCAAAATGCAAAATTTGTGACAAAAGGAGTATTTCCTTCAGAAAGGATTATTTCCTTCAGAAAGACCGTTGGTTAGCAAGGTTAGCTAAACTTTTTGGACCCTGCCTCTAAAAAGAATCAGAATCGAGAATCGTTAGGAACCGGAATCGAAACAAGGAAGCGGAATCGGAATCAGAATTGTTCACATTCAAGCGATACCCAACCCTACTCTTGAGGCCAGGGGAGTGAGGTTTACCTGTACAGCTCTTTTCCAACTGGCCTCCATTACATAGCCTTAAAAATGCAAAAACATAAAAAGGTCATATAAGCAAGGTTAATGAGCCCTCTCTATCTTGCAAATAATTCCACATGGAGAAGAGCTATGGTGGAGGAAGTGAAGAACAGTAGTGTGACTCATCTGTGTGGGCTTGAGTTCAACAGATGTTTTACAGACCTTCCCTTCGCCGGGCTAATATTCCAGGCGCTCGGCTCTGCATGCCTCCCAGCTTTAGTAATCTCCTTAGAGGGAACCCATTGCCGAAAAACAGGGCCTGGATGTTCCTTTCTGTGTCTCTCTCTCTCTTGTCATATTCTTTGGCTCTAGGGTATTAGGATTCACCACACACCATTATATGGATCCATTGAATACCTGATTCTGACTGGTTGTGGGTGGTGTGGGGTGCTCTCAGATATTATTATATGCTAATATTCCATAATTTCCCACAGCAACATACAAATGCTACTTTCATATTCTAGTCTTTTTAGATCAACAATCTCTAGATAGATAGATAGATAGATAGATAGATAGATAGATAGATAGATAGATAGATAGATAGATCTGATGAAAAGTTAAGCTACTTTGATGTTTGATTTGATTATTAATAACATATCCCGTCCTCCCCTCCACAGTTCCCAGAATGTGGATTCTTTGGCTTGTACGATAAGATCTTGCTCTTCCGCCATGATCTGAACTCAGACAACATCCTCCAGCGGCTAATGTCGGCAGAGGATATCCATGAGGGAGATCTTATTGAGGTCGTCCTGTCTGGTGAGTTGTGCTAGCTGTGCCTTTAATAATGTACATTGTATAAGTGCTTTAAATTAACACCAAATTTCATGTAGGTGTTAATATGTGCATTTTAGGTGTTAATATGTGCATTTTAGGTGCTAATATGTACATTTTAGGTGCTAATATGTACATTTTAGGTACTAATATGTACATATTAGGTGTTAATATATACATTTTAGGTACTAATATGTACATTTTAGGTGTTAATATATACATTTTAGGTACTAATATGTGCATTTTAGGTGCTAATATGTACATTTTAGGTGTTAATATGTACATTTTAGTTGTTAATATGTACATTTTAGGTACTAATATGTATATTTTAGGTGCTAATCTGTGGATTTTAGGTGCTAATATGTACATTTTAGGTGCTAATATGTACATTTTTTGGTAAAGCTTTACCATTCTCAAATTTCATGTAAAACATTCATATGCATTTCATCTATCTTACACCTCCATTCAAAAGTTTGGGATCAGCACAATATTGTTGTTGTTTTCTTTATAGAAATTAATACTTTAATTATGCAAAATAAACAGTAAAGACATTTCTAACATTACAAAAGCTTTCTATTTCAAAATAAAAACTGTTCTTTTGAATTTTTCATATCTCCACAAAAAATATTAAGCAGCATAACTCTTTTCCACATTGATAATAAAAAAAAATATTTCTTGAGGGTCCGTGTAACGCTTCACAATTCAGTTTTCGGACCATACAATGCAAATGCAAAAATGAAAAAGAATGAATTTGTTTTTGAAGTCACAATTTAGCACAAGTACAGTAAAATTGAAAAAAAGGGAGAAAAAGGCAATTATCTATTGATAATGAAAGTGGAAAAACAAGAAAAATGAACGTCTGGTTTCCATTTTTCATTTTTGCATTTGCATTATATGGTTCAAAAATTGAATTGTGAAGCTTTACACGGACCCATGAGCATCAAATAGTCATATTAGAATGATTTCTGAAGAATCATGTGACACTGAAGACTGGAGTAATGATACTGAGAATTTTTATATCTCACAATTCTGACATGTTTTCTCGCAATTGCAAGTTTATAAGCTCAATAAAAACTCTTCCGAGAAAAAACAACAACTCAAAAAGGGTTATTGCTGCTTTATCTTACTCTTAATTTGTTTAAAGTTGCAATGACCTTTTTTGAGTTTTTTTCTCTTTCCAAGTTATTTTTCACAATTCTCAGAATTGTCTTAATTAAAAACTTGCATTGGCTTTTTGTTTTCTGTTAAGAAAACAAGCGTCCATAGTCTTTAAGAGATTTCTCTTAAAAGCATATAAAATATTGCCAAACACAAACCTTTGAACTGCAGTGTATACTACAGTGCTGAGGAGATATTAACATTAACACTATTAACAATTAATATTAACATAAATAATCTAATCTAATAGAAAACGTATAAATCACTTACAGCTTCCTTATTTTTTTATTATTTTATTTTTTATTTTTAAAGCAATTCATAGTGTAGCCATAACAGGTTATCTTCACTCGATTTAATTTATTTAGATTATGCAATGATTTATAGCTTTGCAGTTACACTGATGGCCATTTATGGCTCATATCTCTGAGACAGAGCAGATAAGTTTCACTCTGTGATTAGATTGTATTTGGTTGTGCCACATGTGTTCCAGATGGTGGGGCCCATGTTAATCTTGTCAATGTGAACTTCAGGTGGTTTCCCTTCAAATGCCTGTTAACACAGGCATACCAATTCCCTCAAGACCACCTATCACAATCGGTTTTCTAATTTTACGACATGCTCAGTGCACATAGCCATGTGTTAAAAGATTTATGGTCAGTCATGTTGGCTCGCAGGGTTCTGTTTACATGACAAGAACTTGTGACTTTGTCAGATACATTTATCTAATAAATATGTTGCATCCAGCTCTGCTGTCACTTAGTATAGTAGGTCTCCACGACTGAGGGTTTGAGCTCATCTCTGTTCCTGTGTAGAATGCTTTGTGCATCCTGTGTAGGCCTGCTGTGTGAAACTGATCTTCCTGTCGGTGGTGCGTTCACATGGGAGCTGTTCAGCACACCTGCTCCTCACATCCTCCTCACTCCTCAGTGGCAAACAGCACTGTCCAGCACTGGAAATCAACACAATATTGACCGATTCCAAGCCATTATTCTGGACTATTCTGTGAAAAATCCCAAGCGGTCTCCCAGAACTCGGGTTCTTATTCATGAAAGTTTTCCTGACGGTTAGACAACCGTGCGGAGAGTTCCAGGCAGAGAACAATTTGTAATCGTGCCGTATTGAACCGAGCTCAAGTGGAAATATAACAGGAACTGTTCCTGTTCCGACAAGAAAAGCAGCATGTGGCTTTGAAAAAGGAAATAAATAAAACGACTTTTTGATTAAACATACGCTGGATTAGATTGACAATTTCTTCTTTGAGTCTCAATAATTGGCAAGTGGACAAACAGAAATGACTCTTAAGCTGTCTTTTACACTATGATGTTATCATCAGAGTATTCTAG
>JAOTRC010000001.1:7834224-7851444 GCA_027497675.1 Cyprinella lutrensis | reverse complement strand
TTGAGGAGGGTCTGTTAACATGAAAACAGTTATCAATGTGGCTACAAATTATTTGCCACAAGTAAAACATTATAAAGTTTACAATACTGATGGCAGATAGGGCAGACCTGGAATAATTAACTATAATTATATTACTATAATTCCCTTACAGTTGATACAGTGGTGCAACACAAATCACAGTTAATTGTAGGAAGAGAGATAATAAATAGACTGCTTTTAAAAGGTGACCTAACTTCTAACTACATCATTAACTGTACTTTTCATATTGAATTATGATCTATTATAATTGCATTGCAATTTTGTCATAAACACCTTGTGAAACATCAAACCTTTAATTGGGTTGATATACTCCCCCTTTAATTGTGACAATATCTTGCATTTGACCTTGCATCAGTCAAACACAGACATCAACATTCAGCATGCAAAACACTAGCCTGACTACGTCACACTTTGTACTTCCGATCTATTTCAGTTCGCTTCTGTACTCAGTCTGCAAATCAACGAACAGAGGGCGGGCTGAGAGCCGTGATGTAGACGCTAAGCGCCGAGTTTAAAGTCCCTGTAAAGTCAAAATTAAGTATGTTTTCTGAGTTTGTCACACCACAGAAAAATGTGTTATTAGCCACCTAGCCAAATTTGAATGATAAAAAAGCCAACAAGTAGCCTACATAAAATAAGCTCAAAATCTTGAAAAAATGAGCAGTTATCTCTGTTCTCAAACACTGGGGGCGTATCCGCTGGCTGCACTGAAACCACGCACACTAGCGGAAAAGCTACGGTGATATTAGGTGATATTGCTTTCGGGATGGGAGGATGAAAGCTGAGGCAGAAGATAGTCATTTTGTCCCCATTCACCAGTAACAGCGGATTATCAGTGAATCCCAGTTGTCTCTGAGGAAAGTTTATAAAACGATCCTGTGTAAAATGATCACCACAGAGACGGGTGTTGTTGGCGGTGATCCTCAGCTCTTCATCAAGGTTGGCTCTGCACAAAATTAATCCACCTCTTCTTGCTGTGATCGTTTTTAGGAAATTTAAATAAAGACATCTATCTGTTTTGTACATGACCGCATCCATGTAGTAGCCTATGCACTTCCGTGTCGAAGGCATAGCTAGCTATCAAACTGTAGGCTGTAATAACTAATAGTACTAACAGTAACTCGCGATTGAGCGGCGAATGTGCTCTATTGTTAGGGGAGAGATCTCAGTGGCCACAGTGCGTCATCAAGTAGGGGCTTGTCCACGAGCTCAGGGGCTCCAGTGCATCATCGAGCCCTATTTTAGCCCCACCCAAAGAATCTTTAAAATATCAATGGTGAAAAACTGTTTAACGGTCTAACTCCACATTTCAGTACTTCACAGTTCACAGTCTTTGTAATATGTTTTAGCAATACATTTGTAACATTTATAATGTGTTTATTTATAATGAATTTTTTTTGTACAATTGCCTTTAAAGGGACTTTAATGTCTTTTTTCGACACGCCCCATGGAAGAGAGGGGTGGGGTGAGCAGTTGCTCATTATCATTTAAAGAGACATGCACCGAAACTGGTCGTTGTAAACAGAGCTCTTTTTTTTTTGAGGAGGTAAAAGGATGTTGTTTTACAAAACCACTGAGAAAATTTAACCAAAGGACGTTACAAACTTTACATGAAGACCCTAAAGAAGCATACCAACTTTTAAGCAAACGACCCCTTTAAAGCAAAAGAGGACAAACCAAAAACTGCAAGACTGTGAAAATCCTCATACACTCTTAAAAAATAAAAGCCCCAATAGGGGGTTTTTGCAGCGACGCCACAGGCGAACCATTTCAGGTTCCCCAAACAACTTGTTTGAAAAACATTTTTTATAATGTAAAGAACCTGTTTTGACTACAAAGCACTTTTTGTAGTGATCTCAGATTTGGATTTCACTGTAAATGATGCTGCTTATTTTTGAAGTGGACAGAGGAACTTACTAGATTTGTATAAAACAAAATGTTCAGAGTAACGCCTTGTCGGGGTCTCCATAATGCCTTGTTTGGCCATTTGTGTTACTATGATAGAGCAGTTGGTATCATAGGAGGATATTACATCTTCCGGATCCTCTGGTTCCATTATGCACCAGGACTGTGGTGATTTAATTCTGCAGGTCCCATTTACAGAAGAAAATTCATCCCTGTGAGACATGAAATGTGCTAATTAAACAATATGTTGACCAATGGTAATAGCAGAGACCAGACAATGATTCAGTAGTAGATTCATGATTCAGTAGATTCATCTGTACCTGCAATTTGCCACAATATCACACGAAGCTGTTTCTGCCGAGTCAGAGTTAGAGCAGTTCAGCTTGGAGATGAAGTCTGTGGTGCAGGTTACACTGCACACGGCGTCATCTGCAAAGAGTGATGTGAGAGGAAATGTGGTCAAACGAGCTACAGGAACGGTAGAGCGTTTCTTCTCAAAGCAACACCTGCTTAGGTCAAAGCACACAAGGCAAACCAGACTGCCGCAGCTATATCCTTCCGAGGATGTTTACACTTATTTTACAAGACGATACGGATGACTATATGTATATGATCAATATGTTGTGAAACACGTGTTTTTACATTGTTTTAACTCATCAAAATAAGTTCGACTTCTTTTAAGACAGTTTAATGTAACTTAAGTTGAAATGACTTAAACATCCAAGTTGATTGTACTTAATTTAAACAGGAATGGTAATATTGCAATAAATGCAAACTTACTGCACGAAATAAGTCCACAAACAAGCAAGAATATGGCTTGCCATAGAGCCATTGTGGAGAAACAATGGCATGAACTGTGGTCAGCCCTGCTCAAATGTATTGTAGAGAGCCCACATGCAAACTGCAAAGAAAGCAAACATGTCATTTGAATATATTACGGGATTTAAATCGGTAATGTATAACCACATTTCATATTGTACATTTAATTTAATTCAATTCATTTTAATTTTCAAAGATATAACAACAACAAAACTTAAGAAAATTAAAAATTATTAATTTACAATACATAAACATAAGCGTCACAAACATTTAAGGTGTTTATCATGATATTGTTAAGTCTATAGTCAACGGTGATTAAACAAGAAAAATAGATTGAGTTAGGAGAAAAAATACAGGTAAAAGTGACTTTAAAAGAAGAAGTAGAGAAATTCTAAAACTTACCTTGATAATATTCCCATTGAACTGATTTACAAAAATATAAAATGTCGCTGAAAAAATACAAATCTTTTGTTTTCAATCAAATGCCATTGCATTACTCCACCTGGCATTTACGCTATGGCAATCTTCTAATGATCTAAATGCACAGTCAGAGTGCTTGTGATGAAATAGGACATGGAGGATGTGGTTATGGTTAAAACAAGATCCCATTTGCCGATGTTCCGCCCCTGTCGTTACGTCACTACTCGATCTGTTCTGGAAACATGATCTGTACTGCACATGTGCAAGAACGTGTCTCCTTCCTGTCCGATGTCGAACCCATCCTTGACATCATATCCACCTCATTCCTGACGACCTTACTGCGTTTTGAACTATGGCTGACATTTCCGGTTTGGGTAACTTTCAAAAACAAAAACATTCAAAAGGCTGAAATGAATCATTTCAAATCATAAGGTTGCCCTACAAATAAAGCCGAGCCCTCAGTTTGACTAGATGAGCAGTCAATTTACCTTCATGATTTATTTTCAGACATGAGAATAACGTTACACTTGGTATTTTAAAGTGACATGTTATAATAAGAATATCAAGAGCTCTTTTCAGTCGCTGCTTTCTTTTCCTGATGGTGATTTTTCTTTTTTTCTTTCCAATCCGCTGTAAAAGTATGAAAAAGAACAACATATACGACACATTTGTGGTCTGTTCTCTTGAATTTAATTTACAATATTCCATTAATAATTCATTGGAATGCACAAAGAATCTCTCGTTATTCTCCTCAAATTGAATTGGGATATAAGCCATTAAAATGTAACCATACATGGTAGACTTAAAACCAGCTACGGCTGTACTAAGCGATTGTATATGCTCATTTAAACGCCAAAAGTCCATGGGGCACTAGAGCCCGACCGATAAATAATTTTGAAGGCCGATACCGACACAAATATTTGTTGGTTTTAAAATCCGATATTCCGATATATCGGCCGATATATTTTTTTTTCAGAAACACGCAACAAAACATTAACAGATTTCCCTAACATTAGTTATTTGTAGTTATATATGAGTTTTAACTAAAATAATATGACAGTGCATTTTAAAAAAGAAACTTGTTTCTTTTATTGTCGCAACAGAACAGAGGAACCAAAGCTCATTAATGTTAACGTTAGGGGTCTTCCACTGATAATAGTGGCATTAGCTAGCTTTGTGGTGAGCAGGGACGGTGTAGAGTGCCCTCGGGTGGACAAACTATACAACTCCAACACTCATGACATGATTGAAGCGTGTTTCGTCCGTTTTTATTTTATTTTTGAAATATTCATTTATCGGCCATTATAACTGCCGATGATACCGATATATCGGTCTGGCTCTATGGGGCACTAACCTTGTTTTAAGATAAATGCCTTTTATTCGCGATGAAATGGATAAGAACTTCATTACCCACAATCCTGAACAATCCTACAGTGATGCACCTGATTGGTGGAAGTCATGTCACGTGTCTGAAAATCCTGCAAAGGTAGCCTACGTGAAGACTGAAGATCGTGTAATGACTTATGGCTAAGTTCATTGGTCGCACCTCTGAGACGCCCCCGCGCCATTGGATGTGCAGTTGCCGCAGCACAGCCTATGAGCGAGCCAGATGTTCAATGTTTTAGCATTTGGAGCTGCAAATGTGTTAGCTTCAGTAAATCGAAGAAAGGGAGTTTCCCTGCACATTCACTATATAAAATTGGAGGAAAAAGTTCACGTGGCCGTCGTCAGATTTGGAAGTCACTCACAAGGCTCTTTATCATAAATGTATAAATAAACCACAGATTTGAGCTTTAAAAAACTACATTCTCACCTGAAAAACTCATTTCGTGACCCAATAACAGTATTATATTTCAACTGTATATTAAAAAATGGCGCTTCTAATGCCCTTGTAGCACCCCCATGTGACGATATCTGTCAACCAATCACCGTTCTGCAGTGAGTCTAGCTCCACCTTTTAGTCCCGTACCACTGTGCTAGGTACCCTAACGGAAGAGTACCCAAAAAGTGGTGCGGTACGGTTCGGCTTTTTGGTACCATTCACAAATGTTGACAGTGAAAACGCAAATAATTGCGTACCGTACCGAACTGTACCGTACCGCACCGCTCAGTGGAAACGAGCCAAAAAAAAAAAAAAACTGTGTTGTTCCCCTTTAAGGATTGTTTCTGTTGTTGCCTGGATAAATGTGCAGTGTCATCAGAATCTATTTTGGAGGGTCAATATAGCAGACAAAGATAAATCAGGACTTGTCATGGGTATAAAAAAATGAAATGAATAGCCTAACCTAAATAAAAATAAAAAAGTAGTCATAATGTGTTTTATATTATGGTATGAGTGTTCTAAAATGGTAGTAATATAGTACTGCATAAAAAGAGCAGATTGTGATTTCAATATTAGTCTAATATTTATTCACTTTTATATCCTCAGTGTGCTTGAGACATCCTTTAGGTGTCCAAGAGTTGCCTGACCAAAAATCTTAAAGGGATAGTTCACTCAAAAATTAAAATTTAGTCATTTACTCACCCTCATGTTGTTCCAACCCTGTATGAGTTTATTTCTTCAGATGAACACAAAAGAAGATGATTTTAAGAATGTGTGAAACCAAACAGTCGATGGCATTGACTTCCATTGTTTTTTTATCTTTTTTTTTTGCACTATGGAAGTCAATAGGGTCATCAACTGTTTATTACCCACATTTTCAAAATATACTCCTTTATCTTCAACTGAAGAAAGAAATTCATACAGGTTTGGAACAAGTTAAAGGCCGAGTAAGTTAAATGATTTTCATTTTTGGGTGAACTGTCCCTTTAAATCAGTGTATTTTTCTGACTCGGTAAAAATACGCATCAAATGCAGTTAAATGGAGCGTTAATGAACTAATCACAAATATATAAAGGTTTCAATCAGCTACATTGTTTAATTAATCTATTAACTGTTCGTGTTTTACCATAAATTGGACTTCCAGGTGATATCCATCAGTTTGCGTTTATTGAGAACACCTTGCAATTCATCAGCCTGTAATTATAGGAAACAATCCATTCAATTTTACCCAGTATATATGGACACTGTTGAAAGTTTCATTCAGGCATCTGCCTGTGCACTCACGGGTCCTAATTATCTTGGCTAAATGTCTGTGTTTTCTTTTTTCCAGGAGGGAAACTTTGCTAGATTTTTGCTTTGAGTTTATCGCGAATTCCCACTTAAACGCTCTTGATAGAGTACAGCACTTATCTTCACTGACGAGGTATGTCTAGTGTGAAAGCAATGTCAATTTTTAGACGTTCATTTAGTTTGCGGTGTTTTGTTTGCGGGTTTTGTTAGCTAGCCATCTATGCTAAGCTAACAGCATATCCAGACTGCACGCGACAGGACAAATTACAGCGCCCGCTTGTATTATAATAATGTAATTGCACACATGTAGAGTATAGATCTATGTCCATGTAGTTTGACGCGAGCAGTTAATCGCAATAAAGCGTGATTTAGCTCAATCAGCGGCTGATGTGCGCGCAGTGGCGAATGCGGCATCGCGCAAAAAAAAAAAAAAAGAAAAATGTGCATCTGACAGGTTCATTCAATGCGGTTCATTTGCACTTTAACTTGCTCTAATCAAACATATGTGGGCGCTGCTTATTCATTAAAATAAGTTGCTTTGATTGTACCAACTGTAGAAACCCTAAGTAATTTGCATATTTTTTAAATAATATCCTTCATTCATGCGTTCTCTCACAGAATAACTTTACAATGCACTTTCATAATAGATTTTAACCTCAAGTTAATTATTTTTCAGCGATTTATTGAGTTTGTTTGTTTGGTCATGTTTATCAACTCCTCTTTTTAGAGTTAATGGCCCCTAAATTTGACATTTTGTTCGTCGGATTACGCAATCATTTTCTTATGCGGTTATGAATAACGTTACTCATTTTTAATTTTCTCACTTCTCAATGTATACGTTAGCGTCTCACCTCTCTATTTTAGATGTCATGTTATGCAAAGACTTTTTTTTTACTGTTTAATCAGTCACCTAGATCTTCGGGTGAAACCACAAGTGACGCATGCTGGACTTCTCCAATCATTTTCGTCTGCTTAATCTCTATTGACTGTAAGTGCACATAATTTTGTATTTATTATGTATAATATATACACAAAATTATATGCACTTACAGTGGTGATATATATATACACACACACACACGCATACATACATACATATATGTTTACCTGATACAGAGAACCAAATATCAACCATTTTTTGTTTCCGATTAATCGTTTGTCGTCTCAACAAAACGCTCCTGGAGTAGTGTCGCAGGTCTCTATTGCTTCCATCCAAATTATGGTATTTATGGCAGGAATGCTGCATAAAATTGTTTTTTGTTCAGGAGGAACTGTAAAAGGTGTTTCGGTTGCGCTGCTCGGTGACTGACTTCTGTCTAACTCATGGTGATGGTGTGCTTTCGGACCGAATAGAGTGATTGGGTGAACATTTAATGGTGCTATATTTAGACCACTTTTACTTTGCAGTTGCTATTAGCATGTGTAGAGACTTTCCACCAGCAAAAGTAGCAAAATTGTTTCTCGAGCAAATCGCTTGCCCAGCCTTTAAAAAATATGTAGACATTGTGAATCATGCTCCTTTTGAATCATGATGAGTAAATTAATAATGAAACCATCTTGATGTCTGTATATTTTGAATTTCATTGAAATGAAGGGAGAGTGCAATATCTGTCGTTTTCGAGACCCCAGAGGACAAACAGATAAGTTTTAGAAATGGCTTGGATATCCTGATCAGTCAAATGGTTAAGATGTTTAATAACCTTATCACTGCTGATAAAATTACTACATTTCATTAGCGTGGTACATAGTCAGTGTCACACATATTGGGATGACTCCAGGACCCTTAGGTTGATAAATCCAGGATTTGTTTTATTTTGTTAGATACATCTCCGACTGATGGAGATTTGGGAAATGTGCAGTTTTTCTGTATTAGAATCATAAACAAGTGTGTATCACCACGACCACAGTTTCACTACTGTATGTTCTTATGAAATCAAAAGCTCCCAAGATATGTTTCATACTCCAATGACATTTCCTCATTTGAATGAATATGGTAATCCCAACCTAACAATGTGTTTTTAAAATTTAAATGTTAATGTAAGCAAATCATGATGCATGTTATTACCCCTCCCCCATAATTCTTTGTTGTAATAACTAAAGGGTTGTTATTACCAAGTTAAATATTGATTGTTAATAGGAAGAAAATTGTGTAACGACTGTGTATAGTTTTACAGATGTGCATCTTGCTTGAAGAGAAAATATTGCCTCCTTTTTCTTTCAGGTTTTCAATCATTAAGTGGGTCACAAGTCATGTCTGGTATAGCGTTAAGTCGTCTCGCACAAGAACGAAAGGCTTGGCGGAAAGACCATCCTTTTGTAAGTATGAAGTTTCCGATCACAGATGTGAGGCTGACATAGGAAATAAGAGTGAGATGATAAATATGATCTGTGTTGAAGATGTTCTTTTAAATGTTGCTTTTATTTTAATTCATTAAGCTGAGAAATCACTATTGAAACTGTTGGGGGTTGTGTGCCATAAAATTAAAAAGGTTCTAGAGACGTTTTGAAACTTTTGCAGCCACCCACAGGATTTCAAACATATCTTTTTTTTTCCTTTTTTTAGGGTTTTGTAGCCGTACCGACAAAAAACCCTGATGGAACAATGAACTTGATGAACTGGGAGTGTGCCATCCCAGGAAAAAAAGGAGTAAGTGCCAATTTATATATATTTGAAAAATGTATTCATGCCTTAAAATAGCTTGAATGTAACTCCTGAATGCCTCATTTGTTATACCTGGTTGTATGAATATGCAAATTAGTCCCATCTCCACTCACTCGCACCAGCTCAGAGATCCACTCAATGATTGCTCGTTGACGATTGGTTACAAGGTAGTTTGTGACGTCAGAAACACCAGCGATTTCAAACTGAGCTTGAGACCCTTTGGTTTACTGCGGCTCAAGGAGATGTTGTTGACTTATGCTTTAAGACAAACCATGTGCAAATTCATAATTAAAATGTCACATAGACATATAATTAACATTTAGTGGGGGTTTTTTCCGCAGTGGGACTTAAGTAAATAATTTTTCTATTTATTCTTAGACACCGTGGGAGGGAGGCTTGTTCAAACTTCGGATGCTGTTCAAGGACGACTATCCTTCCTCTCCACCAAAGTGTAAATCCGATGCCTAGTGGAGCTAATCCATTATCTGTACTTTGTATGCACATTGTGTTTTTTAACTATGCCAGATTTTTATGATGTGATTTCTTCTGCAGGTAAATTTGAGCCTCCTTTATTCCATCCGAATGTATATCCGTCTGGTACCGTATGCTTGTCTATTTTAGAGGAAGACAAAGACTGGAGGCCTGCCATTACAATCAAGCAGGTAAGCTGTCAAGCTTGGATCTTCTTAGACTTTCGTTCCTCTTCGGAACAGATATGACGATATTTTTGATGAAATCGGAAAGATTTCTGTCCCTCCATTCTAAGCAACTATCACTTTGACGCTTTAGATTGTTATACTAATCCATACGAATTGAACGGTTTAGTCTAATTTAATTCAGGCATTTGTCTTTGGGGCAGCAGTGGCTCTGTGGTTCATGTTGGTTGTCTACAAACCATTTGGTTGGTGGTTCAATCCCCGGTTCCACCTGACCAAGTACCTCCATGAGCCTCGCACCTCACCTTGCTCCTCCATGAGCGAGACACCTAACCTCAGCTGCTCCCGACGAGCTGGATGGTGCCTTGCATGGCTGACACCGCCATCGGTGTATGAATGAATGAGTGAATTGGTGAATGTGAGGCAATATGTAAAGCGCTTTGGTGGCCATTAGGTCTATGAAAGCACTAAATAAATGCAGTCCATTTACCATTTGTTCACAAATTCATCAATGCACCCATCGGATATGATAAATGAAGCTCAAGCATGTATGCTTGACGTGTGAGAACCAATGAGGTTCATTCTCGTGTTACGCAGAACATTTGAGCTTCTGCAAGAACCAATGAGGTTCATTCTTGAGTTATGCAGCATGTTTGAGCCTCTGCAAGAACCAATGAGGTTCATTCTCGTGTTATGCAGCACATTTGAGCTTCTGGAAGAACCAATGAGGCTCCTTCTTGAGCGTCAAGTACGGTTGAGTTTATGCTTGGTCAATGTTTACGTTAAATTCAATCTTTTCATTTTAAATTGATTATCTCTTCAGAAAATTGACTAAACCACTCAATATATATTGATATCTTTTGCAAACTCTATATGAACTTTTTTTTTTTTTAAGTAAGCTGTCTATGGTTGGACAGAAATTTCTCCGATTTCATTTCAGATGAATGACAGGCTTACAGATTCGGAATTTAGTGTCGGCAAATAATGAACGAATATTAATTTTTGGTCAAACTAACCCTTTAATATCAGTAAATGGTTTAAAATTGAAGTAATCTTCAAGATGTTTTAATACGTTTGCTACATGATTAGCTACACATCATTTCACCATAGTGCTTAATCCAGTTCTGTATACACAGTTCAGTAATTAATGGGAGTGACAACTGCATTCTACAACTGAGTTAAAGGAGAACTCCGCCGCAAAGGAGAACTCCGGCGCAAAATGAACCTTTGGTCTAATAAAACATTGGTAGTCAACCGTTGTCCAAAGTACACGTGACGCGCGATAAAAGTTATCTTTTCCATGTTATTTGTCCAGAGTTTTTGTCCTAACCAGACGCGATGGCGACAAGCGAAGATTCTATTTTAGAAACGGGTCCTATTTCTGCGAATTCGCGGCTGACAGAATGAAGAAATTACACTGGTTATGAGTAGGCTACACATTATTTATTTTTAGTTAAAAATAGGTCACTGTGCCACAAGCGATAACGGATATTTTACCTCAGATTTTGAAAGCATGTAATATAGCGTTCAAAATGAATTATATGCAAACATACAACTGTACTTCATAACAAACTGAGTCAATGAGTATATTTTGTTAATGTTTTGATTTTTAATAATATTTCTTGATTTGATTATGTCCTTACCCATTTCCAATGTGAGTGCGGGCCAGCAGTGCGCTTTGACGATGTTCTGAATGACTGTGAATTTTGATTGACATGTGGCGTCTCACAGTCGCGTCCAGTGTGGAATTTTATCGCGTGGCGTGAAGTTAGGACACGGTGTGAGATTTGTTTTCATGATAATCCAATGTAAAGAGCTTTATCTCCATAATCATGATCTCTTTATAAGCCAAGCTTAAAGTGCTCATATGATGGTACCCATCATTCTGAAAAGCATTGTGTCCTGGCTACCAATCCAGTGCATTGCGATTGGCCCAAAAAACCTTAAGCGTGTGACGGTAGTGTCCCGAGCATTACCATATTTGAATCATCAGCTCCCAAAGCAATAATAGTAGGTGATAATGTGGGTACTACCTTATCAATGCGAGCCCGAATCCGAACGGAAAAATGCAGATGACCAAGGTGATCGATCAACTTTGCCAGCGCAGCTGGACCAGATCGTATCAGATTGGTAAGGTTTTATTTCATTGGGGACATAATTATTAGACTGTAGGTGTGACGCACTACTGGGAGAGAACACTATGTAAACCCAAAACTATGTCCTCATTTGTGCCGCAACTGCTTCTCCGTACTGCTCAAAACTTCTAAGCTTCGTAAGCTGTGTCTGAGATTCATCAGTGCCAGAATGTACATGCAAATATGGAATTGGCCAACTTATTAGAATCAGTCTTGTGCACAGCTGACCTTGTTACTAAGGTTCTGGAAACAGTCCTCTGAAATATGTGCAGCACACTGTTGAAATATGTAGTTTTAGTTGTACATTTCAGTAACAGTGTTGTACTGTTTTCTAATCGTGTCCTCTTTTGGAAGGCCAAACAAAGTAGTTTGGCTTCCGCAACAAATAACACAACACCTCAATGACATGGCGGTGCTGATGGTGGCAACAAAAACACAGCGAGAATAAAAGTTCTGCCATGTTTGAACGAAGCCTTTCCGTAAGGTGTGGCTGAGTGCCTCAACTTTTACAAAGAATATCCCTTTAGGTTTGACACTTTGAGTGGTGTAACTCTGCAGAGCTTGCGATTTCTTGTTTTCCTTTTTCTTTAGTGTTATGTAGCTGTTTGTGGATAACATGACCCCTTTAAACAAGCATCAAAATGCCAAGAATACGTGGACATGGCAACACTGCAAGAGCACGCTCTGTCTAGCAGTGTTTCCAAACTTATCCAAAACCTGAGAAAGTCTCTGCTTCCAATGAAATTGCTCAACACATCGGGTCTTTTGTCGCTGTAATGTCACTTTGGTCAGAATAGCCTCTATGCACGAACCCTGCTGACGTGTGTCCGAAAGAATCTCAGTCAGTGTCTTTACTTCCGGAAGTGTGTTCTGCAGGCCAACTGTATAGAGGCAAAACTATAATAAAATCCGTTTTCTCAGAAACGGAGACAACGATTTTAGAAACGCTGATTCGCTAGTCGAATTTCGCACGATATGAGAGAATACTAACACTCAAAGTTGTTGATTTGGCTCGAAATATATAATTTAAATAACTTCTCTTTTTTACTCTTGTGTGACAGCTAACTGCCTCACAGTGTTGTTAACATCATTCACGTTAACCGGAGGACGCTTTTATAAACAGCAAGTGTAATTTGACACTATCTCCACCTATCGCAAAACCGGCTTCTGTTCTGACCATAGCAGCACCGGAAGTAAGTGGGTGTGCTGAGACAAATATGGAAGCGATCGTGCATAGAGGCTATCCTATTATAAGTTTGAAGGGATGGGAGAAGAAACGTTAGGAGACGTGATATATGATAAAAAATATATATATATATTAAGTGTTTGTTGTGGATCACTGAATGCTGATATCACTCAGCTCACTGTCTGGTCTTGTTGATTCATTCGACTACCTGTCTCTCCGTCTAGGATCACCTCAACCCGCTATTAACTTACCTGCTGTCACACGACACACACAGGAGAGAGGAGAGAGATTTTTCTTGATTTACTCAGAAAGAATGGAAGTGAATGTGACAACATGCCCCATAGGTGAGGTTCATTATAACATGATCATATGACAGATTCAAATATTATATCTCATCTAATCAAATAATATACAAGAAAAACTCAAATATTATCTAAGAAAAATACAATTAACTTTACAAATAAAACAATGGCATTTTTTAATCATTTAAAATAAACACGTGTTTGAGTTTGGCAACAAACACTATGAAACACAGCTATACAATTCTAAACATAAGAATATAATTTCTGAACATTGACTCTCAGTCTATAGTCACCTTTTTCTCATGGTTTCTGAATAGAATTCATAAAAGTGTAGAATATAATATAGTTCTAACAGGGGCAAACCCGGCGAGTGTTTCTGCTGTTATATCCGCAACTCACAACTATCTCACCTGTTAAATTGTAGATATTAGAATAAAATGATACCAGATTTGTCTAATTTAAAAAAAAAAAACACACACACACAAAAAAAACAGAAATTTAACATGGGTAAGAAATTTAGTGCTATGGATAAATAAATGTTCAGTGATATCTTCAGATATCTGTAGTTTTTCCCTCTATAGTGATGATATGGCAACTAGTAAATACACTAAGTTTCGTCATGCATATGTGGAAGTTTTTACAACCAGTGTGTGACAACTAGCCCCGCTCACCCCTGGTGTGTGAGCCAGCATATCCTAATATATATTAATGAGAATCGAGTCGCTTGTGTATGAATGCCTTTGACCCTCCAGCAGTTTCTCTGTGTTTACAGTAAACGCCTCGCCATACCGGTCTCACCACTGATGATGATGATGATGATGATGATGCTCACCTGAAACACAGGTGTGTCCTGAACACCACACACACACACATTGTGAAACTCACATCTCAATAGGCTATACCAGTGCTTCCACACAGATGAACACTGAATGAGTTTCTTTACTAATATTTAGGTCTTATTCTACTATATTTGAATGGAAGGTCCGTCAACTGCAAAATATCTTCTTTTGTGTTCAGAAAATTCAGGTTTCAAACAACTCAAATGATGACAGGAGGAGAACTGTCCCTTTAAGGGATGAAGATTTAATGGTTTTAATATTATTATTTATATACACAATGGAAGTCAGTGGTTACTATTGCTGGTGATGTTAATGATTATATTACATACTGTCAATTCACAATGACTCGACTTATTTTTGTCAAAAATACCAAAGATTTCATGGTGATTTTGTAGTAGAATTAAGGTAGCTCTTCGTATATTAGACACAATCATCCTCAAAAGAGAAAAGAAAGCATAACATTTGTCTAAATATAATTTTATTAAATTCAAACAGGCAGAAGCTTTTATGTCGAACACATTTCGTCGCAAATTGTGAATGCTAGGCTATATAAAGTGTAATGTTAACACTCCGTCATGTAGGGGAGCTGCGGGTGTTTGTTTTATGAAAATTAGCCTACTCATATTTTTCTTTCTTTTTTATGATTTTGTTTTTAAAGACTTACAAATACAGCCAAATATGTAAGTTTATAAACAAAACAAGCGAACAAAATATAAAATAAAATCAAAAGACAGAATTAAAGTTCAATAATAAGTAAAAATATTAATTTTAACCCTTAACACTCCCTCGTCTGTATTTTGGGCACTTCTTGCGTTGGTTTTGCCTCTTCACGATGACTCGCTTTAATTTAGTCCTAAATTTTAAATCGCTTCGGATTAAAGCGTCTAAATGTAAATATAAAATACTTAATAAACATTTTTAAATGTAGGCTATGCACTAAATGTAGATATTATAAGTATCAGATAAATTAAATAATATCCCTTATGATAAGGCATGTCATAAGTGAGAAATAAATACTGAATATAACATTTTTGAAAGCTCGACACACATTAAATCCGTCATCTCTTTCGCTTCAGCTCTGATGTGTCCAATGAGCGTGTATTTCCGTGTACGCCTCGGCCAATCAGCGGCGTCCACGAGGTGCAGGTCGGAGGCGGTGCCCACAGTCTGTGACAGACGTCAAATCTGACCAATCATCATCGCACAAGCTCTAAGAGGCGTGTCCAGAATGATCTCAGCGGCCAATCGGATCGTACGGGAGGCGGGGCCTGTGTGTGGGTCTTCATCGTCCACAGCCACACGTGACGCGCTGTAGTCGCAGGCGGAGAGCTGTATCAGAGAGCACGGGTGAGTACACCACACCTCAAACACTAGCTTTACACACCTGTGTGCCTTTCTGCTCACCTGCAGAGCGTTTTAACGATGGGTTTTTGCAAGAAAGCGGGGTTATACGGAGGGTAAACACGAGTAAGAGCGTTACCTAAAGGCTAGTTGGTCAGCTAGCCGCTTGAGCTAAGCTAACATGAACGTTAGGTGTCATGTCAATACACCTGAACTCACCGTTGAAACCTGTTTCGTGTCATTAAGAGTGTGATTTGATCGTGAGTGGAGTGAAAGCTGTGTTAGTGTGTAATGTCGGAGCTGCTGACAGAGATTTAGAAGTTAGTCGACTCGAGCAAGCGCCGACTGATGAGATATATATGTTAATCATTATAAATGTGAGGCTTGGGCTAGTTGAACACTCGCGTCTGCACATAAACCTGTGTTTGACGTTAGATGCAGGTGTAATAGAGCCAGTTCATATCGATTAGTCCCGCATACAGTGCTCAAATATCACTCCACAGTCTTTTGCTTTCAGTTTGAGGGAATGCATGGATGTTTCTGGAAAGCACGACTGTGGGATACAACACGGAACAGCCAAACCGGCCAAACTAGAGCAGCACATGTCAGTTAACCCGTCACTTCCGGCCTGTTGTGGAGAAGGTCACGCGAGACAGGCTTAATGAGGTTTGCTGTGATTAAAACACAAGTCGTCAGGTCTTATTTCCGTGTGTGTGAGGGGAAATCATGCAGTCCATCCCAGCAAGGAAGTGTTAGCCATGACCCCTTGTTAACATGTAACTGTGTTTTCAGATTCCGGCTCAACTTTGACCTATATCTTTAACCCATACTCGTTTCTAGAAGTGCGACACTGTTCCTCTACGAACGGGGTCACGCCAATTATCTACAGGGCTTTATCTATTCACTTTTACGGCCTGTGTCCCGCTCGAGGCATCCAGTCACGCCTCACTGGTGCACCCTGGGAAGGCTGTGTGTGTAAGGCCTGTGGTACCTTCCCCCATCCACTCGAGCCCAGATCTGTGTGCAGTCGAGTGTAAAGAGGCTTAACCCTGTGTGTGTTCACTGTTGGGTGCCGAGCTGAACGCACCCCCGTTTGGACCCTCGGTTAACAAGCACTGTGTGTTAAACAACCAATATAATGTACTCTGTCCAGTTGTTATGACAGAATCAGTGTCAATATGGAGATCAAGTCTGGAAGTATGCGTTTTAAAGGTGATGATACGCCCCTTTTCACAAGATGTAGCCTAAAATATCAGATTGTTTATTATTGCTTGTCAAATTTCAACATGCTGGTTGTGTGTGTGTCCCTTTAAATGCAAATGAGCTGTTAGAACTTTGCTCGTTTGGCGCTCGCGGAACCGAATGTCGTGCCGTGTGTGTGTGTGTGTGTGAACGTGCAGATTAACAGCTGGGAATATTATAATAAGGTCCTCTTCCTGAGGGAAATCTGATCGGCTTAATTTGGACTCGCCCGCAGAGAAAGGCTCACGGTTACTGGGTTCCTCTCTTCATGTTTTCGGTGTTTTTAGAACCACAGGGACTCGAGTACAGCACTTACACACGGGGAAAGACAGATTTACATGATGTGTCCCGGTTAAAGATGAGCCAGTTTACTCTCATGCTGTTCTTGTGTGAGCTTTCCTGAGCGCAGACACTAAAGACACATTAATACTGAACTAAGTTCTTTAGTGTCGTTTTGTTGAGCTTGAAGGAGTAGTTCACTTTTCAAAAAACTTTTGCTGATAATTTACTCGCCCCCGTGTCATCCAAGATGTCCATGTCTTTCTTTCTTCAGTCGAAAAGA
>JAOTRC010000001.1:7817003-7831009 GCA_027497675.1 Cyprinella lutrensis | reverse complement strand
AAGTAACCAGTGAAGCAGAGGGAGCGGCACACAGTCAGTACTCGGGAGAGGGCTCCCTCTGCTGGCGTGGCGTTACACAGAGCCTCACTTTTATGCCAGTTAAAAATGCAAACAAATATGGCCTAGCTCTGATTAAGGTCTTTGGTGAATCAGTTGAAATGAGAGGCAGCAATAGTGTTTAGGTGGGGCTTGTATGTTCTGGATTGGTACCTGAAACCACTTAAATGCGATGGTGCTAATTTATACATCAGATTTAGCAGATTCGCTCCAAGGTTACTGTCGCACATGTCATAGGATTGGTTGTGTTGTCAAGAGGAAGCTAACAGCCAGATAGCTATTATCCCCATGAGAAAATGCCCCACGTTGAAGGTTAAAGGTGAAGCAACAGCAGGCCCTAAATTTGATAAGCCTCCTCTCACTGAAATGAGATATTACAGCAGGAGAATTTCTGTGCTAATTATGTATTCTTCCTAACAAAGGTAATGTTTAATCACACTGACATTAACTTGGTAAGGTGTTCACTGCGCTCTTTCCCATGAGAATTGCAGAATTAGGTTCTGTGAGGTTGTCAATGCTCTTCTGATGTGAATGAGGAAACTGGCTTGACTCCAGGGTCTTGTGGGGTTAGCACAATTATGAATATTAATATTTATGTAAGGAAACAGGCTAGAAACTATTAGTGGGAAATCCTGTCAGTGGAGAGGCAGAAAGACCCACTTATTCTGCTAATTGCAGGAGGAGATTTCTAAAGTGTAACGTCTTGGTAATTACTCTTATTTTGTAAGCCCGACTCAATCGATCCAATGGCGTCATTCGGTCAGCGGGTGAAGGTGTCTGCGTGATAAAGAAGTTTGATTCAACAAAATACATTTTTCCATGTATTAACTCCTTATTTCATCTGACTCCATAACTGAAAAAATGGTTTTAATGATATCTGTGCATCATTGAATGTGAGTGAATGTTTGACTATTCTTTTTTAACTCTTTTCTGGAAATAATGTCAGAGTCGTTAGAATAAAATCAAATGTTTACAATTTAATATGTCAGGTAAATGTATCATGCCAATTTCATTATCAATACAATAACATCAAATGCTCAGAGATAAATAGTAAAAAGTTAAACCCAACCTTTAGAAAAATACTTAATGCTGAAGTGTTTGAGATCCTTCAAAATTATGGGCTAATCTGGGTTACAGAATCGCCCAGAGCCTCTTGTTGCATTTCATTATATAGACAGAAGCCTCTCACATGGAAACATCTGCTAACAATTGGAATTTGCATTCAGAGGTTACATCTTTTGAGAGCAGGAGGCCATTTGACTGGAAGTGTCACGGTTTGGGTTTTGTGTCTTTTTCCTTGTTCTTGTCTGTCATGTGATTCCCTGTTTTCCATGTGTCTTGTCAATACATACTCACCATGGTGGCCTGAGGGGTCTTCGCCGCCCTGGCCGCTGCCTGCAGATCCTGCTCTGCCCTGGTCGCCCACGCTTCACGACCCTGGCCCGTCTTGCCTATATCCTGGTCCTGGTTCCCAGTGCGGGCCTGGCCTTTCCTGTCCTTGTTCCTGTCCTTTTTCCTGACCTATGGTCCTTGTTTTGTCCTTGTTCCTGTTACTGTCCTTGTTCCTATCCTTGTTTCTGTCCTTGTTCCTGACCTAATGTCCTTGTTTTGTCCTTGTTCCTGTCCTTGTTCCTGGCCGAAGGTCCTTGTTCCTGTCCTTGTTCCTGGCCTAAGGTCCCTGTTCTGTCCCTGTTCTGTCCTTGTTCCTGTCCTTGTTCCTGGCCGAAGGTCCTTGTTCCTGTCCTTGTTCCTGTCCTGTCTGTCCTGAGGTAGGTTCTTGTTCCTGTCCTTGTTCCTGTCCTGTCTGTCCTGAGGTCCGTGTTCCTGTCCTTTCTGTCCTGAGGTCCTTAACCCTGTCCCTGTTCATGTCCTTGATCCTGTCCTTTCTGTCCTGAGGTCCTTGTTCCTGTCCTTGTTCTTGTTCCTGTCTTTCCTGTCCTTAGGTCCTTGTTCATGTCCTTGTTCCTGTCCTTTCTGTCCTGAGGTCCTTGTTCCTGTCCTTGCTCCTCTCACTGTCCTTGTTCTTGTCCTTGTTCCTGTCCTTTCTCTCCTGAGGTCCTTGTTCTTGTCCTTGTTCCTGTACTTTCTCTCCTGATGTTCTTGTTCCTGTCCTTCCTGACCTGAGGTCCTTGTTCCTGTCTTGAGGTCCTTGTTCTGTTGTTTGCCTTGGATTACCTGGTTGTATAATTAAAATCTGTGCTTGCATTTGGATTCTGCTTCCTCCTTCTCTGCTGCAAAGGTTACAGGAAGGCCCACCCTCCTTTGTGTGCAAGTTTTCTCTAAACTCTTAAAAACGCATTACCTTTTGTTTTACCTCTTTGGGAATGAGACCTTTGCACCAGTCGTACTGAGACATTTCAAATGATACCAAACGTATGTAATACTGTATGATAATTATTCACATTAAACCATAACGATTCTTGGGTGAATTTTGGTGATCTCAGCATGAGGGAGAAGGAGTGGGGGAAGAGGGAAAGAGATGTACATTAGGATGATTCTGAGGTGAGACTTGTGTCTCGAATGGTGCACAAGAGAGAGTTCAAATGTTGATTTCCTTTGTCCTTTTAGAGCAACATGGTATCATGACTTTTTGGCGTGTATGTTTGCGTAAACATACACGCCACTTTAAATTCAAATGGCATGTTATCTATACGCATATTGAGCGTGTATGCATGTAAATCTACGCCATTAAATGTTCGAGTGATTCCACGTGTCTGTACACGCCGTTAAATACCTGAGCGAAACGAAGCAAAATGTAGATCTACATCTGGGGAGCGATATTCCTAGGATGGTAGGGGAAGACTCATAAATGGTATTAACCCCAGTGACGGGTAGGTTTAGGGACGGGGTTGGGTCGTATATTTATATATATACAGGAATGTAACATTAAGTTGTTAAGTCATAAACACACTAAAAAGCGATTAAGCTTGTTGATAGCACGCCAAAAATGGAAATACAAATTGGTGTGTCATACATACGCCATTTCATGAGATCAGTCTGCTCAGAGAGTTTTACAATTTCATTATTTTATTTAGATAAAAATCTTAACCTTCATCATGTTTGTGCTACAGATATAAATTGTGCCTAAATCTTGCAGATTGTTATCAAAGCATCCTATGGCAACCTTTCCGCATGATTTAAGTTATGAGTTTGGAAAAGCCTTCTGTAGTGCTTTGCATATATGTAAGATTAAAAATGGGCTAGTAACTAGCCGTCAACCAATAAGCGCACCATAGCAACCACAAAAAATGGCTTAACAACCTATCAGAACACCTTAGCAACCACTAGCATTGTGCTATCTTGATTTCATGGGAAAACAGCACATGTTTTCTTGAGATTTAATTGGATAGTAAAATTCTTTATGCATTTCATGACACAATGGGATTTTGTAACCATGTGCATCAATCTGCCTTTTGCTAATAATGTCGAATACAAGACTGTCCTCAGAAGCTTTTCGAGTCATTTGTGTGTGTGTCTTGAGGGATTTCTTACAGTAACCGTTTTGATTGTCATCTTTGAGTAGCTGGTTAAATAAGATTAACACAATGCAAATGACAGTTCTGCAATGCAAATGAAATCATTAACACTGCTCTACACACATCCTCGACATTGAAGCAATTGATGCCTTTCCAAGTCTCTGGAAAGGTGGCATCGATTATTTTTCTCAGTCACGTTTCATAAACACTGATTGCTATTTAGAGACCTTTTACTCCTGACATCCATTTCATTTTTTAAATGACTTATTTTCTCTGCGTCTAGTATAACTGCATAATAACCATTTAGGAATCACTGATTCGTTCAGTGGTGTTCTGAAATGAGGAGGCAAAATCTTATTATTATTATTATATATTTTTTTTAAAATCATGTAAATTCATGTCCTAGTTAAACTTAATCTTGTCACATTTTCCTGGTTAAATACACATAACTGCAGTACATCAAAACATAATTAGGATTGTTTAATGTATTTTTTAAGTATAAATCTAATCAATGTTAGTGTTTGCAGTGTTTTAGTGTTGTCACATTGCAGTAAGAATTTAAGCAAATTATTTAATTTGTGTATTGATGTTCAGCTGTTCTTTTTAATATGAAGCTCGATAAACACTGTCTGTCACAGGTGTGAATTTGAACCTTTAACTTCACCAAGGTGATTGCTCATTAAATCATGTTTGGGCCATTTCAAGTTTGATTTTGATGTGACTGGCACATGGAATGTGCAAGTAAACAGGATCTACTTCACAAACTAATCATATCCGATCATAATAAATCTATCATATCCAATCATAGTGGGATAGAGGCATTGCCTCCTCTCATTCATTCTCAATTACCCCCCTCTAAACCCACTGCATTGGGGGGTCTGTTAAAACACAATGGACTCGGGGGAGGCAAGAAAGACGTGGACTACCCCCGTCACTTTACCTGCTGGTGTTGCTGTTGGACAGTGTTTCCATGGAAAAACAAGTGATTTATATACTTTTTAATATCACATTGTATTGTTTCATCTTTGTAATTTTTTCTCATCCTATTGTTTTTGTGGAGGCACTGCCTCCCTTGCCTCCTCTAGGAAACGTCCTTTTCAGGTGTCACACTACGAAACGAGAAGTTAGGCTACTTTTAATGCATCCCTGCATTTCCCTTTTCAAAAGGTGATCATTCAAATCTGACACGACATATATAATATATTTATATTAATCAATGTTAGATTCGAATGCGTGTTCCCATACCCATCTTTAAATTAAAGCTGTATTTGTTTTATGTGTTCGGTAGGTCTACTTCAAATAGCCTGAGCCAGCCGGGCCACACATTATATGATGTCAAGAAGCTGTAATTTATTGGGTGGGAATTGAAGCTCTCTGCATATATTGATGCATTAGTCATTTTAATATCAAGAAATAACTTTCCTGTATTTGTGCCTGGCTGTTTATAGAGCCGAACTTTGTTACTCATCAACTTAAGACGTGACGTTGAAGCTTTTCGAATTAACTAGATTTCTGCATGAATGACTCATGAAGTGATTTCAGATGCATCCAGGTACTAATAACAAGCTGATTTAATTAGCACCATAAAAAATTTGACAGAGCTGTATTTTCAATGAACAAATTCTTCGTACAACCAAAACAATAAATGGAACATTGTGTGAGCATTTATTTTGGGTAATTGTCTAAACTAAATTGCTATTACCACTGATTAGATCCCTGCAGCACATATGGGAGTCTTTATTAACAAATAGATTTTTAAATTACAAGTTTGTAAAACTGTTTGTCATGTTCGTGACATAGCTCTTTCTGACATGCCTTAAAACAAGTATTGAAACCTGCTTCAGCTGCAGAGTTAAAAAGGGTAATTGCAATTATTATTTCACCCAGCTGTGACTTAATATTGAGTAATTGTTACTTTATACCATCTGTGACTTTATATCTTGAAATGTGATCTCTTTATTTCTAATTTAGCTCAGTTTTTTTTTACTTTAGGTGAAAACAGGGTTCTGCAAGAACTCAACTTTCTATCTGATGCTGTTGTTTTTTCCTTTTAGATTATATAACCTTCGAAGAGGCTCTGTTATGATCACTTGGGACGGCATTGAAGATCCACCTATGAACGCTTACGATTACACAAAAGAGGAGACGTTTGTGCGACGACAATTCGACCCATAAAAGCTTCGAGTGCAAGCGATGAGGGAAGCTTGAAAGAAATATTCCCATTTGATCCTTTCAAACTGTGATGTATTTTAATACAAAACAGTACGCAGCATCACAAGTGAAGCTAAAACCTCTAGAGCTTCAAAGGACCCATCAATTGCTTCGACTGCCTGTTTATAAAGTGCAGGCCCTAATTCTCCATGTTACAAGCACTCAGCGTTTGCAAGAACAAAACACAGTGTAGAATCCTGTTCAAATCTAATTCATTCTGACCCGGCCACTTAGCATGCACTGAAAAAGAAAGAAACCTTCATTCTGTAATCCCGTGGAGCTCATTACATGGGGTAGCTATGACTCAATGAGAGAGGCTCAAACTCTTAATTGAGGCTTTTATGACTTTTAGCATGTTTTATTTGTCGTGGTAAATATATTTAAGTGCAAATGCATCAATTTCTAAATTGGTCACATTAGATGTAGGCCATCAGCAGTGGAGCCAAATGTAACATAATAGAATGAGCTGTAGGCTGTAACACATTGATTTTTTTTAGAAACTAACTAATGCTACCTGCATCACTTAGCATTACATCTTAGCTATTTTGCTAACTCTGTATTTCAATGGTCCACTTTAAACATTCTACAAGTAACATTGCAACTACATGTCAGCAAAGGCAGACAGAGTACACAGCTTTATTACTTGAGTAAGAGATACAATTTTACTCAAGTACAAGTACAAGTACTACAGTCAGATGTCTACTTAAGTAAAAGTACTGAAGTACTTGTTCTTAAAAGTACTTGAGTATCAAGAGTACAAGAGTAGGCTACATTCTCTAAATGTAGCAATATTACTGCCACAGTGCTTACATTTATGTACAGAAACAGAAAGTTATGAAAAATGTTAATGTTAATACCTTGGAGAATGTAAAAGGAATTTATTTAAGTAAGGTAAAATCAAGTCATTTTCATCTTTTTACCATGCTGCTTTATTTAACATTCAAGAAAATTTCAGAAAATTGAAATAATCTGGCAAGGTGGGGCCCTGCTGCTTCTTCATCCATGGTTTTGTTTATCTAAATCTGACTATGGAGTGAAAGACTTTGGCAGAAAGCTGAAGGTGATTGTTGATAGCCTGTCCAACCCGATCTCACGACCAAATCGTACAAATTTGACGAATGATTAAAAAGTGGCTTATTCGTAACAATTCATAAGACCTCACACGATTTTGCTAAATCGTACATATTTTACGAATTGACCGATTGTAATGAATTTGTACGAATGACCTACCCCTTACCCCGCCCCTAAACCTACCCATCACGTGGATTTAGACAAATCGTACGAATTCGTACGAGTGAGGTCGCACGAATTAGTACGAATTAGCCACTTTTTAATAATTCGTCGAATTCGTACGAATTGGTCGTGAGATAGCGTAGGCCTGTCCCAATCAGTGGCGCTTGCACAATCTAATCCCGTTTGAGAGAGAAACAACAAATTTGAAAAAAAAAAAGTTTCCGAGAAAATTTGTTTCTCAGGTTTCCGAGATATTTCCAATTTCCATTTTTTTTAAGTAGTAACTTGTACTAACAGTTATTATTAGAAATGTAGTGAAGTAAAGAGTACAATATTTCCCTCTCAAATGTACTTGAGTTAAGTTGAGTACTCCCCAAAAATGAAACTCGAGTAAAGTACAAAAATCCCCCAAAATTGTTCTTAAGTACTGTACTCAAGTAAATGTACTCCGTTACTGTACGGCTCTGCATGTCAGCGAACTCTCATTGAGTATTAGTACACTGTCTGGTTAATATCTGCTTGATCTTTGTTTTGATGCTCCACAACAGACACACTGACTATAATTAACTTTGTACATGTCAACGTATTCTAACCCAAACTCTAACCCAGTGAATGGAAGTTTACATGTAGTGGCAGAGTTACTCATAGTTAGTATACAATGTCTAAAGTGGAATTTTAGTGTACCATACTTTAGTGTAATCACTATTTTTAACCCTTAGAGTACATTTAAAGGGCCCCTATTATGGATTTTTGAAAATTACCTTTCATGTAGTGTGTAACATAATGGCATTTTCCATTACCAGTACTCGTTTTTCGTTCCGTTTTCCATTGCAGACAGTACCGGCACACATATCATAGCAACACCTTTCGTTCCTCGTTTCCCTATTAAGTTCTTGCTGGATCCTCTCTTCGGCCACCAAACAAAGGAAAGTCTGCACCTCCTTGTTTGACCATGGCGTATCCTTCCCAGTTCCCATAATAATAGTAAGTTTAGCAACTATCTCTAGCCAAACTATTTAAAAATGGTGGGGTTATTCTGGAAATTCCATCGGGCACGAGCAAGCTGACGCAGTAAATGGTGACGATTCTCTCTGACCAATCAGCAGTCGGCATTGTTTTCACGTGACATTTTAGTATCGCCTCAGCTCGCTCAGAAAATCGCCTGGAGTGATACAAAATAAGTACCTGAAAGCAGGAACAGGTACAACTTTTACACAGTGGAAAACCATAGAAAACAAAACCACATAATTGTACTAGACATGTGGGAAATTAATATGGCGAAAATATACTCTAAACCCTAAGTAGATTTACACAAATTGACAAAGTCAAAAAGTGTTACGTTGTGCCCCACTCTCCCCTACAAACTGCAAACACGTAGAACTACCTCAGTTAGGCACAACTGTCTAGGCTAAGTTTTAATTTAGTTAGAAGCTTTAGTTGTGGCATGTTAAACGCTGAAGAATTGTTAATTTACTAATTTTTGTTTTCAGTTAGTTTAGAGGGTGGGGATTAGATAGTGTGTGCTTTTGTTTGTTTATCACCGCTCAATTTTTTTCTCTCTGTGGCTTATTTCAAATATTGATTTTATTTTAGCTTAAGTTGTGTATATAGCTGTAAATAAGTTTGTTTTTGTTTCCATTTATGTAAATTATATGTTTCCTATTGTACATAAGTGAACCACCTGATTTCAGTTCTTCTTGTCATTCACCCACAGTACTCCCAGAGGCCAAAATTATAGGAGTGTGTTTAAATTGCATTATGTACTGTATGTCATCATAACTCTATGCCATCAGAAGACGTACATAAGTAACTTCAGAATAGTTTGCTACTTTTGATCTGTAGCCTCTAGATTAGTTTACAGCTTGTTCAAAACAGTATCTTGACTGTACTTTCATTATGAATAAATTGTTGCTTGAAAAGCAGCAATTTCAAAACGGCGTCACCAAAGATTTTTTGATGGCGACAATCCCTATCCATTCCACCATTCAAACCAGGTAGCCTATTACGATTACAGCACAGCTGGAAAATCAATGAAAGTAAATAACGGTTGGATACATCCCCACCTTCTTGAGAGCAGGCAAAGCCGTTTAGAGCTTCTTCCAGCCATTTGGAAATCCTCTGCCGAGAAGAGATGCCCGGCTGGTGCTTTGTTTTATTGGCTCTGCTAAAGATTTTCAGTGTACTGAGAGGCACCTCACCCCAGCAGCTACGTAATTAATGTGTCCGCGACTATTTATAGTAGCGAGGAAAGGCAGTGGAGACGTGGGTGGTGTAGATGGGTGAGGGGTACCAATGGTGGTCGTGGTGGGAGCGGGGAAGTGACACTTTGTGTTGCTTCTTGGTCATGAATTCTGAGGCTTTATATGTGGATGACAAATAGTGAAACGCTCTGAGACAGGGTCTGATATTGCAGTGAAAAACACAAATTGGATCGAATTTAGAAAGATCTTCAGAGGATTTCCAGAGTCATCTAATCATTGTTGGACACTTTTCCTGAGCATGTTCACAAGGTTTGAGATCCATTCAACAGTTTCACTCTTGTATTCATTCTATTTTTTTCCGCTACACTCCTAAAAATAAAGGATCTTTAATGGTAAGGCTCCACAAAAGACCTTTCCATTCCACAAAAAAGTTCTTTATAATGGGAAAAAAGGTACTTAATGTTCTCCATACAAGAAAAAGGGAGAAGATTATTTTAAGAACTGTTCACTGAAAGCTTCTTTGGGAAACCATTTTTTTCAGTGCTCTGCA
This sequence comes from Cyprinella lutrensis, assembly GCA_027497675.1. Taxonomy (NCBI): domain Eukaryota; kingdom Metazoa; phylum Chordata; class Actinopteri; order Cypriniformes; family Leuciscidae; genus Cyprinella; species Cyprinella lutrensis. The sequence goes on along the minus strand of JAOTRC010000001.1, from coordinate 7,821,281 downwards.
CTCTTAAATATAAAGGCTCTTCAACAGGCTCGTTAAACTAGCAAAAGTGTATTCGGACATGCCCTAAGTGCACTTGCGGCATGCGCTTTACACTCTAAAAAATGCTGGGTTTTTTTACAACTTTGGGTCAAATATGGACTAACCAATTTTTACTTCACATTTTTAACCCAACATTTCGGGTTTGTCCATATTTGACCCAAAATTGGGTTAAAACAACCCAGCATTTTTTAGAGTGTAGACTGGATCCCAAAATGGCACACTTCATGTGGACTTGCGATCTCGTGGGCTTAAATTGTGCTTGCTCGCCAAGTGTACGAGTCCTTGTCCCAATCGTCATATCTGCTCTCAGAAGTGTGCTCGCGAGTGCCGCCTTCGTGCCCTCAATGCGGACTTCGGCGAAGGCACTTTCGCACCCTCCACACAAGTTACCTACCCAGGTATCAATGCGAAGTTGTGAATGCCCAATCAGATAAACGAGGGGAGGAGTTTCGTGGCTGTTTGACTATCGATGGCATGATGTCATCAAGCCTGTCCAAAAAATACACTCTCGCGTGGACTCAAGGTCTGCACTTCTTGACGTCACCAAATGTGAACTCGAAGGAGCGTGCCATTTGGGATCCAGCCCAAATCATGAATCAAACATTTCCATCTAATAGAATAAAGGTAAATCACACCTTTTCAGTCACCAAAGATTTATTGTTGTGCAGAAGAAATATAAATGAATGGGAAAACAGTCATTCCATTATAATTTCTTTCATGTTATATTGTTTATAATTAATTGATTGAGGAATACTATGAAGGTTGTTGTCTACCTTAAAAAAAAAGTAACGAGGAGGAGGGTAGTGAATGACTTCCTGGATCTCTAAAGACCCGAGGGATGCGGTTATAATTACCAACTGGCATTTGGCAAAGATTACGCTTTAATTTCCTGAATTGACTTGCCAGAATTGTCTGTTGAGCATGATGTTGGCTACTCCAATAGGTATTTTTACCCTAATCTATTTCTAATCTAGTTTCCCACGTTGAAAGACCAGTAATCAATAACCACAGCTCAATAAAATCAGCCCATATATTAATCAGAATGTGGGCTAATTTGAAAGAACACCCAGTCTATACACACGTCACATGTGCACATATAAATAAATCTCTCTGGAGATGACACTAAAGAATAAGTAAAACAAAGCATCTTAGAGTGGAGGCAATTTTCATCCTCAATGTCCTTTGCTTTCTTCCCTGGCTCCAAGGACTAAAAACATCATGTTTCATCATATTCTCACACACATGTCCATGATCACAAGGCTCTCACACGTTTGGTCTGTGACAGTATATGAGTCACCGCACTGTTTGGAAGCTCGGGTCCACGCTTCTGTTTTACTCATACTAATAAATGTCTCAGATCTACTGTCTGCAGGGTAGCACCTCCTCCTACTGGTTTTTCTAATTGGAACAAAATAGAGAAGACCTACATAAATGCCAAGTCTTGGCTGTGGCCTTCTTTCTGTGAGCTCTCAAAACAATAGCCTGGAGTTTTTTTTTATGGAGATTTTGTGAAATTTGCCCAAGTTATGCAATTGCACAGCATGTAAAACCCACAGTTAAGGGAGAGTCAATTATGAGGCTGATTTGTAAAATTGCAGGCTGTCCAAATTGTGATATTCATCTGTTTGGCAGGCAATACTCATGTAACTATTATAGAGAATCTATTATTCTCTACATAAAGCAGCTGACTTGCTGTATCACACTTTCTGAATAGGTTTTACCTGATGTTCTTTTGGTTTTGCATGTAATTCTCTGATATGCATTTAATGTTATAGTACATGCTCTACCCATATGAAATATGCTCTCGTTCTGTCACAGTAGGCTATAAAACACGGTCTTTCTTGGCAAAGCGGCTGACAGCCCCTCAGCAACAGCTCGAGGCATGCAAACTAGTCTGGCACTTCCCTTTACCATATATGGATTATACCGGTGCGCACGAGAGCAGACGGAAACGTCTCGGAGAAATTAAAACGTTTTCCTGCCATCAGATGAGGACAAATTAACGTTTATTGCTTAGTTGACATCTCCCGTCTTAAAGAGATATACCACCAACCAGTTGCGTAGATTTCGATGGGAGAAGAAAAGTCTGAGACGCACGGAAACAGTCGCGCGCGCATCGCACAACAGTGAATGAGAAATCCACAGGTGAGATACTCGCATTTTATATGGATTTATACGCGCCTGAATTATGTTCATTAATTTAACACGGGGAATTATTGTCCAATAAGCATGAGCGGGAAGTATTACCAGCTTAATCTATTTTCTTTGAGTATAAGTCAGCTATATGTTGTTTAGTCTTGCTTTATACCTCCATCATGTTGTTGCAGGATTTCTGTTTAAATAAATCGCAATATGTTTGTATTTTAGTCTGCATAATGGGTTATTGTGTGTTTGAACTGCATAGTTACATTAAACAATTGTTTAAAATTTCTAAACATTTGATATAATGTTACTAGCTTTTTTAGATTCTGTGTTTATAGTTGTTGAACACCTGTAGCTATGTCTCAACAGATGTTAGGTGGCAAAGTAGCTTTCAGAGGGCGCAGCTCTTTTTTTAGCTTTTTTTCTGACAATGAAAGCTTGTAAGAAAGTAGAATCGTGGTGTAATGTACATTGGCTAATTTTGTTCCGTATCATATTAATTTGACCATATTGTATATAATAATGAATTTTTTAAAAAAAATCTTCAAATAAGAAATGTTAAATGCGTGTGGGTTTTAGCAACCAAAAGTAGAAATAATGCAGGAATAGTTGAAAGACGTGTGTTGGATAACTTGGGTAAGATTGCCTATAAGTGTTTTCATCTAAATGCGAACATTTTATTTTACCCCCCACCCACCCTAATGTGTTGACGGTGCAATGGTGCACAAGGGAGTTAGTTTCCAAGACAACAACACATATAGACGGAAGATGAGGTTGACAATCCAAAAAGGCAAATTATAAATCAAGTCTATATATTTATTTAAACATGGGACAACAACTTTTCAGTTCAATGCAAAAAAAAAAAAAAAAAAAAAAAAAAAAGCTTTAGAATTAAATGTCAAAATGGACCAAGATAGAGGTGGAGTTTAGTCTTAACAGTGGTTTATATTACAACTTTTATGATATTAGTGGAATAAATGTGAGTGGAAAATAATTTAGAAATGTTAAAATGTACATTTAATAATTTAGAAATGTTAAAATGTACACAAACATCTTAATAAATTGCTGAGAATTCCGTAATATCGTATACAAGATTGAAGTTTCAAGATGGAAATTACGTCTTTCTTATTCCATAGAGAAGCATTCGCTCGCACATGAGCTTGTCCCGGTGTAATTTAATGTGAAAGCTCGGCAAACTTCCCCTTTGGTCTCTGATTGACAGTTTAAATCTGTGCTGTTCTTAATGGGGGCTTGAGCAGGCGTACGAGCAGAGCTTTTGCCACAGGTGAAAGACAGCTCTCCATTCTCTCATCTTCTTTCTGTGAGCTGCCGTGAACATCTCAGTATTGCCAGAGAAAGACAAGAGGAATTGTTTTACTTTTCTTGCAGCGAGTCATCGACTGTATTTTAATGTGCCGCTGTCAGATGCTGTTTTGGAGTTTAAGAGGGCCTTTGATTTTGAGGTTAAATTGTGTTTTATTAGGGCTGCTGGCTTGCAAATGTCCATCCATTTTTCATCAGTCTCCAAAATCACGACGGCTCGTAGTCGTTTACCCTTTATTTTACCCAATAATCAGCTGCTCCACTTTAGTTGAGTGACAGATTTCTGCCTAATTTAAAAAGGCAGCTTGAAATTTGCTGCTGATTTGAGGACTTATGTATTCCACTCTTATTCTAACAGTGGCTCTGTTAAAACCATGACCATAAAAGTTCAAATAAATCTGTAATATTATTGTTTTATACTGTTACATGAAATAAGCATCACAACGTAAATTTCCAATGATATTATGATGTGGACTACGCAACCTGACAACTGGAAAATTTCTGTGTTCATTTTATAAGTTGTGATAGTTCACCCCAAAAAGAATTTTTTCATCATTTACTCACTCTCATCTCATTCCAAATCTATGTTGCAGAATCTTTACTTCATTTTGATGGGATAAGGAGATGTAATTCCTGATAAGGTCCCAAAATGCACCGTACAATGCATCCTTCTTTCACCATACAATATTCAATGCATCAGCCATGTAAAGCATTGTGTGATGAATAAACTGAAATTTAAGGCATTATTCACTGAAAAGTCAGTGAATTGAATCA
>JAOTRC010000001.1:7792228-7802826 GCA_027497675.1 Cyprinella lutrensis | reverse complement strand
GAGCACAGATCGATGTAGTTGGATCGTAGGAATATAAATCGATACATCGATGTAGTCGATGAATCGTTACACCCCTAATATATATATATATATATATATATATAGTTCCATCTTCATAAAGAATAATGAATAATATACTACTTACTCACAAGTAACTTACCCCAGACTTTTGAACAGTATTCTGCACATTTTATAATCACATTTACTATCTGCCTTTAACTAGAAGCAGCAGCAGATCATGGTTTGTTGATTAATTTCCTTTCCCAACCACCAATTAATTACTGAGGAAGTGGCTGTAGTTTATTCATTTTGAAAATGTCGTTGTGGTTTTCATCCATGATTAGCCCGTCAAGAGTGGATTGTGAATTAAAGGCAAGTTGAAAAGGAAGAGCACTTCAATATATCCTATCCCAACTGGTCTCAAAAAATACGGGAAAGAAATCGCATCCATAAATTTCAATTTCATGGTCATTGGTTGCTTTAACAACATTATTTTTTAGAGATTAGTACAACACAAAAACAAATGGAGGCTTTCGCTTCAACGTTCTGAATGTTTCGGGTTTTGTATTGATCTATTAACTTCCCCAGATCTTAACAGATGGCGGGATCCATGTCCATGAAGAGGCCAGTGACTCAGTTAGCTCTTGAACGCCTACTACGTTTATAGTATATTCAGGCTTTTTGAATGACTCAATCTCGACACCTTGCTCTATCACATTTCAATTTTATCGGTGTTAACAATTCAGAACAAGAAGGTCTTTGTGCGGATCATGCAACAATTACCTTTCTTTCTCAAAGCGGTATCACAAGGCCTTTTCTTTTCCATTCAGGCCAATTTCCAGGCTGCAAAGATAAAAGTGGTTTGGTCTCTGTGGTTAAAAAAAGAACGATAAAGCCAGTTTGATCTTTACGAAAGGCAAAGAAACCAAAAGCTATAAATGAGAAACGACTAAAATGTTTTCCAGCACTTCTCCACCATTGCTACAAGAATAGAACGTGTTTTTCTCATGAACATGTTTACTGCTCTAAACACCCATAAAGACATCACTTTGAGCATGCATGTGACTTCTTGGGTCTTGGGTCACATGACCACTCACCACTATATGATCAAAGTGATGTCCACAGACATGTATGTGGTGAATGGGTTCACTGCTCCATGTTAACAAAGTCGATTGTTTTTCATCCGTCCTCTCGGCCTGTCTTGTTTTTATTTCCTTTTCGACTGATTTCAAAGCCGAACGTAATGATGGGCATATGAACCTCGAGGTTTCTATAGCAACCAAACATGTCTATTTATCACAGCTGCTCCTAAAATATGAGCTGCTTTATTTTTAATGACTTCTGTCTAGGAGGGAAAAAAACACCTGTTACGTGCAGGACTGAACTAAATTATTGTTTTGTGCTTCATTTGATGTACCCTTCTTCTTCGCTTATGTTATTTATACCATATGCACGGGTGATTTCTGTCATTGCTGGACAGATGTAACTAGCAGCAATCAATAAACACAGTCCATCCATTGTTAGCTATTCAGTAAGCATCCAATGAGACTGTGTTGTGTGTAGTGATTTGCCTCTGGCTGTATGACTGCCATCATTAGGCTTTCAGGAAGCTCTTTGTCTCCTTCATTAGGGCGAACGAGAAGTAATACCTGTAACCCAGATACTCACTCATTAATATTATGCAAATGATCCAAAGCTGTGCAGAGCGTCCCTTCCTTATTCACATCACTGGTGACCCTGATTACAGCCGGTTTAAGATCTGCAGGTCCGTGGAAACGTTTGAAAAGCGATTACGAGGAATGAGATCCAAATGTCAGGCACAGATTCTTGAGAGATCTTTTATATTGCTATATTATTACTTACTTAAAAAGTGACACCTCTTTTATAAGGTTTCAGAGATGCTTTTTTTTTACCTTTTGTCATTATGGCCACACTTTAGATAATGGTTCTCAATATTAACTAACCAGTAACTATGATTTTTGCCTCGATAAACTCCTAATTACTACTTATTAATAGTAAGTAAGGTAGTTGTTAAGTTTGGGTATTGGGTATGATTGAGATATTTAGAATATGGTCATGCAGAATAAGGCATGAATATGTGTTTTATAAGTACTAATAACAGCCAATATCCTAGTAATATTAGTAAATTAATCACACAGATTATAAAATCAAATCAGTCATTTTAATATGGAGCCCCCCTAGTCAAGATAGTAACTCGTGGCCTCAAGATACTAACTCGTGGCCTCAAGATAGGAATTCGTGGCCTCAAGATAGTAACTCGTAGCCTCAAGATAGGAATTCGTGGCCTCAAGATACTAACTCATGGCCTCAAGATACTATCTCGTGGCCTCAAGATACTATCTCGTGGCCTCAAGATACTAACTCGTGGCCTCAAGATAGGAATTTGTGGCCTCAAGATACTAACTCGTGGCCTCAAGATAGGAATTCGTGGCCTCAAGATACTAACTCATAGCCTCAAGATACTATCTTGTGGTCTCAAGATAGTAATTCGTGGGCTCAAGATAGTAACTTGTGGCCTCAAGATACTAACTCTATCTTGAGGCCACGAGTTACTATCTTGAGGCAACAAGATAGTTATAATTATTATTTATTTTTATTTTTTTTGCCAAAGTGGGACTAGCTACTACAAGACACAATTTCACAAACAGCGTGAGTGTAATAAGTTAATCGTGAGAACTGGACCATAAACTGTGTTTAAAAAGTGTTTTTTGAAAATAATTAATTGTAATTATCCTCATATTTTGATTGTAAAAGACATGGTTTGTCATCACCATCATACAAATTATAAAATAAATAAACAGTTTGGCTTAATTTTTAGATAATGCCGGTATTAGCAACACCAGAAAAACAAAATGGCTGCTTAATACAATACAAATCGGGTTGAATATATCAGACAGTTTGTAATAGCTTTTTTGTTTTGGTAGTACCTAATCATGTACACTAATGTGAGTTGATCATTACAGCAAATTTTATTTTGCTTTGTCAAGCTGACCGCAGACTGCCGCTCACGCTAAAACACAGAGAGGGCAATTTGTCATCACTTTAGAAGGATGAAGGGGTGGGGGGTTTTCTCCATGCCAACCTTTTGATACATAATTTTCTGTGTTACATATGCTTCTACGTACAGTATGTCCTTTGTGTTTGCTCAAATAAATTGAGAAATGACAGTGTTGTACGTGACAAACTACAAAAATAAACAACAATGTTAAATTATAGATTAAATATTCTTCATTCTAAATCATCCACAAGAATGAGGATGTTCGTTGTTTACTTGATATACAGAAATCACTTGGTTGTGAGAAACACAACAGCAGGATCCTCAATGTGTAACTTTCATATACTTGTGACAGACATCTAAATGACCTGGTTAAGAAAAAGATCTTGTATTATGATGCGCCCTCAGTACACTGTGAAAAATATGAGGAATACGGCTGATTGGCGGCAGCATTAGAAATTAGTGCAATCACATGCAGTATGACCTGAAGGGCCCGGATGGAATCAGAGGTAATGAGCTCCATCCAGCATTTTATTTCCTGTTGTGTGGGTGAGCATTACTTTTATTTTCTGCATGAACTCTGCAAAATGATTTGTCTCTAAATGTCTCCCTAACCAAAGAATGATTATTGCATACTTAACATTTCATTTAGCTGGGCATTCATCTGATTCATAAGTGCCGAGATGTATTTTTTTTTGTCCCATATGTCAGTCAACGGGAAGCTTCTACATTTATATGTGATATGTCAGTAAATAATTTACTTTTTTTATGCTCAACCGATACAACCATTGAAGTCTGAGTAATGAAAATAAACAATATCGCTAAAATAATAAAAAGCTTCATGGAAAACTCTGTTTCCTAGCAACATGAATGTGGACAGCCAAATAAGCTGTGTGCCTACTTGTGTGTGTGTGTGTGTGTGTGTGTGTGTGTGTCACTTGCATTCATATAAATCACAGAAGTTGTAATAATCCATGCCTCCCATGCAATCACTTTTCAAGCAATCACTTTTCAAGTAATTTTTACTTTTCAAGTAATAACAACAGGAAGGTTTAAAAGCTTTGATTGGAGTTGTAAAACCAGGCACAGACACAAAAGTATTCATGACTTTGAATACTTTTGGCAGAATGTGGTAATGCGTTTTATGTATCGCTCTCTACAACGTCAGACACATTACCAGAGAAATGTATCTGAAGAACCTATTTGATCTAGGTTAAGTCGCCTGGTGAGGACAAACCAGCAAAGATATAGTAATAAGGGGTGTGCAGAAAATACATTATTTGTGCAAGTGTCTTTTACAACTTGATCGCATGAGGAAACAATTTGTGGCAATTTCGTATAAATTCGTATGTGTGAGCCGCACGAAAACTTGCCATGTTTAGAAAAAAGGTCCACCCCTAAACATATTGAATGAAAATATGAGAATGTCATATAAATTCATACAAATTGGTCACAAATTTGCTATTGACGTAATTAGCTATGAGTGCATTGATCTATTACAATGGTAAAATAATCTCAGATAGAACAGGATGTGGGCAGAGCTTAAACAGGATGTTCATCAGCATTAATGAAAGTTAATGTATTTCATAGTTTCCCTATTGCAAAGATTTCTTGTGGATTTCATACAATTATTTATTTCCTTTTTATTACAACCTGTATGTAAAATCAAGTTAAAATTAAAGCTGCATGCAACATTTAGCGGTGTTCAAACAGTTCAGGCCTTTAAGGCACAAAAGCATCTAAACAACGTCAGACACATTACAATAATTAAAATGATTAGCCTTTAGCTTGAGCCAAACTAGCTAATAATGTGTTGCTAATGTACACAAACCATGTTCCCATTCCTCATCTCAGAGTCAGACATCTGCCTTTTAAAAATCAGTATCCTTCATACTCAGTGAACCTCAGTTGAGAAAGTTTATCATACAGTCGTAATATACATCATATACATGATTCATCTGCTATATTGCGAAATGTACACAATTTTTCATATCAATAGAAAAATATACTGGGATAACCTGGCTTTTCTTGAGACTCCCCTGCTTCGCAGCATAGTAATGATGATATGCTAAAGCCCGTTGCCACATTGGCCTGATTGGTTACAAGGTGATTTGTGATGTAAAAAACACCATTTCAAACTGCGTTTTTGTCTTTGGTTCACTGTTTTAGGGAGAAAATACTCAGCAATGGCATTGGTATATGAATTTGCAAATTGCTTGTCATAAGGCATATTAAAAGCACCACACTGACACATAAAAACACTTTAAAAACTTGATTTTCACCACAGGGGGTCTTTAAGAGTTTATATCAGAAACTCTGGCTTTTGATAGAAAACTTTGATATCTTGGCACAGTTTTTACACTTTGGAGATCTCTTCTGAAGCTCTAGAGGAGATGACTAAGGTCTTTTCCCCGGAGAGAAATCTGAGAAACTTAAATGTGCTCCAAGAAATGTTTTTTGAATACCAAAATATATTGGGGGAGGCAACTGTATGATGGTTACTGGTTACATTTATTCATTTAGCTGACGCTCTTATCCAAAGCGGCTTACAATTGCTATATATGTCAGAGGTCGCACGACTCTGGAGCAACTAGGTCTTGCTCAGGGACACATTGGTGTCTCACAGTGGATTCGAACCCGGGTCTCTCACACCAAAGGCATGTGTCATATCCACTGCACCATCACCACCCCTAGTTACTGTATGATGATTGAAATCGCTTTTCTAATAGTACTTTCCTGCACGGATTGCTTTTGACAGCGCTGCATGAGCTCGCGGCACCATCAGTGGGACACCCGTAGCATGTTAGCCAGGGTTCAAAGCGCTAAATTTGCAAGCGGCAAATCTCAGAGATCAGTTACATCCAGCTGGATTCGAAACGCACTTGTTGTTCTGATGTCAGCACAAGAACAGGGAAAAATATAAGCTTATTTCACATTTTTGAGAGCCTCCTAAAAAATGAGCACTGGTAAATAAACTTGATTGCAAAATTCACATGAGCTTGCATTAGTGGTTTCGGCATTTACATGCTTATGAATGGGTGTGATTAAAACAAAGAAATATAATGTGACTGGCCATTCGGGTCAATGCTAACCAGCCGAACCTTGACACCTTGTGGTTTGCCAACATTTTGTTGGAAAATAGTTTTTGGGTTTTGGAGAAAGGGTGCATTGTTGTGATTAACAAAATTATGGAAGTTAACAAAATGACTAAAATCGCTCTCGTGCAGCACCTTTGCACTTGTTCTTTTCACTCACTGCCGCCTGTGAGGAACAACTGAGAGATTAAAACTCTAATCTCTAAATCTCATTTGCAATTTTTTTATTTCTCACGAGTAAGAACAAAACGGTCTAGACAGCCCTAGATATATCAGACAATGATTTAATGCGCGGCCTCATTTAGTGCACATTTATATGGATGTATGCAGACTCAATGTGTCATCTCTAATTCATCTCCTGAGGGAATCCCAGGACCCCATATCTAGGGGTGCAGGTATCTAATGCTCACCTGCTGTGATGCTGTTGATAAAGAAATGGTCTGGAGTGCTGTGGACTGGATAAATAATGAGAGACGGGAGGGCTGGAGCTCACCGAGGGGGTCTGTTCTGTCTGACAGCTGTATGGCCATACTAATGTGTTCCCCCGCTCATTCCTCCACACTCTACTGAAGTCAGGCAGGGCAAAGCAGGAGAGATGGACGATATTCCCTAGGTACCGCGCTCTGCCAACCAATTCCGCATTGAACGGCTATCATCACCATGACGACCAGGGCTGGAAAATTAGCAAGTGGCAGGGGTCCAAGAGTTCACCCCGCTTTGCGGGGGTTGCGCCCCCCCTCCGGATCGCCTCTTGATAATATAAATGAAGTTGGACAGGGTGTAAGAGTCTTGATCAGAAGCGGCAATACACGATTGTATACTTGTTGCATTGATGATGTTTAAGCAGTGCATGTGGCAGCGACTCTAATGAGGGTGGAAAACGTCCATCATCTTCTTATCTCCATGGAGGCCATTTCTCAGGGACGCGTTTCAAGCTGTTGATTTTCTGGCTTGTCAGAGGGATGGGGAGGCCTGTCACCTCAATCCCCAGTGAGCGCAGGCGTTCTGTAGATAAACTCGATCAACAAGGTCCGCAACAAGTTCTGAAATCCGCTGTCAGTGTTTCCCTGCATGTTTGTTTGTTTTGCTTGGCTGAGACACATCTGGTTTCTGATCCCCTTCTTTAAGATGTGTACAGTAACGGATTACCTGCCTCGGTGAAAAGGCCGGCATTCATTTCCATTATGCACTGGGGTGGTTATAGTGCTGGTTTGGTACTAGTTGACATGTGGAGCATCAAAGCAATGTTCACCAGAGAAATGTATCTGAAGAACCTTTTTGATCTAGGTTAAGTCGCCTGGTGAAGACAAACCAGCAAAGGTATAGTAATTAGGGGTGTGCAGAAAATACATTATTTGTGCAAGTGTCTTTTACAACTTGATCGCATGAGGAAACAATTTGCGGCAATTTCGTATAAATTCGTATGTGTGAGCCGCACGAAAACTTACCATATTTAGAAAAAAGGTCCACCCCTAAACATATTGAATGAAAATATGAGAATGTCATATAAATTCATACAAATTGGTCACAAATTTGCTATTGACGTAATTAGCTATGAGTGCATTGATCTATTACAATGGTAAAATAATCTCAGATAGAACAGGATGTGGGCAGAGCTTAAACAGGATGTTCATCAGCATTAATGAAAGTTAATGTATTTCATAGTTTCCCTATTGCAAAGATTTCTTGTGGATTTCATACAATTATTTATTTCCTTTTTATTACAACCTGTATGTAAAATCAAGTTAAAATTAAAGCTGCATGCAACATTTAGCGGTGTTCAAACAGTTCAGGCCTTTAAGGCACAAAAGCATCTAAAGACATTATGTTTTATGTAGCAAGCATTTAACCACTGAGATCATAGATGGAATAGACCATCTTTTAGCATGATTTACCATGATTTACCACATTTCAGTGTGATTTTCATTATTACCATGAACCATTATTACCATTACCATTATTTACCATGTTTCAGTATGATTTACCATGAATCTTGCATGATCTACCATAGTTTCTTGCTTGAACACCTAATAAAAATGAAAGATTTTTTACGGTTATAGCGCCACCTATGGTCCGATCTCCATGAAACTTTGCATGAAAATGAAAATTTTGAATTTCTGGGACGCCCAATAAATTGAGATACAATGTGACCACCAGAACTTGAAATCGCTTGAAATTACACGAATCACACCACTTGTCATACCACATGTTACTTATTCCATGTGCCTATTTTTAGAACTATATTATTATGTGGTTGAATTATTATTCATTATTGTTATTACAGGCAAAACTCGAAAAATTTGAATATTGTGCAAAAGTTCATTAATTTTAGTAATTCAACTTAAAAAATTAAACATATATTATATTATTTGTAATAATTTTGATGATAATGGTTTACATCTATGAAAAGCTTTTCACAATATTCTAATTTTGAATTTGGGGTTTTCATAAGGGTCAAAATTACAACAAATAAAGGCTTGAAATATCTCACTTTGAGTCTATATAATGTATTAGTTTCACCTTTCAAGTTGAATTACTGAAATAAATGCACAATATTCAAATTTTTTGAGTTTCGCCAAGTCATTATTTGTGGTATTCAGGATTTGGCAACTGATAATAAGTATTATTGTTCACATTAGTGTTCGGAACAGAGAAGTTTAACTTCTCCTGAAACCATGATCATTGTATGAAAGTGAAAGGTTCATACTAATTTCTCCTCATCCTGTCTTATGCCAGCATCGCTCTTAGTTTCAGCCTAAATTTGACACTTTGACAGTTTTTTTACCACTTCTCCATTTATCTATGTTCAAGTAATTGCATGTCAAACCCAAAACAAGCATTTGCTCGATGCCTGTCAAAGATTTCTCAGTGTTGCTCATCTTATCTTATTAGTGTGAACGAGCAGCACTCCAGACTAGGTCCAGGTGACATTTCAGCATATATATGATACTGATTACAGTAAAGCAGAACCAGGAAAAAACGTCCCATTCTCGGCTGGAAGGGAAACTCTTTTTTTGAAGCCACACTGTGTAATTAAATGTAAACAAAGGTGAAATGTTTCGCAACTGAACTGATCCGTCTCTGTTTCCAGGGTTGCCAGGGGAAACGGAGATTTCTTTGACCGTATGAATAAAATCCTCCAGAAACAGGATAGTCTGCTGTCTGCCGGCCAAACGGAGGTAACCACATTCTTCAAAATATTACATCCCTGGTTTCTCCTGGGTGTATCACCACATTCCCATGTGTGTTCAATCTGAAGAATCAGGTCATATTAAAGTAGTTCTCTCTCCTGAACATTGCTCACCCTCACTGAACATTGCACTCCCTCACTATTCCCCTCATAAAGCTACAGACAGCATTAGAGTTAATGTGCTTCAATTAGATGTTTACTGAAGAGCGTTACTCTCCCACTGTTCTAGCAGAATATGTCAAAGAGGACAGCAATCAATGCTGGCTGAGACTTTGCCTTCAAGTTGTTCTCTGTGATACAGATGTCATTACCAATTTCAATGGCTACTGTTTACTCACTATTCAAACATCCCACAGAAACATGCATTCCTGACATTCTAATCACTCAATTAATGTATGAAAATATGCTTTTTCACATCTTCAGTGAACACAGCGATTCAACATTCACCATAGCCTAGAGATCTATACGCACTCTAGCGGCAGCAAAAATTATTTCGCAGGCAGTGTGGTCGACCAACTCTCCATAGACGTTTTAGCTGGAAAAAACAAACTCTGGTCAGGCCAATCACATTGTGTATAGAGTCGGCGGGCGGGCTTAAGATAATGGCTACAGAGTTGCGACGGTTCACTGCTACTTGAAAACAATGAATGGCTGCTGCTATCAATTCGGATTTGACCGTAACTCTCGATGATTTGAACTTAAGCTTCTCTTTGAAACCAGAACAAAGAACGGCACTTGAGTCATTTAAAAAAAAATGTGTTTTTTGCTGACTGGATACGATAAAAGTTTAATATATCAACTTGCTCCGCTGGTGTAAAAACGCACCTCCTTTGTCACCTTCTTCGTTGCTCTAGGATGCGTTTCCCGAAAGCATCGTTAGCCAACTATGGTCGCAATTTCCATCGTTATCAGCATAGTTCAGCAAGTCGGTGTTTCCCGAAACCATCGTTCCAACGAACATTCGCAAACAGCATCGTAAAGTTGGGTGGTTTGAACGACAGCTCTCGACCTGTGGTTAGAGGCATCGTTTATATATTCCATGTCATTTGAAGGGAATAAATCCTTATCTTGAGCAAAATAAAGGAATAAATCCTTATCTTGAGCAAAATAAGCAAGCTGACATTCAGTATAACCGGTGCCTTTTATTTAGAATAGATTAATGTAATTTACGTCTTTTAGTTTTTCAAAAGATTTGAGCTACCGAGTGTGCATATTAGAATGTGCTCTACCATGTAAGAACGAGCCAAATATTGAGTCTGGTAATAAAGCAAAATAACTGAGAACAATTAGAAATAGT
>JAOTRC010000001.1:7757923-7782520 GCA_027497675.1 Cyprinella lutrensis | reverse complement strand
CTGTAGACACCACAGGCTCCACAAACGGCAACAAAAACAATCATGTCTCACCCGGACCACGAAACCTAACAAACAGTATTCCAGCCAATCACTGGCAAGAAGTATTTGAGGGTGGGTCTGGGGGGTTAGTGCACGTGCACATGAAGGGTGTGTGTGCGTGTGAAGGAGAGACAAGCATCAGAGGGAAGTTTGAAAAATGGCCGACACACGACCAAAGAGACGACGTTCTGAAGAACAAATTAAAAGAAGGAGTCGGATAAAGAACGTGCGAAGTTCCGAATTTACATCGGTTGCAAAGCTTTTTGAACGATGGTGAGAACTCCGGCGGCAGGAGGGCTTCCAGTCCGACGTTCACAATTATTTCAGGAAGCACGGAAGGGGTCTAGCTAGCCTCCGATTTGTTTGAAAATATTACGAACGTCAACACCGAGGATCGCTTAGAGAACCTTTAAGTTAAGTCCATAACATAAGAACCATACTTCATGTCAGAATACAGTTTGTAGCCTAGTATACAGAATTATTATTATTATTTTGTCATGTCAAGAATGTCATGCACAGGTATCAGAGAATGAATCGCCACAATATAATCCTTAAAACACACTAAAGATACGAAAAAGATCACAGATGCATGTGAGATAGCCTATGCCTCTGAGAACCTCATGTATTTAATAAAGATGCCAATTGGACAAATGCTCATTTTAACCTGAATTTTGTCATTATTTAGGTGTACACTAGACTAGACCACCCCAAAGCAAACTCAAATGGTGTAAAAATGATTCGTTTTGATTTCCTGAGTTCTTTTAAGGTGCCTGGACTCAGTTGAACTTGGAACTGAAAGAGCACAGCTATCAGCAGCACGTCATCTTCATGCGAATCACCACTTGCGAGGTGTTTGCAGCCTGTGAGTCAAGCCACCTCAGCTTTCCAACTCAATGCCCTCTCAGATTTTAAATCAGTTGGACAGACACAAATGTCAGAGACAGAGCCCAGCAATATTGATTTGAATTGTCTCTTCTCGCTTGACTGAAATATGACGGCTTCGGGCGTTCCGTGAAAAATAGCGGTCCATTTAGCAAATTAACAGCATTAATAAAGTCTGCTTAACACAACAGAATACCCGAATCTTGCTTATACGGTTCCCATGAAACACTTATAAAACTCACGCTTTGGATTTACAGCTTTCATTACAGTAACGAGATGTTAGTGTGTGTGTTAATATATTGCCGGCTTCTCCTCGTTGCGTGTCCACTACGGCACGAGCGCTGCCAACGACACTCACTACGCCATCGATTTCCTCTCTAAATTAAATATACGATTTTATGCATTTAACAAGATTGCTTCAAGAAAAATCCAATTACCTCTTCAAGCCAGTAGAAAACTCATTAAAAGAGCTAGGATAATTATGCAAGCAAGCAATGGCACTTTAAACCAAGGGAAAGGCGGATTTGGAAATGTTACGAAAACGTTTGATCCGGGATGGGTTTTCTAACTCGCGTAATATTATTAGAAGATGTTATAATAACAAAATAATGAGAGCAATATGCAGAGCAAAGAAAGGTCTCTACTAATGGTGTTCTGATCAATAATTTTAAAGAGCACGTCTTGGATCTGTATTCACAATCAGGCACATCTAATGCCGGCCAAATGCAGAGCTGTCTGGTGAAGACTTCTGTTTTCAAGTCACATGTTAACATTCGCAGGGTGTTGTCCTCTATGCTGAGCCCTGGGTTGAGTGTTGATTCTGTGGCTTGTGTATGCTTAATGTACCCTACACTCTGAGGGGAGAGGAGAGGAACTGTTTGAAACCATCAAAATTGAGTGGCTGTTCTTTGCCAAGATATTTTATCTACAGTATTTGTGCAATTTTTTGCTAATTTTCAAACCAGTGATTTGTAATTAAAATGATTAAGACCATAAAATACTAAATATTTTGAAAAAAACATTGTTGGCCCTTTTTTTGTGTTTGTTTTTTGTTTTTTTGCCCAGAAGTGAATGCTGAAGTGCATGCACATATCTTCACATTGCTGAGTGTGCCTTTTATTTGCTTTGAACTGACCTTGAGATGACTATGAGGCTCCGCTTTGAAGTGTTGATTCTGTCAAACACACACACACACACACACTCCTTTCTATTGCTCCCTCTCTCTCGTCGCTCGCTTTTTTTAATATATAAACAAATCTGCATTGTATATGCAGAAGTCTTCAGTATACAGTATAATTTACATCATTGTTGAATATTAAAAACAACTTTGAAGGAACTTGCTGTTTAATATTTTATAAAAGCACTTTTAAAAAAATACTTTTTGCAGTCGATGAAAGCATGCATGCAGTTTCAGTCTTTCTTATGGCCAGATTTGCTTGTTCAAATTATTTTGAATGGTGCTTGTGCTCAGCAATTTTCAAGTAGCATGATAGAATCTCAATTGGGCTTTGACTGACCATTTCAACATTGGAATTTTTTTGTTCTTAAGCCTCTCCAATGTTAATTTTGCCTTTTGTTTGTCCTGCTGAAATACGCTCTGACAAATTTATTTTAGCAGGGTGAAACGTGCATTCCTCATTGTATTTTTTCAGCATTTCGCAGCATCCATTGTTCTCTTTATTTCAACATGATTCCAAGTCCTCAGTGTCTCAGCATGCACACTTCTCTGAAGGTATAGTGCTTCTGAAGGTGTGGGCAGTGTTAGATTAGCACCACACGCATGGCTTACAATTTCAGCTGAAAAGCTCTATTTTGGTGTGATCTAACCATAAAATCTTTTTGCACTTTTTTTTTTTATATTATGCCTTTAGACAATCTCCAGACGTGGCGCTTAATGGTTCCTTTTGTGCCTCGTTATACAATCCGGCGTTATGCAGATTTATGCTGTAGGATTGGCTAGTTCTTTGAATAGTGCACCTTGACTCCTTTCAGAGCTACTGATATCTGTTCATTCACAGTGGTTGGCCTCTCTGCGGCTTTTCACAATGTTTTATAACATAAAGAATACACTGTGTTTATACAGTAGTCTTTTGCAATGTTTTCTGTGCTATATATATAGAATTTTTTCATCACGTTAAAGCTGAGATAATATGCCGTTATTGGCAGAGTTATCTATTTTTCAGTGTGCAGCTGGCAGTCTTACTGCATCCTTTAGATGAATAAATAAGATATCATGCGTCTCTGAAAATGTTTAAAAGTTATTGACTGTTTTATTTATTTTTACATTAAATATATTTAATAGTGTGAATCCAAACTCAGTGCCTGTTATTAAGGTGGCATTTGCACATTTCACATCTCACAAGAACAAAGTACAGCAGAATGCTGAGAAGTTCAAATTCTTGCATTTGCTTTAAACATGGCAAATCATTAACGGACACTTCAATTTTGCAGTTTTACTTGAAGAAAAAAAATAACAGCTACTGGTTTTTGCCTTTTTTTCTCTCTCAGTCAATTGTTATGATCAATATAGGGTGCTTGGACAATGATAGGGGAACTAGCCAATCAAGAGCACGGGGATACAGCTTGGGCGAGGACAGTTGCCCTCGGGGAAACCGAGAGCAATCAGACACACATAGAGCTATCAGATCCTCAATCTGCAGATTAGAACAGACAGGCCTCAGGCTCCACAACTTTAGGATAAGACAGACCCCTCTATACCTTTCTTAAGTGTCCGCAAATCAACTGTAAATTGCCACTCAGAAAATGAGTTCTCTAAACCACCCGAGCAAGGCTAGTTTTCGAAGCTCGTAAACTCTTTCAATTATCTTTGGAGATAGGCCGCCAAGCTGTATGTCACAGTTGCAGAGTTTTGTGTTGGCTGGCAGAAAAACTTTTTTTTCACGAGGGGCAGCAGGCAGGAATGTCATATCTAGATCATGGTTCATCTGATGAGAGCTGTAAGAGGCTCTCAGTTATAGTTGAGTCTTAAGTGCTCTATCTGCTTTGATACTCTGTCATCATCTCTCAGACAAATCTCTTCGCTTTCCTTCGGTTAAATGCTGCCACTTCATATCAAAAGCATGCCATTATATGATGCATCTTCTTGCATCTTCAAAGAGAGATGTTAAAAATGTGAAGTGCCATACCACAAAATGGACTGTTCTTTTGTGAAGTATACCGTTGGCAAGCCACTGGAAAATGTGAACATTGTCGCAGACCATCTCACGTTGTATGCAGAAGCTGAGGTGCAGTTGATTCTTTTCCCTGGAACTAAAATACAGCCTGTCAGCGCCATGTCTACATTGTTTAAAATCGACTGACAGTTGGTGAATTGACTTCTACCTGCTGTGTACCGCAAATTCTGATGGCCCCTGTGAAGTGTGAACTGAGCTGGTGCCCCGCCCACAAACAATGAGGTGTAAAAATAATGCTGATGGAGACAATGATGTTGTTTACTGCAATAATATTATTTTTGCTGCTAATTATGTTTAATATTTTTAACCATTATTCAATTTTTTCAGGCTTATTTGATTAATAGAATGTTTAAAATAACAGCATTTATTTGAAATAGAAGTGTTTTGTAATAATGTGTTTTTGATCAATTTATTACACCCTTGTTGAATACAAGTATCGATACTGAAATCACACTTTTGAACAGTGTATTATTACAATTGATCAAATTAATCACGTAATAAAATAATAAGTTAAATTAATTTTAACAAGGCATCTTCATTTTGTATATTCTGTGGTCACCAACATAGTTTTATAGTCATTTAGATGTGCAAATCTGTTAGGCGACAGCAAGTGTTTTGCAAGTTTTTACATAATGATATTAAATGATATTTATGTAAATGGTTAAATTAGGTTTCTACACTACAGATGCCAATGAGTATCATAATCAGATGCCAAAATTGTAATGATCCAGGGGGCGTTCTGCTGACTTTTGCATCTTCGTCCACAGGGACAACATCTCAAGGGCACAAGATATTTGGTAAACCACGCTTGTAGCCAGGCGTTTGAATGCAGTACCGGAGGCTGGAACATTTCATGTAAATGAAGTTTGGAAAGAGATTGACCTGCATCCTTGATCACTGCGGCATCATTCATTCTGATTAGGGCACAGATCCACACGACTCATCTAGGCTGGTCTGATGGATTAGATGGCCAGACTGAAGCCTCCTACAGGAATTCAAAAACTCTTGAGTTTAATCACCCTCAAAGCTGGAGGATGACAATATTTAAGATTGCAAGCAACGGTGAGTGTGCATGGCACCATGATGCTAAAATAGAGAAGCCTCTGTGATATCATTTGTGTCTCATTCCAAACCTTACGTTGCATCTGCAGTGCAAATGACATTGTAAAAGAAAGAAACCCTCCGCAAAGTCACTTTGATTGGATCGCTATTGAAAGAAAAGCGAATGGCCCTTCATTAGCCCTCAGTGAGAATGAATATTGACTTTAATATACACTGTCAGTTTTTTTTCAGTTCTTCTTAGTGCCTGTCATACTCAAGGGCTTTCTCGCTGCTAATGCTGAGTAGCAGCAATCACCACCCTATTTTCTGCGAATGGCCTCCTGCTGTCGATGGACTGCAGCTCTGTTTATCATCCCTGAGCGGTTATATCCTCCTAACCCACCATACAGGATTATCACGGACATAGAATAGCTATAATCAGGTTAATCTGCGCATGGGGAGATGGTCTTAAGGCATGCGGCTGTGGGTGAAATACAGCTCCGGTAACATGTTCAGACACAAGCCACATAAGTTCTGCCACATTAGTTGTCCTCTGTATGGAGCGTTGCCTCACATCAGTGTACTCGATGAGCCATTGTCCCCACAATCAACATTCGTATGGAACATTGTTGGCCTTCGATGTGGGATGGGTACTCTTGCTGACATGGAGAATGAATTCCACATCAGTTTCAGTGGTATAGGTTCAGAGGCAAACACGCCTGCTTTGAGATTGATCCTGTACTTTGTGCGTGCAAGTACTGAAGTACAGTATCTAAAGGTTCTGAGTTTCTTAAAAATGAAGACTTGGAGGTAAATGCCCACTGCTGTGAGTGGATAACAGTTTTGCATATTATAATGAGTTTCAACTCACCTGTCGATGCACTTGGGGGAAACTCTTTTGAAAACGTCCAATGTTGTAAAATGGCAACTGGAATGATTCGCAAAGACATGTTCGACCCAGAGTGTGTGTGTTGCACAATTCCTGTCAGATCCAATATAGACGGAACAGCATCGTTCTTTACTCTTAATTGGTCTGCAAATCCAAATCAGCATATTAGAATGATCTAAAAATCCTTCTAAATATAAAAGAATAGCAGAATCCAGACCACAACTATAACAATAATGGCACAGAGATATTATATGATTGGAATCACTTTCAGATTTTTTTTCACCTGATGAAAAATAAAAAACACAGCTACTAAGAGCATTTGAAGCAGCAGACATTTAAAATAAACCGAGCGCTATCGTCAGCTGTTGTGGATGCTATATAATTACAGTTCTCTTTATGGTTATTGTTTTTGGTATGAATGGGACTTTACCGACCCCAAACTTTTGAATGGTGCTGCACATTCAAATGCATGTTGGTTTGGAATGATAGGATGGCGAGTAAATGACAGAATTTCATGAATAATCACCTCTATAATATGTATTCCTCACTCTTTTTTCTGCTCAATAGAGAGATACAGCACTGAGTAAAATGGCCTCCAATGTAACCATTCACAAGAAGATGTTGAGTCAGATTCTGGACTATGAACACAATCAAATTCAGGTTGCACTTTTCTGTATTACATTTCCTGGCATTCATTTTCCTGAAGCTTAGAGCTTGTCATGAATAATCCATTTTAATTGCAGAAAGAGCCTTATAACTGGAATGGACAAGTGTGTGCGGCTGCATGGACTGTGCTGTCCCATCATGCAGTGCAGGCTGACCTGTCCCCTCTGCAACAGGCCGTCATGTGCGTATTAAACATCAAACCCGTAGCGAGGTTATACCTCACCACGCAGTCGGCGTGTGTATTGACAGGATGAGCACTACAGCATGA
The DNA here is from genome assembly GCA_027497675.1 of Cyprinella lutrensis. Taxonomy (NCBI): domain Eukaryota; kingdom Metazoa; phylum Chordata; class Actinopteri; order Cypriniformes; family Leuciscidae; genus Cyprinella; species Cyprinella lutrensis. The sequence continues at coordinate 7,775,541 of JAOTRC010000001.1, read as the reverse complement.
AAACAGCAAATGCTTATTATAACACCAAGGCCCATCCTGCCAACAGTGAGACTGACACTAGTGTGTAAAACGGATGTTTTTGCATGTGTTTGCAGCCGTTGGCAGTGTTACAGCAGCCATCACCGCTCTCAGAGGATGAGCTACGCTCTGCTTCTCAGGCTGCTGAAAACCATGGAGGCAGAGTGGGAGGATACCGCTGTGCAAGGGGAGCTGGTGGGTCTTTACAACAGCTCGCTGACCCTGAACGTCTGGGAAACATCCATGTGCTGTAAAAGTGTCTGGACATCACTCCAGCACTCTTTTGAGTTTTAAACTAAAGGGGCGAATTCACTTTGCTGCTGCTGTGCAATTAAAGAATTTTCCTAATCAGGATTTTTTCCTGTAAAATGCAAACTTTTGTAGAAAAAAATCGCCCAATATCAGGATTTATTGGATTTACAGATTTTAGACTTTTAGTTTATTTTGATGAATGATATATTGAGCCCTATTTAACGATCTGAAACGCAAGTATCAAGTGCGAAGCGCAAGTAACTTTGTGGGCAGTTCTTTGTCGATGTTGCTATTTTACCGGCGGGATAAATGACTCTTGCACCCGATAATTATTAATTTTTGGGCGTAACAGAAACAAACCAATTAGCGCGTCATCTCACATTCCCTTTAAGAGCATGATGAACGAAGTGCGCTTGTTCCATGGCGCAATTTAACGGCGCATTTACCAGGCGCACTTCACAATCGGTTCACAGCCGAGGAGATCGATGTTCTCGTCAGTGCCGTAAAAGAAAGAGAAAGTGACATTGGGGATGGGACAAACCCACCCAAAAATAGCTTCAGTTAAACATGCTTATAATAATTTTGGTAAATGTGTAACCTTTCTGCCTATTTTTCCCATCGTCATGGACACAACAATGATTTCCCTCGTGTTTTAATATTTTTCCATATAATAATGTATCATTTGCAAAAGTAAAAGGCATCTGTGTAGATGAGAGAATAATCTATATGTGCGTTGTTCACACTCTGTACAATGTTAAAAAAATATTGCTGGTTTAACATAAAAAAGTAAGTAACCTGGTTGCCTTAACATTTTAAGTTGATTGAACTGGAAAAAGTGAGTTAATACAATGAAGGAGATTAATTTAATCACCAGAAACTCAAAATAATAAGTTATCATCGCAACTAAATAAATTATTAAGATTGATTTGACAAAAGAAAATACGTTGTGATAACAAATCTTGAAAATGTTTTTTTATAGTGTATTTTGGCCAAGCATGCGCATTTAAAATAGCATCTGAATGTACGCGCAACGCGCCCCACTGACTTTAGACTATTTTTTTTTATGGTCAGTGGCGCAGTTGTTTTCTGGAACTGCAAAATAGCACGAGGGATTGTTTGTGCCGACACACGCCAGCTTTTTGCGCCAATCCGCCCAGGGAGCGCAAGTCCATTCCCTAGTTTACCGGCGTGCGTCTGTGGAGGGAAAAGTCCGCTTTGCGCGGGTGCAAAATAGGAATGATACATGCATCAGTGTACAAAGTCATTTGTGCCGGTTGCAAGATAGAGCCCTATGACTTCACAAATCTCGGAAAATAACGCGTTGGCATCCAAACAAGTAATTTGTTGTAGTTCTTGGTCTCAGTGGTCATCAACGTCCATTAAGTGCATGTTTACATAGAAAAACAATGGAAAATCAGCGCAATTGAGTCCAAAAATGTGACCTATGTGAAAAAACACATAAGAAGGTAATAGTAATGTAAACAGTTGCACCACTTTTGCTCCCAGTATTTCAGGACAAACACCCGCGTCATCACTAACCACCCGCAATCCACTTTTAATAAGGCGCAATTATGCAGTGCTTATTTATATAGTCAGAATGTAACATAATTAGCTATTGTGACGTACATTTGAGTGAAACGGATTTGACAAAAGAAAAATAAATAAGGCTAGACTATCCATCGGTTGTTGATTGGATGGAGGCAGATCTGAATGTGAGCTAGTCGGTTGAAATAATGGACTAAATGATTGGGGAAGTCCTCTGGACATCACCATAGAAAAGTCTGCCACTGAAAGACTTTGATTGAAAAATGTAAGCTTATGAATTCGTCACAATAAGATCACATAAATTATAAAATACACTGAGTTCATTTCCTTTTCATGTCAAGGTGCATTGTCAATCTTTTGATCACAATCATGGCTACTTTCCATGTAAACTAGGCTTATTAGCATTTTGCTAATTTAACATTTTGCTAATACCACTCGCAAAAAAGTGCCACATTCCCCACAAACTGTGCGCTAATTTAATGTGTCGTTCCTTTAGCAAATCGGATGCTAAAACAACGTCTGTGCAAATAAACGCTGCTTTGAGCAGGTGTCATTAATACGTTGTGATTCCCCCCTAAGGCTTTAGCTTGGAACTAATTCATTTCATCTGACTTCTTTCTGTAATTGTGTGTTTCTGAGTGCAGGAGAGTCTCTTGGCAGAGAGCTTCAGACTTTACTGTGATTACTGCCTGTCTCAAATGAAGAGTATGCGTCAAGTATTCCCCTGCAACAATTCGGCTGCCATCATACGCTGTGAGCTTATGCTGAGGTAAACTTACACACACACACGCACACAGGCTGCAAAGAATCATGAGCTCGCAGACCGGCATTCACACGGTCGATTTTCTGGACCAAAATAAATCTATTTATATTCAGATATTTCCACCATCAATTGCAGCAGCTGTGTCTGCAAGCTCATGGTGATTTGCCCTTTCGGACTCTAGGTAGATCTGTATTGCGGAACATACGAAAATTGATTTCCTGTGAGATTTTTGCTACTACAATGTAGTACAGTACTCTAAGCTCACACCAACACACAAACATACTGTATGAACAATGCATGCGGTTTCCAGATAGCGCCGTTGAAACTGTTTCTTTGGATATTGATCCTTGTGTATGTGTGCTTTAGGAGCATTGGTCACATGCAGTCAATGGCAGCCTTCAGAGCAGTGTGTTCAAACCGCAATGAACTGCACTTGGAAATAGCAACAGTTATAAAGGTAACTAGGTGTTCCAGATAAACAGTGAGACATACAGTGGTCCTAAAGGGTATTTGGACACACTTGCCAAAAAAAATTTACACTGCAAGGATGCATTTAATTAAAAAAAAATACTATTTCACTAAAACATTAAGCAGTACAAGCGTTGATAATAATAAGAAATGTTTCTTGAGCAGCAAATAAGATCATATTAAAATGATTTCTGAAGGATCATGTAACACTGATTGGAGTAATGATGCTGAAAATTCAGCTTTGTTATCACGGGTATAAATTATTTTTAAAAAATATATTCAAGTAGAAAACTATGGAAGCTTGTTTCCGCCATAGAATGAAAAATATAAAAGGTGATTGCGACTTTTTATCTCACAATTCAGACTTTTTTTCTCACAATTGTGAGATGGAAAGTCAGAATTGCGTGATATAAAGTCGCAATTGCGAGATATAAAGTCAGAATATCACGCAATTCTTTTTTATCCCACAATTCTGACTTAATATCACGCAATTCTGCCTTTATATCTCGCAATTCTGACTATATCCCACAATTCTGACTTTATATCTCGCAATTCTGAGAAATAAAGTCAGAATGCGAGATAGAAACTCGCAATTGTGAGATAAAAAGTCACAATTATTTATTTTAGTTTTTTGTTCAGTGACGGAAACAAGCTTCCATAGAAAACAGGTATTTTAAATTGTAAAAATATCTCACAATATTACTGTTTTGCTGTACTTTTGTTTTAAATAAACACAGCCTTGGCGAGCAGAAGAGACATTTGTAAAAACAAACAGTAATGTATGAATGTCTCTGCAATATATTACAAAACATTAAACCAAGTGACACTTTATTTTCAAGTGCACTTTTCAAACTAAATTTAGCAATGAAAAAAATAAGTTTGTTTGGTTTAAATTAAATAAGTTAATATATTGTTCAAAATGAAGACAAATGTTTTGTGACACTTTGGTTGTCAAACGTTTGTGAGACATAGTCAATGTGATGAAGTCCACCTGTGCTAAATCTAGGACACTTTTGTGAACTAGAGAGGAACTGACTTCACACATCTACTACTCATCCTAAGACCACATGTTAAAGATCATAGCATAAGTGGCATAAAAAAATGAAAGATGGTTATTTTATATCTAAAAAAATTTCGACAGTAAGTGTCCAAATAATTTTGGGGCCACTGCATACAGTTATATTAAATATTATCTGTTGAATGTGATATGCAGCATATTTTATTGTACATTGCATTCATACATTTTTACTATTTGTAATTTTTGGTTTCTTTGCTTGTTCCTGAATTTAGAAAGGCACAGTTGAATGGTATGAAGGAATAATATCAAACATTAAACCAGACGAAGGAGTAAGTATTCATTTTTTAACAATTGCAATTTGGCATATATGTCCAAAAATATATAATCAAATATACTTCCATTCCTTTATCTACAGCACAACATAAATAGTCACCTAGTTTCAATGGTCCTCTACATAGCATGCATTTGGCTGAGGTTTTCTTCCAAAGTCATATACGTTGTTGTACATTTTATAATTTCATGCATTCTCTGGAAATCAAGAGTTGACCTTAGTGTTGGGACTAGCCACGGCAGGAATGCTACAGGGATAGTTTATATAGTAGTGTATTATATCTGAACAAACATACGGCTGTGGATAGAGCTCTTGCAGTTTCTTTATTGGCCATAACTGAGCAAGATAGCATTGGTCGAGTGTTTCTGTGAGCCGATGTATTTGTTTTCTGCACATCTCTACAGACTTTAGAGGAGCAGCTGAGGCGTCTGGTTGTGGTGGTGGATGCAGTATGTGATGATGTGCAGAGAGGACAACATGTCTACAACAAGCTTTATTACAGGTAACTTTTGTAGAACTTTAACTAAAGGTGAAGTGTGTAATTTCAGAATTGCAAAAATAATGACTGTTTTCAAACATGTTTCCAGAATAACGCACGCACACATGCACACACCTCCCATCTACAACAGATAGTCCTGTCCCAAACTCACGCCATTGGTTGAGTCAGTGTTTTCTTTGTTGGGCTGGTCAGGCAATATTTTGATTGCACCACAAAAAAGCACTATTCCGCTTTAATGAGTTGGGTTGGGACAAACAACAATGAAATTGAGCATTAAAAACAAAACAAAACAAAAAATCCAGAAACTACACTCGTTTTGTCTTGTCTTTCAGCTCTGTGAAGGTTGACTTCTTCAGCATCTCCTACCGGCAGTTAGAGAAGCTTGTAAGTTTCAACGCCCCTGGGAACGCTTATATATCTGCGTTAAAAATAAGTCTTGCCTCGATAAACAGTAGCTAGTTATAGAGAGGGGCTTTAATGTTGTGCTGTTTCTCTAGGTGGCAGATGACGTCAATGTGGCAATGGAGCGAGTGTGTGGGAACCTGGAGCAGGAGAGTTTTCGGTTCACCCAAACCATGGGAGAGACCCTTTTTGAGCTCTACATGTCTCTGAAGTCCCTCAAACGCTTCAGGGAGTACCTGCCTCTCAAGTTAGTCATTGAGTTGCCCTTCATCCATCTGCATGAGTGCTAGTTCATCACCTACAGTAGGCTATTATGTAAAGAGTGACTCACATTGAGAGAGTGAGTGAATGTAAATGATGATTAGAAATGATTCTACCTATAATATATGAGGTTTTCCACTCTTGAGTGATGGTGAGTATGGCCAAATAACTGGTCATTCAACATTTCTTTTCAGAGACACTAAGATGTTTGCTCTGACTGGATTTCACAATTGGTTTAAGAGCTCCATTCACAAATGGCTGCAGATTGTACATGAAAGATCCACTGACAGGATCCGCAAAGCTGTGGAAATGGATCAGGTGAGCAAGGACAAAGCATTTTAGTGTTATAGTATATATTATACCTACCAATACGATGGCCAACCAATACAAGTTTGTCAATGGCGATGTCAGAAAGAATAGATTAACTGGCCTGGGCCCGTGAGGCGCACAATAATGTGGAAACTGTTATAGGCTGAGTCATTGTAAAGCTATATCTGAAGCGAATTGTCAAGAGTGGAATATGGAGGATGAGGCGTTGAGTGACATCATGACAAGCCAAGACGTGCAATGGTTTCCATCCATGTCAGTGAGTCATTGTAAAACCCATTTCTACTTTAAAGAGAGCATGTCTTAAAATAGTTTGGTGCAGAATTTACTTTAGAACTATTTCCTCTCAGAAATTGCTTGTAAATTTTACAAAGAAATGGCAAGTAATGTCTTGAATTATTTCAGTGATTTACTATTACTATGGTAAGTAGAGGCAATATGTAAAAAGGACACTGTGAAATAGAGCGTTACCGAAAAATCAAGTTAACGTACCCTCATTGAAAGTGTGTTAGTGAGTGTTTGTTGGCTGCGTAACGTGACGTGTGTATTTTAATGGTACAGCTGGAGCTGATTCAGAGTCAGACCAAACACAGCTCCTCGGCGGTGGACGTTACAACATGCTTCAGCCAGGTGCGGGAGTTCTGGGCCCAGCTGGCGTGGCCCGATTCAGCGGGAGCCTTCATTTTCATCACACGCCTGACGGACGTGAGCACCACTGATCTCTAAGCTCCACTTTCATAAGCATATTAAGCTTGCACAGCTGGAGAGCGGCAGTCAAAAACTCTGAAAATAAAAAAAAAAGCTTGTCCGTGATGGAAAGGAGAATTGATGGTTTCACTCACATAACGCAATTCTTTCTTGATGTTTGGCAGAATTTCTGCAGCGAGGCGGTGTGTTACGCCGAGCTGATCAAGCGCAAGATTGAGAGGGGCCAGCTGGGACAGGACCACAACAAGAGTTTCATCGTGCAGGTACCGCTTCTGGGCGATGGAGGGTTGGCTTTAATTACGAGGGAAGTAAATGTCAGCGTTGAGTGCTTCTCCCTGACAACACTGACGTCTCAGCGCTGCGCCTGTGTCATAGTGTGTCTGACCGCGTTAGCGCCCCCTTTTCATTACGCACTGTATGCTCTCTCTCTCCCTCCACCCCATTTAGACCTCCTTGCTTTCTTCCTTTTTGTTCTATCCACTTTTTACCTCTCCTTTCCTCATTTCCAATCTCCCTTCCTCCTCTTCCTGGCTGCTGCTTTGGCGCAGGTTTGTGTGGCTCTGAATAGCACCGAGCTTGTGCGTGTGTACCTGGGAGGTCTGCCACGGGAGCTGGACTGGCGGGGGGTAGAACAGGCCATGGGGGAGTCGTGCGGCTTGGAAGGGAAGGAGCAGGTCAACAAGTCCCTGAATGGGCAGCTCTACAACGCTGATATCGACCTGCAGAGGGAGGCCAAGCGTCTAATCACACATCTTACTGATAGGGTAATGGCATACATCCAAGAGGACAGTTCAACTACTAAGAGACTTGATTATATCAACAGCTTCAGTGTTATGAATTTGGTGACATATTGTTAATGCACTGTGTACTATCATGAAGAAACAATGAACAGCTATATTTGTAATTATTAATACATTAACTAATGTTTAATGAATGAACCTTATTGCAAAGTGTTACAATCTCTATCCTACACAGATGGTTTCTGAACTCAGGAGATGCATTCAACACATCAGCTTATCTCCAGACTCTATTAACAATGACGAGGCAAGTATGAAAGAACAGATAAAGAACATTTAATTATTTCATGTTAGCTTAATTCGGCTATGCTCTAATGTGTTTTTCATCATATGTCCTCTCTGATAATCTGCTCCAGGCTGTGGCTCCTCTGATGAAGTACCTAGATGACACTCTAGTCATCCTCAATGAGTCATTGGTTAAAGAGAATCTAACAAGGTAATTGCTTTCGTCATTTACTGAGAACAGCGATGGTACTGAAGCGATAACAGTAATGTAACAGTAATGACACATAGATTTACCATTGGAAGCATGTTTTCCAAGTAAATTGGGCACTTTAAAGTGGCAATTGACTGTATGTGAAAGAGGTCACTGTGTCCGTGAGCGTGATCTTTCTGTACCCTAGGGTTCTGCAGAGTCTTTGGGAGCTGCTCCTGCGGATGATCCTGGACACGGTGGCGGAAAACAGGGGCGTCCAGGTGGAATTCTTCTCACGTTTCCAGTACACTGTAGAGGTCAGTACGGATGAGTCAACATGAATATCAAGTCCATTTCAAGGAAAGTCAGTTCATGGGGACAAACAGCTTGCCAAACTCACACTTAAGTAACATGTTTCAAATAAAATATGACACAGCCTGTTTAAAAATGCTATTTCTTATGTTTAAAAATGGTTTAAAAGCATTTCAGGTTGGTCCCGCCAATGCACATGTGCCGAGTGCACATCTCAGGACACTGGTACCGGAGTTTCTAATGGCAGCTGGAGTGGTGCAAATACTAGTTGGCCACTGGCTCTTTAATTTTTAAGACAGGACGTATTCTGCCCTAATGTGTGTTGCAGTTTCTCCCATTCATAGTATTATGATTGAACCATCCTGGTTTGGTATCACATCCAGAGCTATTGTCTTATTCCTAATGCCTATTTGCCCAGATACAGTAGGTTTCTGGTGCTCAACCTTTATGCATTCCAAAGAAAAGGGGGTTCAATGCCAGCTAAACTGGCTATACAATGGCAAAAAAAAAATCTCAAACCACTATTAACATCATTGTCCAGGGTTGGATAATGCAAAACAAATCTAAACTCTGCAAAACTAGACACCAATATAACAACGCATTCTCATCCTAAGGCGTCATATAACTGACACTTTTGACCATGCGTCTAAATCTGACGCGCATGGCAACCTTTAGCGTCAGTTAGATGACGCGGGTAGGTTTAGGTCTGGGGTAGGGTTAGGGTTAGACCACTAGGAGGCGCATCTTATTGACGCTAAAGGGTGCCATGTGTGTCGGATGTTGACGCATGGTCAAAAAGCGTCAGTTAGACGATGGCCTAGGATGAGAACGAGCTGAATATAGAATTTAATTTATTTATTGATTTATTCCTGCTCTATAGCTTAATTTTCAGCATCTTTACTCCAGTGTTCAGTGTTGCATGATCCTTCAGAAATCGAATATGATCTAATATGAATAATCATCTAATATGATGATTTGATGCTCCATAAAATAATATGTGTTGAAAACAGTTATGCTGCTTAATATTTGTCTGAAAAACATTTGAAATAGAAATATTTTGCTGCATTATTAACGTTACTGAGCAATTTAATGCATCCTTGCTAAATTAAAGTATCAATTTCTTAAAAAGCATGTATTTTATTTCCAATTTAAGTATATTTAAATATAATATACAGAAAATGCTTTACTTTGTACCGTATGCAGAAGCAATAGTATTCAGTATGCTGTAATGAATATATACCCACAGAGAGTGAGATGCTTAAGTTCAGGACTTCATAGTTACAACACACACACACACACACACACACACACACACACACTCACGATCTCTGAATATGCACTGTACATGTACTTTTGTTTTGTCAAAACCCAAACGACTTCCCTCTCTGTTCCCATTCACTGATTCATAGTTAAAGCTTCACTGTAGATAAAATCTGCCTGCTATCTGATCTCTCGGGGCTCCAACATGAGGGGAAGATGTTATCTAGATGTTATTTTAGCACAAAGGTATCACTGTGTTTCACGTACACGCCTAGGACATTTTGCTGTGATTGACTCGTTATCTAGGTTTGGTTTCCTGTTTAGCAAACTGCATTCATGAAACATAATGCTTGTATAGCTACTAAAGACCCTTAACTTTTCCAAAATGTTGCTGTTAAATGATATTTAAAGTGGCCTTCCCTTGTGAAAGAGAAGTAAAACTCATTGTTCGTTAATGTTAATTAATGCAATAACCAATGGAACCTGTTTTGTAAAGCTTAGCCAGTTCTTCTTTAGGTCTATGGGTTTCTTGAACAAAAAACAGTGAACAGTTTGTTTTTCGTGACCAGTTTCAGTCAAGTTAAGTTTGATTCCTCATGAGTCATGACATGACTCTTTTAAAACCTAAAATGGGTTAAATTTATTGTCTGTGTTTTTTTTCTTCATCCCAGAATTCACTGCCATTGCAGGTCTCAGGTGAGGAGTTATTAGAGCTACACACTTTCTTTCAGCAGCACCTATTTCACCACAAAGGCCGCTCTGTAGCGTGAGGGCAGTGACTCTAATGAGTGTGTCTGGATAATGAGAGGGACCTGCTGTTACTGGCAGCTCTAAACATGCAGATATTAATGGCAACCGTCGCTCTAATCTCAATAGGCCACATTAATAGAGAACTAGAGAGTCCCAATGGTCTTTTAAATATAGGCAACGCTGAAGGACCAGCATATGCCTTGTGCCAGATGAGTGTGTGTGTGTGAGAGAGAGCTCGAACAAAAGAGTATAAATTATTGTTAGGGGAGCATTTTGCTGAATCACAAAATATTTAACCTAGCAGATGGCTATAAATATATGTCCTTGCAGTGCTTTACTGAAAGAAAAACGCACAAACGCATTTATGTACTGTAGTTTGCTAACAGGGTTTCTTTTGACGTAATGAGGAATTTTGAAGCTATTTTTGTGTGTTTGATGTAGACATGAACGGCCCTATTTTAATGATCTAAAGCGCATGGCGCAAATTCCACTTTGCTAGTTTAAAGACGGGAAAAAATGGTCAAAAATGGTCTAAAAGGGTTGTCCCAATTCTCTTAACGAGTAATGGGTGCGTTTTGGGCGTAACATGCAATAAACCAAACAGAAAATAAACTAATCTCCCATTCCCTTCAAAAGCCAGTTGCGCTCGCGCCATGGCAGATCCGCTATTTACACGGTGGAATTTGCAAGCGTAAAGAACTGAACGCTTCTCTAGCGAGGAAACGGATATGCTCATGCACACGTTGTGGACCGGCCTATATTTTCACATTACTAACACACTCATTAAATAAATAACAAAAAAAAAATGCACTATTGATTTTATTGATTTTATACCTGGTTTCAGTTGTTCAATGGTGCAGTCTATTTCAACTGCCTCAAAAAATGTTCCTGCTTGCCTTCTCTGTTTAGTTTTAGTTTCTTTGGTTACTGAAAATGTCCTCGGCTATGTCCAAAATCGCTGCAGTTAGTCACATTAGTCCATAGTCCACTTGAAGGAGTGAATTCGGACACTGACTGTGACCAGCTGCCGCTTTTGCATCGCTTGTGCTTTTAAATAATCCTTTGAAACTTAGCAAACTGGCAGCTCCAGTAATAATGATTTATCTTGAAATCTGTCATGGAAGCTATAGCTTGTATAAACTCCACAATTGTGTTTTCAAAAAAAAATAGCAAGAGACTGAAAACAAGACCGTCACTCCTATAGACGCTGTGTTAGAAACACCATCACAGCAGTTAACTACTTTTGTGTAATTTAATGCAAAGGTAATATAATACAAGTATAGTGTTATAAATGTACATCAATTAAAAAACAAATAAATAAATGTACAACATCTCAGTCTGTGATGGGGGTCTATTAAACAATTTAATTATAAAATAAAAAGGAATTTATATGATATTATGCTGTACCCACGTTGGACCAGCGGGTTGGAAGATGGATGGATGGATGGATGGATGGATGGATGAATAGATGGATGGATTATTATCGATATTGATTATAATAAGAAATGTTTCCTGTGCAGCAAATCAGCATATTAGAGTGATTTCTGAATCCACTGAAGGTTAAAAATCCAGCTTTGACCATAGGAATAAATTACATTTTAAAAAGTTTTAAAAAGGCAAAAAAATATTTCGGATTAAAATAATATTTCACAATATTTACTGTATTTTGTATCAAATAAATGCAGCCTTGGTGAAAATAAGAGATTTATTTCAAAAACATTAAAAAAATTTAATGATTCCAGACTTTTAGTGTATCGTTAGAAAGATGTGACCTTTCCAGAAAGAGGTTTTCCTAGCGTGTTTCTAGGTTCTATTGAGGACAAAGGTCACATTCTTGGGATAATTGGTGTTCTAATGCAAAATTTCTTATTATAGCTCTTTAAAGCTATTCGATGAAAAACAAAACCACTATTTTTGTCTTTGGATGAAAAACCAGGCTAAACAAATTTGCCCTAATTCTAATCCAGACGCTGTAAATGTGAAGGTTTGTTGATGGGATTGTGGCATATGCCACACGTGCCACTGGCTTTGAAAAAAGGCCAATCCAAAATACCCCCAAAACCAGCTTAGCTTTGGTAACACATGGCGATGATGTCATCGGGGCATGACAGCATTAATGAGCTGCAAGCAATGTGGAATTGCATCCCAAACCTAGCTCTAAACATATACGACTGCATGTCAGACTGAAATTCAATAGCAAGGGGGACAGATGATTTACACGTAAGGTGCATGAGATAGGAATTAGGTCTCTGGGATGTTGGGAACCCCACTCACAGGTTCAAACTCCTAAATTTAGATGCAGGACACAGACTGAAATCCCACCATGTGTTGCTCCACCTTTCTAACAAATCCAAGATGATTGTCATTGCCATACACACCTAAACCACAAAAGATTTGACCTGAGAGCTAACGTGACAGTTGCTAAGTGTCAGATCCACATGGCATGTGGATAAAAAATAAAACAACATCAAATCATTATTGTGCTGAAAATTTGTGACGTTGATTTACGTCCTCACACGCCATACAATAGACTCCAGATTCAAAGTGTGTGTGTGTAAATCTGGTATGGAATGGCATGTTAAGAGGATTTTCATGTCTATTATTGAGCACGGCTTTACTCATCAGACAAAACCTGCCTTTGGGGAAATGTGAGGATGTTCTCAAAAGTAAACATGATCCATAAACTAAATAGTCATTTATTTTAGTCTTAAAAAGCATTTTAAGTTTCCTTTAAAAAGTTTGGGTTATCTGGAATTATATTTATTTTAATATACAATAGAAGTCTTTGATATGTTGTAATTTGTGCCATCTTTAAGACAGCACCAAAAGCAGAATATTCACCATAAAAATGTTTACATACACTGTAAAAAAAAAAAATGCTTGCAATTTTTACAGAAAACGACTACAGTATGCAACAATAATAATAATAATAAACAAATCTTATAATGGGCCATGGTTGGATCTTCCAGCAAAGAAATATGCATTTTCATTCACCTATCCTAACTATCCAAATCCTATCCAAAAATCCCTCCTTCTGTCCTTTTAAATGTCCGTGTTAAAAAAAAATAGCAATTTCGGCTGTTTGCTGTAGCCTATATCCAAATTAGGCATGGGTTCTTCCTTCATTTTTAATTTCTAGCTGCTCTTCGAATGGTAGCTCGGTAATTTTGTTGCCAATCAAATATTCAATATGTCTACTCTAAATTATTAAAGTAGTTGATATTGTCAGTAATAGCAGTTCAAACTAAAATCACAAATTTGCGCCTTTACGATGATTGGTTGATATACCAAGGAAGGCTGGCATCCTCTGCAGTGTATTTTTCTCAACACTCTAACCGCTGAAAGTGAAATAGTAAGAAAACTTGCCTGGTAGACTTAAAATTGAGTTCATTGAAACCAAATATTTAAGTTAATACAGAGAGATTGGAGTGGTTTAATCAACAGAAACTGTAAATATTATGTTATCTGAACCATATAAATGATTGATGTTGATTTGATTTGCAAACAAAGCAAAACTTAAAGCAAAATTGTTGCAGACTGTTAGGTTTGGGTTAAGTGTTAGGTGCAGTTGCAAAGTTATAGTCACTATGAGGGAGAAATAAAATACTACTAATACACTAATGACTGGTAGTTGACTTGTAGTTGCAAATTTACTTAGAGTATGTATAAAGAGGGGGCCATCGAAATAAAGTGTTACCAAAAGTATGTTTTATTACAGTAGCCGCAGAATGCTATAAACGCATACACACACACACACGTTGAGATCCCCAGCTGAGGCTTGCAAGCATTAATGAGCCCCATCAGTTATTCAGCAATCATTGCAATTATAGCCTTCCATTCCATTACAAGTCATTACAGCTTTGCCTTCCAAGTGTGTGTGTTTGTGCATGTACACATATCTATTGTGTATTCTGAGAACTGAGCTGTATCTTCTAATGTACCCATTTATTAATTGCACTAAATAAAAGCATAATAACATATTTTATGGAACTACTTTAGAAAAAGACATAGTTCCTCGTGTTCTGTTCACAGTATGTTTGTGATTAGCATTCTTGTGTGTTGTTGTTCCTCAAGGCTTTTCCACCCTTTTGGCCCATCGTAGGGGTTCATGACCCTAACGTCTATTTGATATACAGTAGGGTCCAAAAAATCTGAGAGCATATTGACAAACTGGGATTCTTTTCATCTAATCTTAAATAAAAGTTTTAGGATTTGAACAATTTTAAAGGAGAACTCCGGTCAATTTTAACATTGAGCTAATTTTTTTGTGTACATTTGGAGTGCTGTCAGTACAGACAAAACGACAAAAGTCGGTGTTGCCTACACCGTGTTATCGTCTTTTTAAAATTCGCACCTTGTTGACTTCAATGGGGCATGTTCTAAACCTGCTTTTAGCCTCTTAACATCCTTGATTTGTCATTACGAGTGCACAGCCATGTGAGTGGTGTTATTAAGAGTGACCACGGTCAATCTGACTGCAGTAGATGTGAAAGATATTATTAAAAATGATGTTAATTCAGCCAGCTCACCTCTATTTACTTCCTGTTTTTCGGTCAAAGTCCACAGTAGTCGATTGTCGAGTTCCTGCGCGCAATCATTGGTAACTAAATGATGTTCAACATCTGATTCGGATGAACTATCCATTTTAGCTGATATTCTCAGAAAACCACACAGCACCGTCATCGGCTGACAGTCTGAGTCTCCACCGTTGCTTTGTTACCAAAGATCGCGCCCGCAAACTCGACAATCGACTACTGTGGGCTTCGACCGAAAACAGGAAGTAAACAGAGGTATGTGAGCTGGCTGAATTAACATCATTTTTATTAATATCTTTCAAATCTACTGCAGTCAGATTGACCGTGGTCACTCTTACACCACTCATGTGGCTGTGCACTCGTAATGACAAATCAAGGATGTTAAGAGGCTAAAAGCAGGTTTAGAACATCCCCAACTGAAGTCAGAAGGGTGCGAATGTTAAAAAGACGATAACACGGTGTAGGTAACACAGATTTTTGTCGTTTTTGTCGGTACTGACAGCACTCCAAATGAACAAAAAAAAAAGAGCTCAATGTTAAAATTGACCGGAGTTCTCCTTTAAGGGATCGAAACTGGCCGGCCCAAAAGTTATGAAAGACGTTGTTAAAATAGTCCGAGTGACTACAGTAGCTCAATCTTAAGTTTATCAAGCGACGAGAATACTTTTAGTGCGCAAAAAACAAACAAAAATAATAACTTTATTCAACTATTCATTTCCTTCTCTGTTTCACGCCACACGTAGGCTCACTATTGGCCGACCTTGGTCATGTGCGTGATACATGTGACGTACAACCTAGAAGCTCTGCGTTGTTTCACTATGCGAAATCTCGAGGCCAACAGAGAATGAATTGAATAGTTTAATAAAGTCATTATTTTTTTTTTGTTTTTTTGCACACTAAAAGTGTCTCGTTGCTTGATAAACTTGAGATTGAGCCTCTGTAGTCACTCAGACTATTTTAACAATGTCTTTACTAACTTTTAGGCCGGCAAGTTTCGATCCCTTAAAACCGATCCAGTTCTCAGATTTAATCAAAAATGTCTTGATTTGTGCTCCGAAGATGAGCAAAGGTCTTACAGGGTTGGACCAACATTAGGATGAGTAATTACTGACAGAATTTTCATTTTTGGGTGAACTAACCCTTTAAAACAAATTTGATTCACTCCAACCTTCTAATTATAAACTTCAAAACTAATTTTAATTACTCTAAGCTCCACATTGAATCAAATTCAAATCCATTCATACTTAGTTCGAATTGAATTCAAATGAGTTAAATTGGTATGACTGTGAGTTTCAAATCGAAATCCCTGCGAGCCTCAAAACAAATTCGAATCACTTGGAGCTTTGAAACCGCTTCGATTCTAATGGGAGTGTTTTAGGCTTGTCGTGCCACTCACTCACTATAGATGGGGTTTTATAGACTTTCAGATGACAGATAGAGGTTTGAATTGCACATTGAATCGCACTTTGAGTGGCCTTTTTTTATATCTAAGATTACACATGGAGTTGGACATCACGGATATAGGCCTGAAGTACAGATAGAGGTTGGAGTGCATTTCATGCTCACAGGTGAGGTGGAATGTGTGTGTGTGTGTGTGTGTGTGTTTGTGTGTGTGAACGCGGACCCTTTGAAGTGGAAAAGGCCTCTGGTTGGCAGTAGGCCAGTGCATCAATAAAGCCAACTGGAGTTTGAGAGCCAGTGAGAGGCATTTAAGTTCCATTTCTCCCAGGCCTTACAGCTCAGGAAAGACCTTCTCTCTCTCTCTCTGTCTGTCTTTCACGCACGCCCTCACAGAGAGTAATCAGGCCAGTCTTGTGCACTACAATGTAGGAGTGTGCCATAATTGAATATGTGTGTCCAGCTGTTTATGTGTGTGTGATTGGTTGCTGATTTTGAAGTGGCTTGTTAGACACACTTGCACAGTAGGGTCGACTTTCAAGTTTAATCACGAAAGATGTATTTTTGCACAATGTACAAAGCACACAACGGCAGCTGGAGACACAAACACACACACTTCTTTCTTTAGTTCTTGTCTGCTAATCTGGCTTCATGTTGTCACTAATAACCGCAACATGTAACTACGCCTCTCACTTTGTACGTCTGTTTCCTCGGCAGTGATTTGCAATTTTCGTCAAATACAAGTGGCGGAAACCTGTGATTTATTCAGAATGCCTGATAAACGTTTGTTAATCCTATTTCTTTCCAGTAAAGTTGCAGTTTCATGGCTATTTGTCATTTTATGCAGGTCATTTTATTCAAATTTCTGATTTACAACTCATATAGAGAAAGTTTCCTGTTTGAAAACCTGTGCTATGATTATTAAAGGACATAATTTCCACTTAAACAGGAAAAGAGGGCGGGACATATCAAAAAGCTCCTCCCCTTTTTTAAATATCCAGTAGCGATTTGTTTCTATCACAGCTCGGCCGGAGCCGTTGAGCTCGCTGAAGCTACAGTGTCCTCCACATGGATTTTAAATATTGTGTTCTATGCAGAATTCAAAAGGATCCGTTATGGTTTCCGACTCACTCGTATGATCCACTCCGTATTGTGTCTCTGGACCGGAGCAGACTGTGCGCGCTGCGATGGTTCGTGTGACACTAACATGAAACCAGGCTTCATTCTTGTCAAATTGCTAAACATATCAACAGTTAAAGTAACTTTAACTACGATTGCTCTGCCATGTCAGTAGTTGACCTAGCCTGACTTCGTCATACTCATATTCTAGTCAGAATGTGAGTCTGAAACTGCTCTGTAGGCCTTTGATTATGAGGCGTGTCTTAACCGAACCAGGAGAAAAAAAAATCCCTCTGCACTCAATTGGATAGTCGGTAGACCTACAACCAATCAGAGCAACGCATAAAGTCAACTACTTTGCATAGCACAGTTGTCAACTACAGAACTTACTTATTTTAGAAGTAAAATAACGAGTGTTGCTTCTTTTACTTGGTCCTCCA
>JAOTRC010000001.1:7694546-7714212 GCA_027497675.1 Cyprinella lutrensis | reverse complement strand
CTCGTCTCAGGGGAAAATGAGAGAGTGTTGCACGACCATTCAATAGTATAACTGGGTTTCTAACAATGGAAAGCTTAATGCAAATGGGTGGAGTGACCCTTTAATAAAGTAACATTTACGGAAGGACTTTTTTCCTAGAATGCATAATGTGTGTTGAATTCATTTGAATTCATTAGTAAATATCTCTTTCCGTCAATTCGATTTACATTGCAATTCAACTTCATGTGGGGTGTGGTCATTTAGGTTCTTAGTGCTTAACTGAAATGGAGTCATTTATTTTATTTTGCTTCATATTTGCACAGTTTTAGGCATATTAGTCATCTCTTTATACTTTATACTTTTGTACTTTGTACTTTTTTAGTCCCGTTGCTGGGAAATTTGTCTTGGACAACGAGCAAAGTCTGTACATACAAACAATATACATACAAAACGAATAGAAACAAGTGAATTACTCACATTAAAACAAAATAGAGAGTAAGTGAAATTAGTACACAAAAGGCACCCTGGCAATTCACAGTATTTTATCTCTATTTAACACTTTAATTGCAGTAGGAACAAAGGATTTTTTCTGTCTATTAGACATGCACATCATGACCCTGTACCTCCTTCCTGGTGGTAATAACTTAAAATAAGCATTCAAGGTATGGGTATCATCTCCAACAATTAATGGTTTAAAATTGAAGCCATGAACAATGAATTTTATACTACACATGTGATAGAAGAAAATATAAACATCCAAAAAACACAAACTTCACCTTTACCATACAGTAAATAATAAATGGTGATTTATAGGGTAATTCCTTCTCTCAACAAAAAGAAGTGATAATTTTAAAGCAACAAGAAATGAGCATGTGACATAATACTATGTGAACAGCAGGGATCAGCAATACCAAGAGGTTTTCACTTATACAATAAAACAGACTTAAACCCAATATATATTTAAGTGGATTGGGTAAGAGCGGATTATAGTGGAAGCCTATGCGCTGCTCTAGTGGCTCTCACAAAAACTGCAAACGTTGACCAGCTGAAAAAAAAAGAGCTTTGAATGATTTATGTGCGTAAACCCATGATGATGATGATGGTGCAGGGAAAGGTTCACGCCGGCCGCTTGCAGATCAGCAGACTGGGAGCGGACCAGAGAACAATGCGTCCCCGCCTGGTGTTTTTATCAGACAGGAAGTGCTCTGACCGAATGGTGGCCACAACAAAGGAGTGACAGGAATCCCTCGCACTTAAAAACAGGATGTTATTCTTAGACCACGGCGCTGGAACTCCACCTATTTTATGATGGAAGGGACTGTGCACCAGAAACCCTCATGGGGCAATATAGGAAAATATAATGTGGCCCATAAAAAAACACAGTTAAAGAATGATGGCAGAAGGGGATGTTATTGAAATGGCTATATTACGGGGTTGATTTCAGGTCAGCCTTCTACACTTCTACGCATAATACACAGCAGGCCTATGAGAGGTTGTGCAGAGACAGCAGAGATGCACACAGCTGCCAAAATGTGTGTGTGGCTTAATTCTTCTGAGTCAAAAGATACCGCAACCCCTGGATCTCAATTTGGAAACGCGTGCCAGGGTCGGTCAGGTTCACTAACATGAGGAATGTCTCTGAGCGTTGCATGCCTCTGAGGGACACGGCAGTGTGACGCGCATGTGGAATGGAGCCATTCATGGATATTTGTGTTTGTGTGTGTTAAGGCGCTGTATACGTGCTTTCACTCGAGTGTCTGTGTGAATGAATACCTCTCGATGAATTACAAAATCCACGTTTTGGCTAGGCTGGTTGTTTTTTACACAAGAGTAATCCGACAATTACAGCTTTTATCTTTGTGCTTGAGTTCCATCTGACAAACAGCGGCTGTTCTGTCCCTTCTAGTTTGTTTAGATCTCAGAGCCAAGAAGACTGAATCGAGGATACACCCTCCAAGAGAGGAGATTATTCATTCGGCGCGGGGAGGCACAGATGCTTATCAGGAGACTTCTGGCTCGGGTAAAGAACGTACCAACGGCAGTCACCACCGGTGACTACATCATTTACAGGGAATCAAAGGTTTGCTGGCTCATATTGAAGAAACTTAAACGGGCTGGGGTAGACCCTGATGGTTGGGTAAATTGAACCATGAAAAAAGCCTTATGTAGACTACTAATCAGGCTTAAAATTTGATTTCCACTGCCAAGAAATGTTCTCACCCATTTACACACCCTTATATCGTTCCAAACATATCCTTCCTTCCATGGAAGTCAAAAGGAGACATTTTGAATAACTGCATGGTGTCTCCATGCGATTTGAATATAGCCCAGAAACTGTAGCTGAATTGAAAACAGTGACTAGACAGATTTTTATGGTAAATGTGATTTTACATCTTTGTTGATCGTGACACAACATTCCAATCAACCAATCAGATTTGAGGGACAAGTTTAAAGTTAATGTCAAGTTTAGGCTTACAACCAGGATTATGTGTTTCTACATCAGTGTTATTTACCATAATTTCCCTGTTTTATGAGGTTAGGGATCGGACTAAATTTTCAGACAGGAAGGTTGTTCCAGAATCAACAAAATATATCTTACCCCCGAAAAATCACTTTCATTAAAAAATAAATAAATAGGTTTATTCAACAGGGATGCACTGAATAAATTGATCAAAGGTAAGACATTTAGGCCGTGTGTCCACCGAAGCGTTTTTCCACGTGCCTGGTGCATGTTTTCAATTGTTTTCCATGTTTTTTTAAACGCCATGAGCGTAACGAGTCGCTGAGCATTTTTTTCACGAGAGTTGAAAAATGTTCAACTTTGGATAAAACGCTGCACTCATAACTGTCACTTTTTACCCACCCGTCCAATCACAATGGAGAAGGGGTGGGACTAATACCACACCGACCAACTGTCATAACATTCTTTCTGTATGACTTAGGCCGTGTGTCCACCAAAGCGTTTTTATCCAGCTGAAAACGCCAGACACTCTGCTGAAGACGTCGTGCTTGAGAGCGTTTTGGCAGCGCAGCGTTTTGAGACGTTTCGTTGCTATGATACACAGTTTACTTGTAACTGATTTCGCAGGTAATTTGTTTCATACTAAAAATGTATTTTTCATCCATTTTGTTGGGTTAGCTCTGCTGGTTGATGTCGTTTTACAGAAAGAATGTTGTGACAGTTGGTCAGTGTTGTTTTGTCCCGCCCCTCCTCCACTCTGATTGGACGGGTGGGTAAAAAGTGACAGTGATGAGCGCTGTTTTTTATCCATAGACTGTAAAAAATATGGACAAAGCATATGTGACGTCACCCATATTTCTGATGAACAGTTTTGAGGCTGTTTATGGGGGGTATGAGCGGCGCCATATTGGAAAATCTTGAGAAATACAAAATACAAATGTTCAGACAGGATAAAGAGGTGGTATGATGTGTTGTGTCAGATCATGGCTGAGACGTCAAATTCCACTCGGTGCAGCCCGTTAACAGCTGTCAATCAAAGTTGACCGCCCTTATTTATCATTAATTTTATATCTGAATACGATTTAAACTAACGAGTTAGAAAAAAAACACCCCCCTCACAGTTGTCAGGCACTCGGAACCTATCGAAAAGTACAATAAAACTCAATGGGACCAACCTGTAAAAGCATGAATTTATGCTGTGAAAACGGACATTTTAACATGTGATCTATGGATATTTTCTCCCTTTTGGGACCTCCCTCTAGCGGATTTTAGATGTATTGCAGTTTTTCGCACTTCCGGGTAGGCTTCATTTTCAGATTAGAATGTTTCCACTTAGTTTTATCTAAAGTTGAACATGTTTCAACTCTCAACCAGTAAAAAACGCTGGGTGCTCGGCGCTTCAGCGTGAAAAAAGCTCAGTGCCTCGTTACACTCATGGCGTTTAAAAAACGCGGCGCTTCCATTGAAATCAATTGAAAAAATACGCCAGTGACACTGAAAACTGATGTTATGATGCTGAAATTTCAGCAAATAAATCATTTTTAAAAAGGCTTACAGGAATTCTCGCTGTAACATCCATTTTAAATAAGGTTAATGTTAATGTTGATCATTATATTTAGTTATTTGTATTACATTTTTTCTAAAGGTGTTCGCAGAACAATTGTGTCTTTGTTTGATATAGACTACATGATGTGAGCCTTTTTCCCCAAGACAAATTTCTATCACTGGTTGTTGTCGATAGACAATAAAGCTTTTGAATTAAAAATTCCCCATCAGTTGTCTCAGACGCAGGCAGAAATAGACGCAGACACAGAGGATCAGGACACACCTGCAGCCCGAGACGGGGAGACAGGATCTGCTTCATGTGGGTCCCTCAGGCTGATGGTTCCCAGAATGATCTGACAGGATGACAGGCTTCAGCACGACGCCGGCCTAAAATAACCACACAATGTCTCCACATGTGTGCTTTAGTGTGATTCTCATTAGAGGTGTTTGCTAAGGCAAGCGTCACTTTTACTGTCACTTATAATTAGTGTTCGGGATCTGAACAAACCCCTATTCTACGCAGTCTGTGCTACATAAATGATTCCTCAAATCAGATAAATAAATCTTGGACTGACGGTGTACAGTATATCCGACTAAAGCCTGATAAAATCCAGAAGAGAGGGGGAGGGCGGTTCATCGTGTGTCGGGGTGAGGAAGAGTCAAGCTGTCCGTGAACCTAATCTGTACCACAGCATAATGGGTTTACAGAGGAATACACAGCCTAAGAGCTTAAAGGCATGTTAGGAGCGATCAGATGGTGCTTGTTGCTGGGTGGGGACAGAAGTGTTTGTGGAGCAACAGGGCTAACTTCCGTCCCAGAAAAGACATTGTAAAAGATGAACTTGATGATTTTAATCAACACCCTTTCTCTCAAATATAGTATACAAAGACCATGGCAACTTCGTCCAAACCGGAATGCAAGCAGAGAGCATCAAAGGCACAGTCACGTTTGATCTCTATCCTCAGGAAATACCAAGGAAACATCGGTGGGAGTGTGCAGTGCACCCTATGCAGTGTCCACTGTTCCCTATCCACTTCACTCGACAGAATTAGTTTGTCCCCTTTGAATGTTGTGAAACGTCACAATGAAATTTACTGTGAATAAATATTAACATGATAAACACTACTGAAAAATTTTGGGGCCAGTTATATTTTTACTTTCATACAGCAAGGACGCGTTAAATTGATCAAAAAGACTGTAATTTATAGCGTTACAAAAGATTTATATTTCAAATAAACGCTGTTATTTTGAACTTTCTGTTTAAATAACCCTAAAATAGCAGCATAACTGCTTTCCACATTGTTCTACACAATGTTTCTTTTGGATCAAATCTGCGTATTAAAATGATTTCTGAAGGATCATGTGACACTGAAGACTGGAATAATGATGCTAAAAATTACGCTTTGATAAATGTTTTTTTTTAAATATATTAAAATAGAATACAGTACAATAAATATTATTACACACACGCATATATATATATATATATATATACACTGTATATATCTATATATAATTTACCCTACTTAATAAAAAAACACATTTAGTTAAAGACATTGCAATGTTTAATGTGAAATGTTGGAATTTTTTCACAACACTTTATTCCCAAATGCTCAATTCCCTTTCACGCCATTTATTTTAGCCAAAATATATTTTGCACAGAGGTTGTGTCCAATGAACAAATGGTGATTAAATTTCCCTGTCCATGAATTGCATTAACGTACACTTGCTTTCTAAATTGCAGAAGAAGAAACAAATCGAGTGAAATATGGAGCTTGCAGTAAAAATATCTATACATCCTTAAAACAGGATTTTACTTGACGGTATCTCTTTTGCATATAAATATATCTTGAAAATATATATGTTTTATTTACTCTATTTTTTATCTGTCTATAAAGTTGCTTCTCAGTTCTAAGATCAGACAAACACGCACACAATCACTTTAACATGAACATGTGAGGGTCTGTTGCTGTGATAACCGGGATTTTCATTAATGAATCTGGTCTTGGTGAAGTCTAATTCCTTTAAAGGAAGGTGACGGCAGGTCAAAACTTCACTGCACTGTCCTGCCACTTCTAAGAAGGGGAGAGATTTGAGAGCTTGGGGATAAAAAGTGATTTAGTCTTGTCCCAGTATTCTCTATATCCTTTTCTCTCATTAGTGTCTGTGGTATAAAAAAGATTTAGGTCTCGGCATTTACAAAGTCCTACCTGCGTGAATCCTGCAGAGCACACATTCACCGACTAACCCACATCCCACATCAGATGTGACAAACATATACAGTCCATAGCAGGAAAGACTGTAAAGTTACTGAACTTTGGTATAATCCAATATATCGACAGCACATTTGCAGGCCAGAGTAATATAACGTGTACAAAACATATCCCTTATAGTTAACAGTTAATAACAGTAAAACAGTTATTTAGTTCTCACTTATTATTGGTCATTCAAACAAACGTCTAAGTATTAAACTTCGGTGTGCAACTCAACTATTTGTTTTACAGATATGAATGATACATCAAATTGTGTTGCAGATGATTTTCTTACCTAAAGTGAACAAAAAAACTAAAATTAAAACCGTATACACTTGAAAACTAACGATAGGAAATGTTTCTTGAGCATCAAATCAGCATATCAGAATGATTTCTGAAGGATCACGTGACACTGAGGTAACAGTGCTGAAAATTCAGCTTTGGCGTCACAGAAATAAATGACATTTTAAAATATATTACAACAGAACAATGTTTGCAATCATATTTCAGAATGTTTCATTGTAAAATATTCATAATTTTACCCAATTCCTGATCGGCCTTCATAAGCATAAGAGACTTCTTTCATATACGAGTCACTGACTGATAAGGCTTTTAGTCCACATCCACCATCTCAGATCAGATAAAATCATCAAGTCCTTATAAGGTAAAGCAAAATGCGGAATACCAGTAAACATATGAGTCAGTTTCCCAGAAATGAAGTGATGCCTGATGAAAAAAAAAATATAATTAGAAGTGTGGTTCAGTTCACGAACATTAGAAAATCATAGGCCTATTTCTTTTCTGCTTTACTTGCAGAAAATAAATGTTTTTCTAATGTCAATTTTCATGGTTTTTGAGTGAATGTCACACAATGGCAAGTGGAAATGTTGGTTTAATTCAGCCATTTATGTTTAAACCAGAAACTCATTCAGAAGAATATATACGTTTAATAATACGTTTAACGAATCACTCTTTACAATGTCGGACAGTGATATGATTAGCCTTTGGCTTGACTATGTTATCAAACCGCTAATAATGTGTTGCTAATGTCACACAAACATGTTTTCCGTTCGCCATCTCAGTCACTGCCTTCTAATAATCTGCATCCTTAGGCCTCATCCACACTACTGCGTTTTCGTTTAAAAACGGAGAATTAAAATGAATAAAAACGTTTTAAAAACGTCCACACCAGCGTTTTATCTGCGTATTAGAATTGATCTCTGCCATTAAAACGACTTAAAACGACTGAAAACGCGGATCACATGACCATTCACCAACACTGAGCAAGCGCGTGCTGGTGTAAACAGGAAACGGATTTTCCACAGATTTGATGAAGAAGAAAGTAACGTTAATTACCTAATGGGAGGCTGACGAATCAAGGAAGGACATGTCATGACTTATGACACCCAATCATAGAGCCGAGTGTGAGCCTCTGCGTCGCTGTTTCTAAAGTCCTCCGTTTTGTCCCGTCTTCACTAAAACGCCCTCCGGAGATTCAAAACGCAAAACGGAGCTCCAGTGTTTCCAAACTTCTACATTTTAGGTTTGCGATTTTTCCGTTTTATTCTGGACGGGAGGTGCAAACATAGCAAAAGGTCTCCGTTTTTAAACGAAAACGCAGTTGTGTGGACACTGCCTTAGAAATGCTTTGAACATCAAAAAAAAGTCAGAGGAGAAAAGCCCCGCCCCCACATTTACGGGATTGGCTACATGGTTGTGATGTAGGAAACAGGCGTTTTCAAAACCGCATTTTTGGTGTTCACTTACGAATTTGTCTTGAAACACATTAAAAACAACACGTGTACGCATAAACAACATTGAAAAACTTATTTTCACGACAAAGGGTCTTTAAAACAAGTTATAACATTTTATGTTTGTTTTGAAGTTTAGGCATGTTTAGATATTTCTGATTAAAAAAGTGATTTCTACAGTGTTAGCCTTGTAACTTTCGCCAACACTGCTCATTTCAAAGTCGCCCATTGTATTTTTAAAGACATGTGCTGTTTATCATCTTCCTCTCCACATAATGGCCAACTGATTCTTATCACATGTGCTGCAGTCCTTGTCCCGCCAGTACGCACCCACTGAGGATTAATCATAAAATACTAATTCTTTAATACCTCACCGGCAGCTCGAATGAAACTACGGGTTTCATCTATTACTTTGGATAAGTGTGAATTCAGCACAGTTCAGCAAAGGCAGCCAGGATTACGACCCATGTGATTTGCAAATCACTATTATAAAAACCCACATCAAAATGTATTGAACCAAATTCAGGTCATATTAAAAGAGATTAGGCCAATTGTTCGGAGGAAACAGCGACACAGACCTCTAATAGGTCTGCTGCACAAGGGTTTGAAGTAGAAGGCCGGTAAGTACTGCAAACAAAAATGTAGGCATGTCTCTACACATTTTTTTAAATTGAATAGGATTACACAGCCATGCGCTTCATTCTTTATCTGCATTCCTAACGCCGCAAATACTACTACTCTGATAGCAACAAGGGGAGGACCCAGAAGTCCACGTGGTTTCGAGAAAAGGATAAAGTGGTCGCCATTAGTGGACACGGACGTAGTTAACAGCGGTCGCATAACCACAACGCTCAGCCCGAAGGATAATCTCTTCCCAGAGGCTCTGTGGAGTCCAAGGATTGGCTGTCCAAGAGGTTTCCTCCATACAACCCAAAGCAATAAAAAAATGCACTTAAAGGGATAGTTCACTTTGATATTAATTTTTGGTATGTTTTAGCTTACCTTAAGGACATCCAAGATGTAGGTGTCTTTCAATTTTGATATTTTTAGGTCAAACCGTTCTTGTCTGTCAGTCATATAATGGACGTATATGGGGTTCACCTCAAAGAACGTGCACAGAGAAGTCCTAATTAAACATGATTTAATGAATCGCAAATATAAGTACAAATTAATGGCCTAAGACACGAAATGAGCGGTTTGTGTGAGAAAACGTGTGAAAACAACATATCAAAAATTTATTTCAAAGTGAACTATCCCTTTAACTTGCCTATGTCTCCTTAATCTCCAGTGTCTTATCTTGTTATATGTGTAAAGAAAATTCTCAAATTGAAAACTGGGCATTGCTATGCCTGTCAGTGTTGACAACACGCTAAGAATTCAAAGGCAGGGAATTGGTTGACAAGTAAACACTATAAACATGGAGGTTTGTATTATAAAAATAAAGTAGCTGTGTCGCAACTAGAACAAACATTAGGGTAATTACAGGCTGTTATAACACATCTTTCTGGCGCTCTGTAGGTCAGGATTTTAAAATGTGGGTCATGAACAGGGATGTACTTAGAGTGGGTCTCGCTTTTCACAGTCTTAAAGCTTCTTTACAAATTAGTCATATTATGAGAAAGACTAACTATGAAATGTCCTTGGAAAACAGAACTGCGAAAGACTTCCCTTCAGTTTCTTAAAAATGAGGTGCAAGAGGAAACAGATCTACCACATGATGACGAATAACTAGCAGTCGCATATGCTGATTAGAGCATGCCTTGGTTGCCATTGTCAAAATTTTAAAGATACACTCAATAAGTTATGTTTGTGTTAGTCCTCCAGCTGTGGGTCAATGTGTTTTATAATAATATGCTAATTTGGACTTGGACTTGCAACGTTTGAAAGGACACATGCTATACTATCACTCTGGATTATTGAGTCAAGCTCTGTTGTTGGGTCTGGTGGTAAGTATTAGTGATTTGAGCACTAGTAAACTTTTACTTTCCTATCCACCTTATTTTGTGAAGCAATAGGACAGTAGAAGCCGTTGGACTGGATATGTAGAATAAAACCGCTATTTATGAAATTGCTTTAATTTTCTCTAATTTTTTTGTTTGTTTGCAAAACATTTTGCACCCGAGGACACCTTTAATAATTAGTTATTGAAATACCCACATCTAATCAACATTCTGAATATTACAGGATTATAAAACGTAACTGTATGTGTTTGGTTTTGGAAAGAGTAGCACATGTTAAGGTTTTCAAATATGAATCCTCTTACTTTAGTGTTGAGGAGATGAAAAAAACAATATGGAAAAGCATAACCATTTTGTCGTGTTTGACACATTACTTTATTTTGCACAAATGATGTTGCTGCATGGGAAGTTTTATTGCCTAAACTAAATTTAAAATCACATTCTAGTTTGTTTGTTACTAATCATACTATGTTACCATATTCTGTTTTCTTCTGGCATTTTTATCAAACAAAAAGACCTGAGTTTGCTGTCTATAAAAAAGGACATCAATGCAAGTAGGTTAACGTTAGTTTCCTCACCGGTGTAAAACGGTCTAACTCTAGTTAATGCTGCGGGATCGGTAATCCTCTGACCAGCAGACTCAAAGCCCCTTCTCTGGCAGGTTTTAAACGCGATAGTGAGTGAGTGTGCTGTTGAAAGTTGCTGTATGTCTCCCTCCCTCCACTGCACTCGTCCATTGACTGTGAGCTAAACGAAATTACAAATGATACTACGGTTAAGGCTACGCTCATGAATATTAAGAAGGTCGTGCTAACG
Organism: Cyprinella lutrensis; assembly: GCA_027497675.1. Classification (NCBI taxonomy): domain Eukaryota; kingdom Metazoa; phylum Chordata; class Actinopteri; order Cypriniformes; family Leuciscidae; genus Cyprinella; species Cyprinella lutrensis. The sequence continues at coordinate 7,703,449 of JAOTRC010000001.1, read as the reverse complement.
TTGCCTGGTAACCGTCCAATGGCAAAGTCTAGGTCATACATATTAATTACCCTACGCAGGCGTTGGTCGGTAAACCTTCCAATAGCGAAACGCCTGCCTAATGCATATTAATGAGCTACGAGGGCCAGTCCAATAGCGACAGTTTCTGTTATGAATATTAACAACTAAGGTTTACCGTAGTAGATTTCATAACTTTGCAGTCGGGCCTCTTGAAGAGGACTGTGGGGGAGGGTCACGTGACGTGTGTACACACAGTAGAGTTCAGCACCACTCGATTCGTAGTAAGATCATCAGCGTCCTCCCCTTTCCAGAACAAGCTTTGACGCACCAGAGACGAATGTACCATATGCAACTGTGTTTACGCCACATATTGGCGACTTAATCGATCGCATTTTTTTACTTACTTTATTTTATACGAAGTCCTGGAAGTCTAGCAACCGATTTGGGAGCTTTTGCCAAAGTATCCGAGGAGAAATGTCAATGGAAATACAGCAGAACCCGATGCCTCCGTAGAGAGCTGTCTCTCAGTGCCAAGAACTGGTCCTCTGGTGAGTAGGTTAGCCAATACCTCCCTGTATTGAGTTAAAAGTTGTTTTTAAAGTAGCATTTACCGCTGTATCTAGTCAGCAGGGATGAGAGAGCTCGCTAAATCAGTCACACGCACGTTAGACACTTTATTACAGTTTACCGCTCGAAGTGTGGCATATATGTGACAGTTAACAGCAACATCAGACAGGTTAAACTCAAACGTGGAATGCCCGGATGAAAAACAAACCAATGATATTCACTGCTCAGTCAAACATAGGCTAAGCATCTTTTTAGTCACGATTTTGTTTCCCGCTGTAAGTTTACAAAAAGTCAATTAACCATGGTTTTACTACAAATAAATAAATAAACGGTAACCACAAATTAACCATGGTTTTGCTACACTGAACATAGTTAAACCATGGTATTTATAGTAAAACTGGTACAAATGGTAATCCATCTACCAAAAACTGTTACTACACTTTTACTACAATAAAACTATGGTTCATATAAGTACGGGTTGTTTTTGAGATTATGCACAGGGAAAAAAAAACATGTTTTCGGTTATATTTATACGTTATATACTACAACATGTTCCTGGCTCAACATTCAACATCTTTATTGATCCTGAAATGACCACTCAGATTTAACACACATTTTTGATGTCAAGTTTAGGCTTACAACCAGGGTTAGGTGCTTCTACATCAGTGTAATTCACTATTATTTCCCTCTGATTTAGGTTTAGGATTAGTATAATCAGACAGGAATTTTATGCAGGATCAGCTAAATATGTTGATCCAGGAACATGTCTTGGCAAAATAATGGTGACCCTAATTTGCTTAAATTCTCAGTGACTTATTAATGACCTTTGAAAAGAACACCACTGTTTGTAGTGTAATATTTAGCCTACTAAATATAATCAAAATATCTTTTATTTGCCTTTTACACCACATTTTGTGCTGTATGTGTTTGGTTTTAGAAAGAGTAGCACATGTTGAGGTTTGCAAACAATAATCCCATTAATTTTGTGTAGAGGAGTAAAAAAATAATAATATGGAAAAGCATTACCATGTTGTTTTTATTTGCCTGAAATTTAGTTGCGCACTGACACACTTGTTTATTTCGCAATATGCAAGTGGACAAATGATGTTGCTGCATAGGGAGTGACACTGACTTCTTTTTAGTGCCTAAACAACCAAAAACTCCAGAGAGGCTACGTTACTGTTGGATCAGGTCCATGTAGGACTTGTAAGAGGATGGCAATGTGCCTATGAGTTCTGTTGAAGATCACAGACGTCATATGAGACAGCTGAGAGAAGCATGCCTCTTTGCCTAAAGACATCGGTGAGCGCTTTATTCTCCAACATGGTCTGGACTGTCCAGCTGGACATGAGAGGATTACATAACCTGTTATCCAGTTTTCTCATAATTGTCAAATTTGATCCATCATATTCTCTTCAGTCCATATTCATTCCAAATGTGGAGATATTTCATTCCAACAACCCACAATGCTAAGACATGATGTACACACCAAAACATAATGTTCACCAGTAAACAAATTGTGCTATGCAAATCATACGTGAATCGCTTTGAATAACTAGGAAGGATCCTGCAGTGAATTTGTTTTTCTCGGTTCAAGACTGCGATTAAACCATGCATGCGGTACTCAAACACCCAGAGTGATCTCTCCTGCTGATAACTTAACAAAGAAGCGCTGAGAGAACATGCCGTCCCAGGGGTCAGCACAGCTGAGACGGTGTCAGGACGACTAACACAGAAATGTGCAGGAGGTTTAATTGAGACGTTTGTTTGTTTCACCAGCTTCAGGAAAGTATTGTAAGGCTTAGAAAAAAATGTCCTGGTCTTCAGACTGAGCCCCGGCTGCGTGTAGGTGATGAAAAGCATGTAAGAATGAATTACGCTGTTGGAGTACGAGAGATTGAAACGGGACTAGTCGGTGTTGAATAAACTTACTTGTAGATGCAAAACGCGAAAGATCCCTCGGGCTCTGCAACACCCATACTTTCAAACCAGACACATTTTTAACTTTGAGCTCACATGGCTGAGGATCCGTTTATTTTACATTTCCAGCTGAATATTAAATATTTTAATATTTATGAGGCACACTTTGATCTCTATACCAAGATGCTCACTACTACTATTTCTGCCTGTTGCAAGGTTGGTTTTTGAAGAGGGTTGCTGGGCAAAAACACCATACGTTGACACCATAGTATACTGACTTTTGTGCTGTTTCACTATTTACAGTAAAAAAAACGGCAGTTGTGGTTGCCAAGTAGCCTACTTGATTTTCCAGCATAATTGGGCTACTTTTAAATTGTTGGCGCCAGTTAAAGTTTTGATATATTGCATAAATTGCATTTAACCATTGAATATTTTGGTTATTTTATATTCTACTAATGTGCTATGATGAGTTTTGTTGGTGAAGGGAACTTTGTTTGAGCTCATGTGTGCTGCAACATGACATCATGACTTTGCATAAACATACACGCCACTTTCAAGTCAAGTGACGTGTTATCTATACGCATTTTGAGCTATACGAGTGTATCGCCAAAACAAACCGTCACCTTTTACGTGTATGTCTACGCCGTTGAATGTTCAAGTGATTCCGCGTGTATGTACACGCCATTAAATGTCCGAGCGAAAATGTAGATCTAGATATCGGGATCGATAACGTTTTTCCTTGGATGGTAGAGGAAGACTCATAAATGTTATTAACCCCAGTGACGGGTTTAGGGACGGGGTTGGGGTAGGTCATATATTTATATATACAGTAATGTAACGTTAAGTCAACGGCGTTGATAAACACGCTGAAAAGCAATTATACGTGTTGATACCACGCCAAAACTGGAAATATAGGGCTTTAGACCAAAAATTTTGTGACCAAAATTTGAGAGTGTGCTATTGAATTTTACATCCAGTCGCATATGTGCGCCCAATAAATTTGCCACACGTTAAATGTATGGTTAAGCGCGGAAGGGGCGCGTCAATGAATCTGTGACGAGAATAGCGCGCTTAAACGTCTGTGGGATGGAGACAAATATCACAACCTGCTATGTGCGTCTGAGCAATAAGCGATCTATCGGCTCGTTACCGAGCAGCGAATGCAAACAAAATGGAAGTGGAACGAAAATACGCTACTCATTTATGCGTTGCGGACCGTTTATTAGTTTGGACCGATAATAGCAGCGCATAGCCTTTCTTATGGAGCAGCGCCCCGAACTTACAGTAAATTAAAGCTCGAACTTGCCAGTCGCGGACCGATCTTGATCACATGACACTGTTACTAGGAGATCCAGTGAAGAAATCCATTGAATTCGCCTCAGAATTAATAACATCATCGCTACGAGATTCAGTGAGAAACATTCTGATTCGACGCAGAGTTCAGTAATAAACCATAGATATAAGATCAAACAGCGCTGACGTGGAAACCAGGAGAAACACTTATAGAAGGCTTTTAGTCCACAAATCAGCAACATTCACCATGGATTTTGGCTAATGTAGTAAGTTAACTCCAACCATAAGAAATAGTCAAATGCTTACAAGTAGCCTACTAAACATCTTTTTCTAGTACTTCTAACTATTATATCATATATAAATGTTTTAATTTTTGTGATGTTGGAAAACTCTTATTTAAACACTTATTTTAAAAAATAACAATAATACCATTGTAAACAGTAGGATGTTTATTGACTTATTTTCACTCCTCAATGTACATGTTTTCACTACTTTTGTTTTTTTTTTATTAATTTTAAGACATTATAAATGATAATAACTAAAGTTAATTTCATCTAAACCCTAAATTAAGTTTAATGACTTATTGTTAGCCTCAGTGCTACAAGATTTTTTTTTTTTTTTTGTAGAACTCAGTGTGAGTTCTCATTTGAGGTGGTGCTGCCCTCAAATTTTAGTCTGGAGCCATGTGAACAGTCTGGAGCCCTGAAACTGTAGGCGCACTTTTAGCCTACTTCATTACGTTGGGCGAAGTTCGGCTCTTTCTATTTCCGTTTCTCTCCAGAAAAAGCAGCGCTCCTGGAGGCGTGCCGTGGGCGGAGCTACAGAGTCAAATGGGAGCTTGACTAAATAATACTCATGTATTGTGTTTTTTTTTTCATTAACAAATATTCATTTATGTGCTGATTTCCAGCAAAAGACATAAATCTGATCCAGTTGTACTTACATGAATGGGCTCTTTTATCACTGGGACCGGGCCTTGTTAAACCTTGTTAACATTCGTCACTGAAATGACCAGAACCAGAGAATGTCTAATATGGGGAGAACTCAAACTCCCACTCATATTAAACTTTCGAGATCTGAACTGGTTGCAGTTCCACTCTGGCTCCATATGAGGAATGCTCTCAGGACGAGTGTAGAATGAATGGAGGTCTAGAGAATGGCTATACCCCTCAAAATCCACTTTTCTCAGGATATCAATTTTTGGTAGTAATTTGTGGTATTCGAAAGGAGATGCGAAGAAATTTTTTAGAGTCACTTATTTGCTTCAAAAAGTATTTTAAGTGTCAATGATGTCACACACATTGTACAACCTGAGACCTGCTTTACGGCAATCCTTCAGTCACTTTGGTGCTTTCGCGCAAAGACAGATTAGAATTTAGAGTATCTGTCTCATGTGATGATGTAATTTCCTATTAAGTCCTTCCTGGTACTGCCAGAGCCGGTCTAACGGAGAGCCTTGGCACTTCCTATTAGCCCTATTGTGTATCATCTTGGTTGCAGTTCCATTAGAATTCCACTGGAGGTGATCGCGGGCGAGCGCAGAATGAACAGTCTATGGGGCTAAACGGCTAAATGTGTCTCTTTCACCTGCTTGTCATTAAATCAATATAGATTTTATTGTTGATTCCGCAAGTTCAATATAGATTATAGGCCAAAAATCGAATGAACGAGTACTTATGTCCTTTCGATGTCTTACAGGTTAGGCCATTATTGGCCGGAACACGCTAGCATTCTGCTATTGTGTGACGTCATCACATTTTTGAACGGATTTTTTAGAAGAGATAAGTGAACATAAAAATGCAATTTTCAGGTGAGTGTATTATCTTAGGCCTCCCTTTTGAATGCAACTTTCAAATTACTTGACAAAAAATTACATCCTGAGAAAAGTGGATTTCTGGGGCTGAAACCCCATTGACTCCCATTCATTCTGTATGGCATGGACAGAGACTTGTTACTGCGGCCCGTCCAGAAACCGGAAGTAACTAGCCAGTGCCAATGGGCTATATGTACGCATAAGTTCCGCATTTGACGCAAGGTTGCTCTTCAGTTTCCGGTTGGGGAGATTAAGTGGAGGAAAACTGGGGAATTATGGCAGAGTCTTCAAAATTTACTGTCCTCCCATCTTTGAAAAGAAACTTTCATATGTTTAGATGTAATTTTATATATAGTTATGTTTATTTAATATAGTTAAAGAAGCATAAACACGACGAAGGGTGTCTGTTTTGTTTGTTTTTGTGACTAACGTTTCTTTAGTATAACTATGGAGTATAAAATTAAATATAAATTCTCGGTATTGCATTGGACTTTACGATCGGCGGAAGTTATCAAGCATCCTTAGACCTTCACCAGAAATACCGCCATGCATAGAGCCCATTCTCTTCAATTAGACATTCTCTGGTACTGCATGGAAACAATGAGACATCACACTCCATATCAGAAGGTGGCGGTAATGCACACTTAAAAGTTGTATGCCTACTGCCATTTAAAAAAGGAAGTAGAAGAAGAAGAACAAGGAGACTCTTGCTATTGAATCCACTTGCATCCAACTTAAAGCAACATTGAGGCAATGGGGTAAGTTTGTTTATGTGATACTAGACATGTTAAAGGTCATTTATTAGTAGAGATTTTGTTAAAATATGTTACTCAAGAAATTAACACTGAATATAGCTGTATTGTTTTTTTTTTCACCTACATGTAAGTTAGGAAGTGTGATCAGTAAATGATCAACATTACTATGACTCTTCATGTGCAACTTGTTGTTAACTTGGTGTTTAGTCAGATTTTCAACACACTGCACGAGAACATTTCAGTCATGAAATGTAGTTTTAATCGTTTTTTCAGTCGAAAATGTAGTTTAAAGCTCAAATCTGTGGTTTATTTATAAATATAGCACCTATTTAAAAATGTGATCTGACGTTTTCAGAGTTGTAAGGGCCATGCGTTCACCAGGCGCTTAACGCTCGTATACCCCGCCTGGAACAGCCTTACCTCGGCTAGTGCTTCTGACGTTTGCCTCTGGCTCTGATGTCTCTAGTCTAATGGTTAAACATGAGATATAATTTGTCTTGTGTATTTCTGGAGGTCTTTGGTCTCATTAATCTATAATTTGTTCCCTGGCAAATTGTTTTGGTTGAGGGCAAGGGGAAGTTAAGTTTCATAACTTTATAATTTGTCTATTTTAACGTTGTATCCTGCTGTATGTTTGTTTGAATCGTTTATTTTATTTCTTGTCTTGTATATCTCCTTATACCTTTTAGCACATCCTCCACCATTGCCCAATCAGGAGGCACACACCTGAATCCATAGGCCTATTTCACAAGATGGCGACCGAGTTGCTTGTCCATCCTTTTGCTTACCTTTTTATGATATTTATGTCAACCCAAAGAAGAAACAATAACCTAATTTATCACTTCATAGCTTTCCGTGTTTTCATTAAACAACGGGGAGAAATTAAATCACGTCAGACACAGACGACAACAATACGACCTGCTATGATCGACATTCATTCTCAAAATGAACTGTTTTTTGAGAAAACAGCTTGTTTTCTCTCAGTCATGACAAAAGAATAGCAGAGGTTTTCAGTTTTGTTGAATGTTTTCAGGGAGCTGTGAAAAGATCAATTCAAAGTTCCATTAATTTAAATGGCATGACACTTCATAACTGCTCACATTCAACGTTAATATATCGAAAAACAATAAATAAGTACATTGAAATGATGTCTGATTGTAGGCTATGAGTGAAATCTCTTGTGGCTTTTGTTAAAAAAAAATCATATATATGGAATTATATTTTCTTTTCATAAAGGGACCCCAGACTGTTAAATATTGTGTAACATCATGATTTAAAAAAAAAAAAAAAGTAATATCACTCACTTCATTCATGCAATCTCTGGGACTAATTATTGATTAAAAAACAAATCATATTGTTACACAAAATTTAACTGTCTTGAGTCCCCTAATGAAAAGAAAATATATTAATTCCCTAGGGCCTATACAAATGATCATAAATGGTTTAACAGTATATTTGAAAACATACAGAATTATACGATGTTAATACAATATATTGCATATTACATAAGCTATTTTCATATATTTAAAAATTTGAGACAATATATTTAATAATAAGGTTTGTAATTTTATTTTCAGTAATACCTACACTTCATATACAGGGAAGTTATCCGTCGCTATGGGAGTACGGCGGATTTCTATCAATAATAGCCCACATTGCTAAAAGTAACTTGATTAAAACCTATGCATTATCATTAATCTTTTTTTGTGTGATCCTTTAATATTTTTCTGTTTCTTTTCTGAAGAGCAGGGAAAAAGTGAAGCATAGAGTGCTGTTTGAATGTATTTATTTCTTTCTGCTGAAAAAAAAACAACAACCCATACACACTTGTAATCCAACATCTGTCTAACGCATGTTGTGTTGCTCATAAATGTTTTTATTTTATTATTTAGTAATTAAGTATAGGTTCCCTTAAGGTTGTCACAAAAAAAAATCTGTTTGACCAGCATCACCAGCATCATTAATGCGACCTTGCTGGCTGAACAGAACATAATGAAGTGTTTTTTAAAATTGATTTACTAAACTGCTAATATGAGCTCCTTTTAGAACAAAAAAGAAAACTGTGGAAATTGTATTTGCTTGTCCTTAATATTGCACATTGCTGACTTTAATGTCAAAGATTCAACCCAGAGATGTTTACATCTGTAAATGGTGTGTATTATACACACACACACACACACACACGCTTTTATTGACAGAATGACACCAATTTAGACAATTTTATATAATATAAAAATATATATAATACATTAGTGGTGGTAGTATAGATCAGTCTGTATCCTGTCAATAAATTAAAGTTTGAAAACTAAATAATAAAAGTGTGTGATATCATCTTACATCATTTCTATCCAATGAAATCAACAGAAAATCATATTGACAATATTTTGAAAAATGGATGTACAGTTTTTGAACACATCACTACTGCCATCATAAAATTATGTTGGATTTTTCAACTGTTAGTAAAGATCGACCATAAACAGTTTTGTACCTTAAAAATGCCTCCATACATTTGATCGCCACATCATCTACTTCTGGATCAAACTTGTTTGCCAAAA
>JAOTRC010000001.1:7669235-7683431 GCA_027497675.1 Cyprinella lutrensis | reverse complement strand
ATTTAAATAAAAATATTAAAACTAAAAGTTTGTAAATCAAAGAAGATTTTAAAAATATATATTTTTATTAATTAAAATTTAAATGACTTTATAAATAGCCAAGAAACAGTTGAAGTCCAGCTGAGAACTGTTATTCAGCTGACATTTGTTCAGAAGAAAATGGCGCCAATTGTTCTCACACTGATGGAATGCGGATAAAGGGGGGAAAAAACAGAAAGAGAAACAAACAAACAGCAACTCGCAAGCCCGTGTTCAGAGATGGAAATCAATACTAATTAAAGCCAAACAAGTGTTCTGCTTGATGCTGTGAAAGAGCACGCTTCTCATGAAATATTTTCATCGCCGATTAGTCAAAGCTTTTTCAAATGAACTCGACGCCTGTCGTCCCCCTTCGGGATAGAGCTCCGCGTAGCATGACACTCTCGCCGCTCGCTCGCGAATTTCAAACCCTGTGAGCCCGCAATTAAAACAACAACAAAGAATAGACGATACAAAATTAAGCATCAAATGGTTTAATGTTATGTGTCACTCTCCAAAACGCAGTGTATTAGAGGCACTTAATTAAACTTTCAAATTCATATGGACTAATCAGTTTGAGGCAGAGTGGCTGATTGTTTTTCCCGTACATTAAACACTTCCTTCAGCTCCTGCCCGCTTGTTAACATGAAGGTGCGATTTGCATATCCTGATAGACTATTACAGTTTTAATGTCCCTTTTTCTCCGGTGGTACATCAATCATGCGCGCGAGGGCCACCACAGGCCACAATTAACCCGCCGAATCTGCCACAAAACAAATATTACAAGGGTTCACTCATTTAGAGATCAAAAAGCCACTTGTCCGTCGCGCGACTGAAACGGAGGCGGCGCAGGCGCACTTCAGAGACTCGGCGTAATTACCAGCTGTTAATTGCACACTCGCGCTGTCTTGGTTTTAATTAAAAAGAGCGGCTCGTCGCCGGCCGATAAGCGGTGGTGGAGCGCGGCCGGTTTTAATCAACAAAGCGAGAAGAATTCGTTTCTGCGGCGGCCAGGCCGCGGCAGGAGGAAATCTTCAAATATCCGAAGGAGAAAGGGAGATTAAACCCTGTCCATTAGGAGCGACGCAGAGGGAGGGGAGGGGAGCAGTCAGGTTTTATTTGGGCCGAGCGAGCTGGCCCCATTTGAAGTCGGTCCCGCTCGCCGTGTTCCTGCCGACAAACTGGCGGGGGGCGAGAGTCTAATCAGACCTACTGCATGAGAGGAGCACTTGAGTGGAGGAATTGGACCCTGCTGTTACTCTTTCTCTCTCTCTCTCCCTCGCTCCGCTCTCCTCCCTATCTTTCTTTAGCAGCCCATGAACACACTCGTTTGTTTGCCTTCAAGGATTATGGGAAAAGTTGTTGAACCAACGGCCCCGACAAGTAAGTTGTTGCGAGGAGTAATAGGCCTACCTATTCATCAAGTCGCCCATCCATGTCTTCTTTCTGCTACTGCTTTCGTTCATGCAAGAAAAAACACAAATGAGATCTCTTTCACGTCTCAATTATGTCTCTCCAAGTCCTCAGACCTTCCTCCTGAGAGAAACACAGCCCTGTATTCGCAAGTGTGTCTCATTGAGAGCTCCCGAAGGGATCTCAACAACGTCTCGCACGTCGTCAAACTCTCAATTCTTGTAAATGGTTTCTCTTTTATGTCTCCTAAGGATCTGAGAGAGTTTCATCAATGCTTTCACAGCATTTTCTGTTGATTTTGAGGGGGGGAAAAATCTGCCAAATTCTGTGGAATGGATTTAAACTGTAAAACAACAAATCCTTCATTTATATTCGTAGCTGAAAGCTTAATCAAATTAGCCAAAGCAAACACACGACGGGATGTGAATATGCAATACTGTGTGGATGATGGGTGTTCCCATTTCCCATAGAAGACTTTTATTTTATTAAACTTCAAAAACACATAAAAATAAAGCTAACGCATGAATTAAGACTGTCAACGCTACTTGCTTATAAATGCTACCTGCATCAATCATTTACGTATTTGAAAAAGCAATAACACATTCCCCTCTGTGCCGCTTGTTTCCACAACAAAATTAAGCAGCATGACTGTTTTCAGTATTGATAGTAATAAGAAATGTTACCTAAAGCTGCTGTCCGTAACTTTAAGTTAAAAATAATCCAAAATTAAAACATATTCTGCCAGTGGTCAAAACTATCTGCTTGCCATAGCTAGATTCAAAACGGTTGGCTTGTAATAATGATTTTAATTCCAGTGGTACTGGTGGGTTTCCGTGGGAAATTCGAGCATGTCTTTGCGTCATTACGTCACACACCCGTACACATAAAGAAGGAGTCTCGGCTAGCTGCGCGTGAGGAGATGTAGCGATGTATAGGCTTTTCTCGCAGCACTTTACATAAGTAAATTTATGGCATCCAGAAAGATCCAAACAACAATCGTCCATGTCAACTCGAGATTCGGCAGTTATAAAACCCAAAAGACTTCGTACATGGGATTTAAGGTGGCTAGGGAAAGAAACCACCTCAAGCGAGCACAAGGATTTAATCATCGGCGGGGCTTTTGAAAAGTGCGTGAACTGCATGTTTTGAAGGTGTTCAAAACGGAAGAAGAGACGGCTTTTTTTCTGCTGAACAAGTAAGAAATTTCAATAGTTCAATTGTGCAATCAAATGTGTTTTCTTAATTCACACAGTTATGGAGTTTCCTTTGTTGTGCCTTTCTCGTTTTGCTATCATGGAGAATATGAATTCTGAACTGCATTAAATTTAACATTAAGGCCTGTTCACACCGGCACGAATTTGCTCATCGTCAGTGAAAATCGCTTGGGTGTGAACACAAAAAAACGTGTTGAAAAATTCTGACGAATAACGCACGCTAATATTCGTCCTGGTGTGTACGGGCCTTTAGTCACGCAATGCTGATGTTGTTAACATGAACAATTTGAGAACAAAGTTGGCTATTTGGACGGTTGCTGTAAATCGCGTTGATTAAATCTAACGAAGCTTATCATGTCGAATGTTTTTTTCCCCCTTAGTTGATCAGAACAAAAGTGGATGTAACTTGTTCAGAAGACATTTTCCACGCTGTTTCATACCGATTTATAACCCACGTAAAGATGATAATTCGCGAATAACTGCAATTGCAGATTTCGAACAGAGATGGCGACAAAGAGGAAAAGCTGCGGACTGCAACTTTAAACACTTCACTAAGGTTTTACTGAATAGTTTGAGGTTGTCCAAGTTCAAATCTCAAGTGGAAACTGCATTGCAAAAACAATGATTGTTTTCAAACAATTTCCGACCCCCATTGGTCGAGAAACAGATAGCCCTTCCCCAAACTCACGCCCTTTGTTAAATCAATATTGCTGTTGTCTGGCTGGTCAGGAAGCTTAAACAAACAGCGCAATGTTTTGAAAGTTGCCAGTGTTACACATTTTGGGAAATCACATTTCAACCAACCAATCGAGAAAAGGACATTATTGCGATTATGTGAAAGTCAGATATCTTTTTTTGTTTGTCGTTTTTAACAGGAATACACACTTCTAAAACCACCTAAATGTTTGTGTAAGCTGTAGAGAGACTCAGTCCAGTGTTGACTATTTGAATGATTTACAAGGCGCTGTAGTGTTGACGCTCGCAGAATAAGAATTCACCTGGGTTTTGTTATATACTGACTCGCAGAGGGGGCACCTCCAGCCAACAGAGTCAGCAGTATGTGTGTGTGTGTGTACGTCTGGAACGGAGCGAGCTCGGTCAGAGTGGGAGTAGACCGAGGGGCCCCATTCAGGCCTCAGCACTGTGTGCAGTCTCTCCGAAGTGCCTGTGGTGTCCCCAAACCAAGCCACGAAACCCCTATGAAACAGGAACATTCTAGGCGTTCTGAGAATTGTTTTGGCTTATGAACTCCCCCAGCACAACATATCCGCCTGTCACAACACAAGTACAACATTGTCCGATACGGAACAATGGAGCCGGGTGAGTTCCGGAATGTTGGAAAAGGAACCAATGAGGAAGCAAGAGAAATTCCATGTTGTTTGGAGTAATACTTCCAATAATGATTGACAGGCGCTGTTTTCTTTTTGTTAGAACGTTTGGAAACTTTTTACCATGCCTTCATTTATTTGTTTTATTTTCAATGAAGAAATTGTAATGTTTTACCCTTGTCCCAAACTTTCAATCTTAATATATAAAATCAACCGTAAAACATATAAATAATTGTGTGAAGTGAAGAAATATGTGCGAACTGCATCATTTCCAATCAGACTGTTTTTTTTAATATTTAATTAAGTGTGTATTTAGGTTACCTAAAATGCTATTAGCTTAAGCAAGATGAAGGAATTGACCATTTTATTTCAAAACATAATGTCCAGTACCGTTATTATTTCCACAACAGTATTCATTTAAAATGACAAAAAAGTATTGGTGAAGTATCCTGTGATGGATGGATGTCCACTGTTGTGCAAGTTTATTTTCTAAAGTTCATTCACTGAAACTTCACAGGGCCAAAAGTCGTAAAGAAACACCTACATGTGCAAAATGTGTAAAAGAGCTTTATAGACATATTGTGCAGTTTTTTTTTTTCAATAGATCCGTCAGTCAAACTGATCTTGACTGGCCACATTTGTAATTACTTTAGGGTATGAAATTTGAGCTTAACCAAACGGAGGGACCACTGCATTAAGGGCAGCCCTTTAATTTAAAGTTACTTTTTCACTGCCACTGCATGCCTTTGGTTCACATATGCATGTTCAAACTCCTTTTTGCCAAATCATGCAGAAATTGTTTTGTGTATTGTACACACACCTTAAACAAAAGAGATATTTTGGGTCTGCCAAGTCCAGAACTGTCAAAGCACTTTTTTTTTTTACATCTGTATAGAATAATGTACATATGTGACCCTGGTCACATGGGCCAATTATTTGAAAATTTTGATGAATAACATGCTTTCTATTTATGTATAGTTTGTTAGAATAGGACAATATTTGGCCAAGAAAAAAAATCAAAACACTGAGAAAATTGAGAAAAAGTTTTACATTTATGTTCTTGATTGTGCTGTATTCACTCACAAAAAATAAATCTTTTCTATATTTACAGTAGAAAACTTACAAAATATCTTCATGGAATATCTTCATCTTCTTAAAAAAGTACATTTTTACTTTACTTTTACTTACTTAAAGTGTCATCCCCCTTTTTTTAATATACATGAAAATGCAGATTTCAAACTTAAATGGTTGTAATTCAAGAACGCTTTGGAATATAGACGTAAGATTGGTCTCGATTTAAAGAAGACATTGGGCAGATTTTTGTAGAAGTGAAATAAATGACAAATGTGAAACAAGAAGACAGTTATAGAAGTTTGTTTCTGAAAATGTACAATATATATAAAAAAATAATTATTCATATTTTATATAAAATATATATTTTTCAAAACCTGGGTGACTCTAAAACTGCAAAAAAAAAAAAATCAAAGTAAAAAAATCTGAACAAGTGTTTGAAATTTTAGGTTGATATCTCAAAAAATTAGCTTTCGGTAAGATTTTGTTTGGGTGCAGTACCAAACTTTTTCACTAGGGCACAACCAGACTCCATTACTGCCCATATGATGGCACCTTCATTTCCATACATGTTTTGAGTGATATGAACCATTATTTCCACAATTTTCATACAATTTATGAAGCAGACATCCTATTCAGAATATGAGAAGTTTGCAAATTTATAAATTACAGCTCCTCTGGAATTTATTTTGAAAATCGTGACTTTCTCCATTAATATTTCATGAAGGGCAATTCGTTTTGATCAAAAAAAAAAATATATATATATATATATAGGCCTATATATATATATATATAATAGATGTAACTGTATTTTTTCCTTAGCTTTTAGATAATATTGAGGTAAAACTATAAAACAATGCCAAAAAAATAAATAAATAAATTTCGACATACATATATGTATTTGTTGTGAAATACAGTCAGCCAGTCAACATTACAAATTAAACCCCTATTTTACTTTGAAGACACCAAGAAATCCAAATGGACAATTATTATTTTGATGGAATATTGCATTGTTTATTACAAATGACTGACGGTGGACAAAGTCAAGTTCTGCACTGCGGTTTTTCAGAAGCCATTTCCGCTTCAACTTTAATGCCTGGCTGGCTGTACATTATCCCATGCATATTGCATCCGATGAAGTTAAAAGCCTTCAATCTTCCAACAGGGCAGGCTTTCCAGAGACAGGTGGACGAGGCATTTAAGTCGCCTCCCCCACTAAATTACCGAAGCAGCATCGCCCCACTCTCAAAAATCCACACCTCAAAGTTCAACATCCTGTTGGTATGTCCCACCAAAACAGAAAGCAAGAGTGTTTCGGTGATATTAAAACACGCCATGTTTAATCTCTTAATGGCACCTCTGACCATTCCGGTGGCTTCAAGAAATGATTTCACACACAGCCTCCTTAATCTGAGAGACTCGAAACAATTCACTCCAAATCCAATGACAAACAAGCAAGAGCTTTGCACAAAAGGTTTTAAATCCCCCATATTGGGTAACACATCCCGAATAATGCCTCAACTACGGACATTAGCTCAATTTACCCCGAAGAAAACCGGGGTCTCTAATGTTCTCTGGTCTTGTTTCAAAGTAAACTCGGGTTGAGCTTAAAAAGTAATTGTTTCGCAGAGACCGGCTTAAATCGGCCAACACTAGACCACCAAGGCTGCGCATTTGGTTTGTCTCCTAAAGATTTTGCTGTTTGACTTGGCGCTCATCCAGATCCCTCGTTTAAATTAGGACAACAATTCCTTTTACAGGTTCAAGGTCACAGCAGGCAATGCAACCGAATCAGCTGATCCACAATAAAAAACAACCGAGTGAGATATTTATACATAAAAATACAATCACAGCCAGATTATAAGTGAAAATGTTTCTATCCAATGGCTTGACCTGGTTTAAAACTGTCAAAATGTCTAAAGTTTGACCCATTTTCTATCTGTATGACATAAAAATGAGCTTTGTATTTACATGTCTGCTTTGCCCAACCCACCTCTGTTCTAACCCCGATAAGCGCAAGGAAATGGGATGGGGCAATTCAGTCATGGGACCTTGTCTTTAGATAATGTTATATTTTTTCCACCAGAAACATCTATGATTGGCACATCGAATGCCTTAGGCGATTACACGCTCCCTTCCTCTTTTTGCACCACCCGAGTGATCTGGCATGAACTGAATGCTTTGATAAATCAGACCCAATGCGGAAAGACAGTCCAGCCTTGCTGGAGAGGCCCAGACTACAGCAGATGGCTGAAACACAATCCTCTAAGACCCTGCCAGACCGGCTCGGTATTTTTCCTCTTTGCAAATGTACCAGAGATTTGGAAATACAACAACAACGAAACGCTGGAGTCAGCAGAACATCTGAGAACTGGGCCATGGGAACCACACAGGAGCGAGTGACCAGGTTGGCGGTGTTTGACGCTGTGGTTGTGTGGGTTGGGAGTCATGGGAGAGTGTTTCTATTAAAGTGAGAACGGCTTTCTACTCACTGAGACAAGTGTGTCTCCACCAGACCACAGGCATGGAGCTCTACAACCCATTATCCAAAATATTTAGCGGTTTAATCGCGGATCACTGGTCGGCAAATTAGCAAGAATTGCAGAAATACTGTAGATAAAGTAGCCAATAAAACTTGCAGACAGTTTTTAACAGGAAGAAGATTCAGTGTTGTTCCACTTAAGGTAAAAGGCTTCAAACTGTTTAGAAGTATGTCTCCTAGTTCGTTTCAGTTGAATGTGAGATCAAAGATTCGCTATAGGGTTCAAAACTGCACTTTGACCAGCAAAAACACGAGCCTGATAACAACTTTTCATTTGATGGGAAGCAAGCCATTCTGCAATATTCTTCTGAACTCCAAACGCATTAAATGACTTTTCACAGTGAATTATCGCACCAATACCAGCAGCTAAAAAGGCTCCCAACACAACGACACTCATCCTCCATGCTTCACTGTGCTAGAGATGGATTTATTATTATATTTCTCTGCAGATTTTCGAAGGCAACCTGTGCTCCATCACCTTCCCATATTCTGCCAAAAACATTTCTGAGGCAGCAATGGCTTTTTAACAAGTGTGTTTGCTTAAATTGTGCCAATTTCCAGACTAATAATTTGTGGTTAATACAATTAAAATCTTTGTGTTTAGCCATGTCTTATATATTTCTAATATATTTCATGTTTGCTCATAATTACAACTCATAATTATGGATCAATAAACAATGACCTGAATGTTTACATGATGTTCATGATGTTTTTCCATTCATCCATCCCTGGAAATAGCCTTATTGACCGGCATACACATTGCCGAACAGATATTTGTCAAGAGTTGCATGTATCTCTAGTAATGCATACACTGTCTGATTAGATGTACTACTTTCTCTTTTAGGAGAATCAATGTGACGTTCGGCGGGGTCCAAAATCTATTTTCACAGTCAAACAACCTGAAACAACCTGAAAGTTTTAGTGACGTTTCAAACAATGTTATGAAGTTAAATGACTAAGGACTATCTCTGATTCTGTACCATTTCTAGGGCATTATTCACATTGTTCATGTGAAACTTTGTACAGACAGTCAGATCTGTTTGTCTCCCATTGAAGCACAAGAATAGCTTTGGATCATCTCAAATCATGCTGTAGAACAAGATCCTTCATATTCATAATGTCATGATTATGAAGGTGTCGTCTTATGCACACCCCTTCAAGTAAAGTACTCTTCATTTCCATGCTAATTGTTGCGCTGATAATAATGTTGTTTGTTTGTTATATAAAGTATTTTCACCAGTGGTCTCAGAATTTTAGACATCATTTTGACACGTTATCACACTATAGAATAAGTTAGATTGCATCACATTTTGTTGGACAGTGAGTCAGTGATTTTAAGTAAAGCGAAAGGCTGATGGGATTGTGTTCCTCTCTGTATCCTCTTGTGTTTGCTTCCTTTTTCTATTCACAGGAGTAGCGGCGAATTATCAAACTACAGGGACAGCAGTGAACACTGGAAAAGCAAAATAGGCTATATAAATAAATACATTTATCATTTAAAAATGCAGCTTTCACTTGAGCCAAGCGGAAGAGGTCACAAAAGGTTTTTACTTGTCATCCTCATCCCAGGGGTGTTGCGGTCGGGTGAGGCAGCGGGATGTCGTGCGTTATGTTTTGCTGCCTGTTATTGAGCAGACAGCTGGAGCATAATGCTGTGCTCACCCCTCGGCTCATTCCCACAGGTGCAGGAATCTGTCACAACAATCACAACACTGACTTGCTCAAGGCCACTGACCTCGAACATGTCTGCCTTTGAGAAAGCTGCAGCTCTCTTGTCTTGACCACTGAAAATAGCATTTGACCAAACCATTCAAAGCATCTGTCGGTATGATGTTACAGCTGCATTCCCAGAGCTCTTTTTTTTCTTTCACTTACATTAAAAACCCCAAAAACAATTAGAAAACATAAAAACAAAGCTTTTGTGAGAAGAAATGAAATCCATAATTTACACTTTGACTCCACCCTGTGTTCAAAAAGAGTAGTGCAACAGGACCAACTCCGTTAAATGGACATTGAGAGATTACAACGTGTCTTTTCGAAATTCATCCACGAATATGAAGCGTCACGGTGGACATTAAATCGTTGTGCACTTACCATGTTGACTCTCATTCGCTGATTAACTCTTACACAGCATACATTACCTGAGGAATTCACTGCAAAAGAAGGAAGGGAAAAATAGTGCTATCCTTTCAGAATGCTTCGTATTATAATGCGTGTTCTGGACGTTGTCAATGTCATAGCTGAAGCTGTTTTATAGCCTATACTGGACAGAGCTTTTTATGCTTGTTGACGCATTGCTTTAATCTTTGTGTTAGCCATGTTTCCTGTGTTATGAATTCGTTTCGTCCTGGGACTGGAACCCATCACACTGTCCTTGCTGCACTCAGTAGGCCTATACCTATTATGTCAGTTTATGCTGCATGTACTGGGCTGTCCATTGATTAAGCCTATAAATTGAAAATGTTATCTTATTGATTTCATGATTAGTTCATTTAATGAATCACAGTTTTGTATTTGAGATGAGCAAATCGTCAAATCATTTACTCAACCGAATGATTCAAAGATGCTAATTCATTCAGGAAGGAAAAATCACAAATTGTTTGTTTACTCGGAAAACGCTGCAGTTAATTAGTTTTGACTTGTTTGGTGCTATATTCACCGGATCAAAATTAGACAAAGTAACTGTCAATGTGTGTAAATGCAAGCTACTCAATATTAACTTGTTGTTTATTGAACTGCTAGGCCATACAAGCAAAATCATCCAGGCAATAGTGCGGTTGGTATTCATAAAATTGCACTCTTGCTCGAGTGCCATGAAATGCATTTTAAAGATATGTAGTCTGTTTGTCTACTCACCAGTCTGTATATGGGCTATGTGCACGCATAAGTTCCGCATTTGACGCAAGGATGTTCGTCCATTTCTGGTTGTGGAGATTAAAGCGGAGGAAAACCGAGGAAAACGGGATTATGGCATCTTCGGAGTCTTCAAAATGTACTGTCCTCCCGTCTTTGAAACGAAACGTACATGTTTAGACGTAATTTTATATATAGTTATGTTTATTTAATATATAATTTTAAAAAGAAGCATAAACACAACTAGGGGTGTCTGTTTTATCTGTTTTTTTGTGACTAACGTTTCTTTAGTATAACCATGGAGTATAAAATTCAATATAAATTCTCGGTATTGCATTGGACTCTACGATCGGTGGAAGTTATCGAGCATCCTTACATCTTCACCGGAATTACCGCCGTGCATAGAGTCCATTGAATGAACACAAAAAAAGATATTTTGAAGATCACTGGGCTGCTAAAAACTATTACGCATTCGCATCCTCGGGCATCATATTGTGACGCTTTTGACATTGCGTCTAAATCCGACGCACAAGGCACCCTTAAGCGTCAATATAATACGCTTCGGTTATGGGTAGGTTTAGGTCTGGGGTAGGGTTAGGGTTAGACCACTAGGAGGCGCAGGGTGCCATGTGCGTCGGATATAGACACAATGTGATTTCTTTTTCATTTGTCTTTTCCAGGCTATGTGTGACATGGTTTCAGCTGGTGGGGGATGGACAGTATTCCAGCGGCGGTTTGATGGACAAATTGACTTTAACCGAACCTGGCAGGAGTACCATGACGGATTTGGCTCCCCGCAGACAGAGCACTGGTTAGGGAATGCAGTTCTATCCGTGTTAACCGCAACCGGGCATCACACGCTTCGCATCACTCTTCAAGACTGGCACGAACAGACACGTCATGCTAACTACAACACCTTTAAAGTGGGAGGCGAAAACCAGAGGTATATGCACATTGCACACACAGACATAGATATCTAAAATCTAGTGTCAAAAACATTTGTATCAAAAAAAGATGGAAATTATTTCAATTTCTTATAATGATGCATTTGTGATATTCTCTCCATAAGGTTCCGCCTAACTGCTCGAGATTACCATGGCGATGCTGGTAATGCATTCAGTTATAGCAAACAGTACAACCACGATGGAAGAGCTTTCAGTACATATGACCAGGATAATGACCGCTACACTGCTGGTAACTGCGCTGGTTACTATGGAGCAGGATGGTGGTTTGATTCCTGTTTGGCCACAAACCTCAATGGACGCTACTACCACGGGCGTTACAGCGGCATCACGGATGGCATCTACTGGGGCACCTGGTATATCCTGACTGACTATCGCACAGGGGAAAGATACTCATTTAAGAGTGTTGAAATGAAAATAAGACCAAGGCGGAGTTAAGAATTTATCCTTTTTTTTAAATGAGATGCTGACATGTAATCATACTCCTGCACTGTGTATTTCCTTTCAATAAATAATTCCTTTCAAATATTTCCTTTCCTTTGTAATATTATAACCTGGACCTGTCAATATATTGCACTAGAGATATTTAGATATTAGACATTCAGTTTGGAGTTCAGGAGATTGACTTGACCAGGACCACAATGCATTGAAGCAAATGCCATGTGATTGGTTGATTAGATAATTGCATTAATGAGAAATTGAACTGGTGCTCCTAATAATCCTGTGGGTGAGTGTATCATATAGGTGGCACCCTTTAGCGTCAATACGCAGATGCAGATATATATATGGGCCAGAAGGCGCCTCCTAGTGGTCTAACCCTAACATTACCCCAGACCTAAACCTACCCATAACCGAAGCATGTTATATTGATGCTAAAGGGTGCTATGTGCAGCGGATTTAGACGGAATTTCAAAACCGTGACCTATATGACGCCCTAGGATGAAAATGCGTTGGTGTATATTATCAATTTTCTGTTACTGTTGCACTATCACATGTTAATTAAGAGCAAATACAGAACTGAAAAAACTGAATTAAAACATGCTCTTTATTAAAAGTTGCCATGAAAATAAAATCTATTTTCTAAATGCATGTCATTGATCTTATTGTGTTCTTATTTAGTCTACTTAATCTCCTTTCTTACAATCAACTGCAAGCTTGCATCCAGCCAATCTGCCTTCATCCAACCAACAACTGATGGACCCTACTTAACTTAAGGCTCTCTGGAATATGTTCCTCCAAATTTGTCTGTTTTCTAATACCATATACTTTTTGGTAACACATAGTCTATTTTATACATTCTACTATAAGTAACATTGCAGCTACATCATGTCAAAGTATTAGTAGAGTATTAGTAGACTGTCTGCTTCATATCTGCATTTTATTTTGATGGTCCCCCAACAGACATTCTACAAACCCTAACGTAGCAGTCTACTTATACTCTAATGAGAGTTGGCTGATAGCTGCAAAGTTACAGCTGGTAGGATGTCTAAAGTGGAATATCGAAATTAAGTGTAACCTATCCGTCCAACTGCTCCAGTTTCACGTCAACACGAGTTTATTTTACGATAATGACTGGCTGACTGTATATTATCTTCATAGCTAAAATCATTCACAATGCAGAGGTCAAAGTTCAAAATGTTTAAAGTGACCCTTGTGATTGTGCTGCACTTATAATCAAATTAAATCTAAAATTATCCACAGCAATGTTTCCACGTATCAACTGAAATTAATGCAAGCAGCAAACCAGCATAAATGGGTCTCCAATGGCTGTGTTTTATACGCTCAGATCATTTCTACCCATAAACATTCTCTGTTCAGTCTCCAGATGAACGACTGCCATACCAAAACTATCCTGCCACTGACACGTTCAAAGCCATAAATCCTTATTACATTTTCCACTAAAAGGGATAACAGTAAAGTGTGAACGCATTGGGTTTGGGGGCAAAACAAATGTAAAGGGTTTCATGTAAGCCACTGCGGTCAGAGTGTTGAAAGTGCGATGGCATCATAGGTTACAAAATGTAGACAAATAAACTCACATGCACATGGCATTAACAAAACGGCCGAAATAACAGAAAGTGTGTGTGTTACAGAGGGCGAACAGGGGGAGTGGGAATCTATTGAATCTGCCTCTTTTAGCCGTATTCACAAAGAGATGCCAGTCTGTTCAACACGCTCTCAGTATCTATGAATAACTCTTTGCCTATGATCTGCTGACTACCAACCAGATATGATATTTCACATACACTCACTAACATACACATTCAAACACACAAAGTCATACTGTAGTTGTAGTACATAGCAGTTTAAAGACCGTTTGGAAGTCCATTTAGCCAAATTGGGAAAAAAAATCATGCTTTGTAAATCATAATTATGAGATACAAAGAGAAATGATGGCAGTCCCGATTATGACACAGAAAGTTATAATTTCAATATTATTATTGTCAAAATTTTTACCTTTTATATCACAATTCTAGCTTAGTAAGCTGTCATGTTTTTTAGGCCATAATATGTCATGATTGACATTAAATGAATTACTGACAATTTAATTGTGATTAATTGAGTTATTTACTCTCGTAATTATGACTATTTATGTCATAATTATGACTTTGCAACTCAACTTTTCATCTCATAAACTTGACTTAAAGGGATACTCCACTTTTATTGGAAATAGGCTCATTTTACAACTCCCTCAGAGTTAAACAGTTTGGTTTTACCGTTTTCGAATCCATTCAGTCGATTTTCTGATATTTAGAAGAATATCAGTAACCAGACAGTTTCTGGTCTCATTGACT
>JAOTRC010000001.1:7645397-7665734 GCA_027497675.1 Cyprinella lutrensis | reverse complement strand
TTATTTAATTTACTTATATATATATATATATATATATATACACAGTATATATATATATATTTACACACACACACATTTTATTACCAGCAACAACTACTAGTAGAACTACTCCTACAAACTAATAAATAAATAACATAATTATTACTACTATTTCTTTTTTTTTAACAAACTATGTACAGTTCCTTTATAACCCCCAATTGGGAAAAATGAAAACAAACAAAGACACAAAAAAGCATCTTATCTAGATACTGTTAAGTTCAATTTTGGAAGACATTTTAAGTCTTCGACTTGCTAATAATCATATTCATTGGTTCTGCATCAAGGGTGAAAGGAATAACCCCCAGAAGAAGCGCTTGCAGTGGTTTTATATCCTATTTTAGCCCTCTGCATAAATTCAAGAGCACTTTCAGAGCTGCTGTGGGCTCCTTGAAACGGCCTTGACCTCTTTTGTCCCGACCCTGACCTCTCTCTTAATCCACTTACCGATCTCGCAGCTCTCTCCTGAATAGCCCTGAGGGCAAAGGCAACTGTATCCCTCCCCCTCGGTCAGACAGCTCCCACCATGCAGGCACGGGTTGGTCTGGCAGGGATCGTCTTCTGCTGTTGAGAGACAACACAAGAGAAGAGAACACGATTTAAAACATTGCACGGTAGATTTTGCGGCCAGATTCGAACCTGAATCTCCCATATGAGCACCAAGGCTCAATGTTTCCTGATAACATAGTGCATATGTGCGCCCAACATTCATGAATCACGAGCAGAGAGCTTTCACTTTCCCAACTGAAAAAAAAACAACAAAAGAAAAAAACGGAGAGGAGCTTAAGCGTATGACTTTCAACAAGGTGAGAGATTAGCACAAGTTTGATGTCATCCCCCGTTCATCATGACAGATGCTCCGCAGGGAAGGACAATGCGATTCACCATGTCCGCCTCTGATGATCCCCGGCCTTCATAAATTATCCGATCATCGCCTAGAGTAGCGACGCACACTTTTCTCTATTTTTATGGCACATTACCATACCGTTCTCGGGTCATAAACACGCTTTATTTCTGTGAGCTACGACTCTTGAAAAACCTGCACGGCAAAATGTTTTGGGGTGTGGTGATGAATGGAAAATTTCAAAGATTAAGTCATTATTACATCGATATACGGACAGGGAACTTTTACAAGGACGTCAGCGCACGACTTGTACTGGAAATTGATTAAGTGCTGCTTTATAATCCGTTTCCAGCCACGAGAGACGCAATCTGACAGTGCATCAAACACACCGCGTCTCCTCCGGTATAATTTCAAACACACAATTATTTACAGCAGGGGAGATAAATCACAACACGAGCCATGTGCGCTAGACTTCCCACATCTTATGGAGTTTTACTTTGTTAAAGGCAATGGGAGCTCTTCAAAAGAAATTAAATTTACTATGTTTGTTTTCTGTTGTGACAGCTAGTTTTGTTTATCTCCTTCAACATTTTTGTCTTAAAGCACACAATTCCTCAAGAAAACAAAAAGTACACACACAATGCTACATGGGAAAAGTATGAAATCAGATACTGAAGGCACAATTTGTGATTGTGTTCTGTAGCTACTGTGCACACAATCTTCTGTTGAATTGTTTTTACAGACAGCATTCAGCTCAGTTTACCCAAATGGAAAAAATCAGCATGAAATCAGGCTGGTTTATGATGGTCAGTGCTGGTCTAGCTAGTGGACAATCATAACAAGCAAGCAGAGAGATAGATAGACAGATGGATGGATGGATGGATGGATGGATGGATGGATGGATGGATGGATTGGATGGATTGGATGGATGGATGGATGGATGGATGTGATTTGATGTGTCTGAACTGTCTGTTATATAATGTGTATTTTATTGCTGGTTTATGATAAGTATCAGTTCTGTCTGCTGTCAAAGGCTTCCAGCAAGTTCCTTCTACTATAGAAATGGAAAAAAATAATTGTTAATGTATATTTAGTTGTCATAGGAACTATAACAGACATCAAACCCTTTATTTCAGATCAGCACATTCAAGATTCTGCTCTTTAACACATTGTGTTCCAGGATTACTGACGGACATCATGGTGGATGGATCTGGTGAGTTTGCTGCTTTTATCACTGTAGTGGTGTTGTGATCACTCATCCTGGCACCGGGAACGGGATTTTGACATTTAAAATGACCCCTTCAATCCTCAGAGTTTATGGCTTTAACAGGCCTATTCATGTAGAATGGATCAAATCCGATGTGACAGAACGTCATTTCAGCATCTGTAAGTCACTCATTTACACACACAGCACAACAGGCCTGTGCTCTTTTGTGTTTGAAAGAGAGAGAGAGAGAGACCACCTGGGAAGTGAATACGTGTCACTATTATCTACTGGACTAATTACCCCTCGTAATAGATTAGCAATTACTTTGATTAATTTTGAGATTTCACTCTCAGGCCTTTGTCAAACACACACTGAGGTGTCATGGAGAGGAGGAGAAGACAAGATGGGTGGAGCTAAAAAACATGGATGGATGGATGGATGGATGGATGGATGGATGGATGGATGGATGGACGGACGGATGGATGGACGGATGGATGGATGGACGGATGGATGGATGGACGGCTGGATGGATTGATAGATAGATAGATAGATAGATAGACGGACGGACGGATGGATGGTTGGATGATGGATGGAAGGATGGATGATGGATGGATAGACAGACAGACAGGTAGGTAGGTAGGTAGATAGACAGACAGACAGATAGATAGATAGATAGATAGATAGATAGATAGATAGATAGATAGATAGATAGATAGATAGATAGATAGATAGATAGGTAGATAGGTAGATAGATATATATTATATTAAGTTATGAATTAAACAGTATAAGCTGTCCTGATCTAAATCACTTTTATAAGTTTCTCTAGTTCTGTCTTTGTTGATTTTCTACTCTGAAATGTTCTCTCTGTGATAGCAAAAAGGATGCATCACAGTCTGACAGGGATTCTTGACGAACCATTGACTTCAGGATGTTCTACACAAACCTCTTTGAAGACACACATAAAAGAGCCCTCAAGCTTTCTGTAAACCCGCCCTGACACAGAGGGACTGATAAGGTGAACAAAATCCATCCATGTTCAGAAAATCGAATTACAAGCACAATAGTTTGTGGCTCAGTAATCCCTTGGCCGACAAAAGCTTAGAAATAAAGGGTCATATTGGTTCTCCGCCCAACATTTTACTGCATCTCACTTATGATCTTATTATGAATATTTTAGAGACATTTTAACATACTATACACAGTAGTGAAACCATCTCTTCAAATTTGGCACTGCGCAATACAGAATATTCCAGTTACTTAGAGAAAGGGACTTTTACAGTGGCAGCGTTTGTTTAGCACGGCCATTATTTGAACAAGTGTTTTATCGAAGTAAATGACATTTATTTGCGTCACACTCGGATAAGAGCACTTTACGTCATGTTAGATGCTCAAAACCTGACCAAGTGCATTAATCGTCCTCGATTATTCATCATCAGAGTCCTCGATGAAGTCATGCATCAGGGATGTCTCGTCCCAGGTCTGGAGCATTTAAAACAACCTGGCCTGGTTATTTCTCCATTGTTCTTTGAACTAAACGAGCGCTAGTGTCATGGATGTGACAGCAGCCATATGTGCTAGTAACTGTCGTTGGTGGGTTTCCTGCTATTGATGCTGTCCACGTGCATGTGGCCATGCTGGGGGAAGTCAGAGCAGAGAGAGAGAGAGAGAGAGAAAGAGAGAAAGAGAGAGAAAGGAGGAGGTAGAGGGGTGGCTAGTGAACAAGTGGCCAGAAAAGAAGGAAGCTGTTGTGATATTCTTCTCTGGACGTCTCACTGACAGAAGCGAGTTGTCTTATAACAGTAGGTGGCGCAGACGGTGGATCTTGACCTGGTAAAGGGATTACACATCTACAGAAACTCACTGACTGCATCACAAGCCCTCGTGAATAAAGTAAGTGACTTTTTGACTCTATTATTTTCAATGCATGCACTCTTAGAAGAAAAGGTTCTATGGAGAACCTTAAAAGGTTCTATCAGCGCTTCGTATTTGGAACCCCTAAGAGGTTCTGTACAGAACCCTTTTTAAGGGTTCAATGGTAAGGACCATTTAGGGTTCTTTGGAACCAGGAAAAGGTTCTATATGGAACCTTTTGGGTTCATTCAGTATCATTTGTTTTGTCCTTTCCGGATTAAATATTTCATATTATTGACAAACATCAATACCCTAAAATGTATTTATGAATGCATGTGAATGATCAGAAAATTCAAGATATGGGGGTTAGAAAATGTATTTATATCATTTTATGTAGTTAATCAATATCACACGAAGAGTGCCATTTCAGTTTTTTTCTTCCAAAAATCAGAAGTAAAAAAGTTACTACAACAGTTTAATAAACAATAATTTAATTACAACTACAAAATGTTGCAGAATAATCTAATATATGAATGAATTTTTTAAAGAAAGACCATAAAAGGTTCTTTGGAGTTGGGTAAAGAACCCAATGCTACATATATAGAACCCCAATGAACCCTTTTTTCTAAGAGTGTGGGACTCACAAATTTCATCAAGTAATTATATATTGCATCATAGTTGAATTACAACCGAAATTAAGTTAATCTGTAAGAAAATTCAGGTTAAAGGACCCAACAGTAGGTGAGCATCAAATTTTGTGTTTTTGGATGCACGTGTGACGATATAGACTTTACATTCATAATGTCGCAGATACTCCTTTGTTCTATGAGGAAAAAGATATATAATGTTCATTCTGAAATTAACCTTTAATTTTTCTCTAAAATGTTTTAAATAAACAAATCATTTGTTTCTGTTTGAGGTCAGTTTGACCCCTTCAAAAACATGTGTGTGAGGGTTGATATTGTTACCTAAAACTATAAAATTGTTTTCATTCTTTGAAATAAAGCTGAAATTAATACAGGAATATTAGAGAAAAACAAGAAATGCTGCTTTTAAATAAGCTGTAAGGTCTAAAATTACTAAAACTTAAAGTAAAATTAAAAAGAAGTTTCATTCAATATATTAATAAACAGGCTAAAATGACACATATAACAAAATTAAAATAATATTTAAAGTGAAATTCAAATGAAAACTCACACACTCTAAAAATGTTGGGTTGTTTCAACCCAAGTTTGGGTCAAAAGCCAACCATTGGGTCTAAAATGTAATTTAAAAATTGTGTTTGTCCATATTCGACTCAAGCATGGGTGGACACAACCCAGTCTCTCTTTAAGAGTGTAGCTTGGCTTTGTTTTTGCACCTGTTAGACCAGCAGCAAAGCAAAGCATCACAAACCAGCATAAACCAGCCTGGAACATCATGGAAATTCATGCTAGCGTAATATGGTCTTTTCAACAGGGGAAAACTATTCTATTGCAGCTTAATTTCACAGATGCACAGATTTCAAATAATTGATGAAGCAGCGCAGTCATTCTTCTCTCTGTCTCTCCAAACGAGCCCTTCAATTATCTGGGTGCTTGTGTGCTTGTCTTGTGTTACTCCATTTCTAATATCCTGATAGATTGTTCATGTCATCTTGCAGCTGTGAGTAAATATGGGAAAGGATTATATTGTCCTGGGTCTTTTGGAGAAGATGTAATTTTAGGCAATGACAAATGTTCCTTCATCTATTATGCAGTGAGGAACTCTGAATGGGTCTGCTGTTGAGAATTACAATTATAGGATCAGGCTCAGACTTTCACAGTTGTGTTTGTTATGGTAATTCTGAAATGAAAGCAATAGTTTATAGTAGTAGCTTAACGACCTCTAATGTGCACTGTGATCATATATCCAATTAAGAAAACTTTAAAGTTACATATTTTTCTAAATATATCTCTATTTTTTATCGATACAGATATTGCAAACGGGCAATCAAAGTCCACTGCGCATGGGATTGTCCAAAAATCCAAACCTTTATGCTCTTAAAGGAGTAGTTTATATATATTTTTTTGCTATAATTTACTCACCCCCATGTCATCCAAGATGTCCATGTCTTTCTTTCTTTAGTCGAAAAGAAATTAAGGTTTTTGATTAAAACATTCTAGGATTTTTCTCCATTTAATGCACTTCACTGGGCACCAAACGGTCCAAGGTCCAAAAGACAGCTTCAGTGCAAACTGCAAACTGTTCAAAGGGCTTTAAACCATTCCAGACAATGAATAAGGATCTTATCAAGTGAAACGATTGCTCATTTAAACAAAGTTTAAATTTTATAAGCTCAAATGGTCTCCTTGCTCTGTTCTGTGATGCGCGTTCGTGACTCTCCTGTTCGAACTTGTTCATCAAAATAAACGAATCTTGTTCTGAGTCAATTTGTTCATTTCGCTCATCAAATGAACCAAATGATACGAAAAAAGATTTGTTCATTTTGATAAATGTGTTTGAACAGGAGTGTTATCCGAGTTTGCACTGAAACTGTCTTTTGGACCTTGAACCGTTTGGTTACCAGTGAACTCTCACGGGTAACTAAACGGTCAAAATAAAACTGCGCAATAGTTCTGTGTTCAGTTCAGTTCTCACTATTGGCAATGGTGGTCATATGTGACGCGTGTGATGTGCATCCTAGAAGCTTTGCGCAGTTTCACTACTTGAAATCTCGAGGCCCACAGAGAAGGAAATTAATAGTTGGATAAAGTCGTTATTTTTGTTTGTTTGTTTGTTTGTTTTGCGCACAAAAAAGTATTCTTGTTGCTTGATTAAATTAAGATTGAGCCACTGTAGTCACTCGGACTATTTTAATAACTTTAATAACTTTTGGGGTGGCCAGTTTCGATCCCTTCAGAAGTCAATGGAGGAGTGATCCAGCTCTCAGATTTATTCAAAAATATCTTAATTTGTGTTCTGAAAATGAACAAAAGGAGGGTTTAAATTTTGGCGTGAACTATCCCTTTAAGATACTTCCTGCATATGAATTGTTTACCAAATTTATTTGGATTAATACAGATACTTACATTGAAATATCCACATTTCTGTTTCAAATATATGGTAATTGTTGCATAATGGCGATTTTAAATAGCATGGAATATTAGATTTATCTTTACACATCACTATTCATGATATACATTGTCCTTTGGCATATTAATCTAAAATTACTAATATAATGAGATTCTATGGGGTTTGTTTTGACACCCATTAACTCCGTGTCAGGGAAAAATATCACAGTTGACTTGACTACCTTGGAGAGTTTATGTCTCCAAAATGGCAATACATTGGTGTAGTCAAAATCAGTTATGATCATGATGTTATGTAGTCCAGTTAGCCTCCCGTGAAGAAAATCTACTTGGACCAGTCCGTATCTATTCCTATGAAGCAGTTGTACAGCTCGTCTTTTAGCTGTTTAATAATTGTGAGTTTAGCACATGGGTCTGGCAGCTCAGGGTGCTTCAATGCATCTGTTTAAGACATCGCTTTGCATTTTAATAAACTTGTAGACACTCAATCCTTAAGGAGAATCGATTAAAAACTGTTATGAGAGCTGCCATCAAGTGCAAAAGCAGACATTTAACATGATATTTTCATTAAAGGGATGGAATGACTTATCCGAAGCAGACTGACTTTAAATCAGATATTATGAAAAATATTGCTGTTTTAGACCCCAAAGACATTCAAAGTATGCAAAAAACGATTGAAATATTTGTTCAAAATATGTTCTTGTGTTCCTCAAGAAGTACAGTCATACAGGTTTGGAATAAGTAAATGATTTTTGTGGTGGACTATCCATGTAATTGTTCAATTAATTATGTCAATGAAACAGGCGATGCCACTTTAGTCTTTGGATATTATTTTCCTTCTCTCTCTCTCTCGATCAGGTGTCAAAGTGGTGGTACATTGGTGGACTAAAAAAATCATGCTTACGGACTGGAGGAGAGCAGACTGCACTGGATCAAACACGTGTAAAGAGCAAAGTGTGCTAAAGAAAAAAAAGAAGCACAATCCCTAAGGAGAAACTCTTGGTGTTGGTGCAATGGATCACACAAGTCCAGGCAGCCTCCATAGCTGAGAGACTGCCCTGAAAATGGAGGTCTGCATCTCTTTCTGGATGGCATCTACCAAACTGTGAGGCACGTGTTAAGCACCGCTCGTCATCAGAATGCAAATGCAGCATGAAGGATCCTCTCTACAAAGTGAACTGGGCACTGACACAAATGAAGTATGTAGCACCATTCAAAGCATCTAAAACAGAGACTTGGCCAGGATGGAAGAGCAGACTACCACTGTGATAACGATTTACGTGAATGGCACTGCGCAGTTCAATGCTTCGTATGAATTCAACCTAACCGATGTGAACGAAAGCATAGACACCTATGAGTTTTACGTCATCGGCCTGTTCCTCTCCTGCCTGTACACCATATTCCTGTTCCCCATCGGCTTCATCGGGAACATCCTCATTTTGGTGGTCAACCTCAACCACAGGGACAAGATGACCATCCCCGATCTGTACTTCGTCAACCTGGCCGTGGCGGACCTTATTCTAGTGGCGGATTCGCTCATCGAGGTCTTCAATCTCAACGAGAAGTACTACGACTACGCCGTCCTCTGTACCTTCATGTCGCTTTTCCTCCAGGTGAACATGTACAGCAGCATCTTCTTCCTGACATGGATGAGTTTCGACCGCTATGTCGCTCTCGCCAGCTCCATCAGCAGCAGTCCGCTGCGAACTATGCAGCACGCCAAACTCAGCTGCGGCCTCATCTGGATGGGCTCCATCTTGGCGACTCTGCTTCCCTTCACCATCGTGCAGACGCAACACACCGGCGAGGTGCACTTCTGCTTCGCCAACGTCTTAGAGATCCAGTGGCTGGAGGTGACGATTGGATTCCTGGTGCCCTTCTCAATCATTGGCCTGTGCTACTCCCTAATCGTCCGCATCCTCATGCGCGCCCAGAAGCACAAGGGACTGTGGCCTCGCCGACAGAAGGCCCTGCGCATGATCGTGGTGGTCGTGCTGGTGTTCTTCATCTGCTGGCTGCCCGAGAACGTCTTCATTAGCATCCAGCTGCTCCAGGGCACGGCCGACCCGTCGAAACGCAGCGACGCCACGCTGTGGCACGACTACCCGTTGACCGGGCACATCGTCAACCTGGCTGCGTTCTCCAACAGCTGCCTGAACCCTATCATATACAGCTTCCTCGGGGAGACTTTCAGGGACAAGCTACGGCTCTTCATCAAGCGGAAAGCCAGCTGGTCCGTGGTCTACCGCTTCTGTAATCACACTCTGGACTTGCACATCCCTGTCAGGGGCGAGTCTGAAGTGTAGCGCGGGTTGAAGCTCCGGAAGTTGTCGTCTGCCTTGTCTTGCTTTCCAGAACTTGATCAAGAAGTGACATGTGGGTTGGCGTAACGAACACTGCTTCATGTTTAAGTCAGCTGGGTGAAATAAGGATTACTTGCTGATGAAGTCGATTACAAGGCACGGATGCAGAGCTTGGCCTTTCAAAAACAAAGACTTTTATTGGACTATATTCTCTGTGAGCCCATTCTAAAGTAACAAATAAAGTCATCGAAGTGCCTGCGACCCATTTCCTGTCGTGAGTCATTGCGAAATATATTCTCCTGTTCATATAATGACGTGACTGAAACCGATGCAATCTACGACTTGGTCTGTTCTGCTTCAAGACTGAATAAATGCATATTTTGTGGGATTTAGTTTTTATTCCAGAGTTCTTCACTGGGGGATTCTGAAAATGTGAGAATTTCGACAATTTCAAGTGTGAGATTTACTTCCAGACACTTTTGGGGATTCCGTACACAGTAATGTTGTTTGACAAGGTGAAGTACATGAAAAACATTGTTAGGGAGATAAAAAAGTAAATACAGCTCTATGCACACATATTTGGTGGATCACTGCTCATTTGGACAAGTGTTAGCGACACTAAACCCAGGTGTCGGCTCCTGTTTCCCTGAAGTTGGAGTCAGTGGGCAGGTGGTGTGCAGAGTGGGATGTAAACACATTATCCAAGACTTCAGATGTGCGGCGTCCAACGCTGCTGTATATTTGATCCAGACTGCCATCCATTGCATTCCCATTCTTTTAGCCGAAACAAGGACGCTTGCAGTGAATCGCCTTGAACCGTGAAGTAATCCCACAAAGGTTTAATTTATTTAGAATCAAACTCTTCATTGTTGAGACTGTATTGATACACAGTAAGACCTGGAATAATTTGGTTTCACTGTTTGTCAAGAATGTGTTCAGATGATTTGGGTACCACTTGAATATTTTTGTGTACAGAAATGATAACAAGAGTGTCAGTCTTGATAACAGGAAGCTGATGTTCTCCCCTAGAGAGAGCCCTCTCATGCCACGGGCTAAAACAATATATGACTCGAGTTAATCATAAACACAGTGGCAGTCTGAGGGCTCCTTCCCAAGTAAGATAGAACAAAGATAAACAAATAAAAGGAAAATGAGGATTTCAAAAATAATCCCAAGGTTGGTCTCTGGGGGATTTTTATCAGTCCAGTTGAGGAGTGCATCACACAGAATGACGTTTAATCAATACAGCGGTCTGGGTGAAGCATGATGTAATGCATCCGAGCCTGAAAGAGCTGATTTCATGAACGGTTGAATAACCCCATTTTCAAATTGAAGTAATAAAATGATCTCATTTTGTAATGTTTAGGTTTTCACTAATAGAAAGCCTGCTAAACTATAGAAAGGCGAAGCGATATTGATGCATACTTGATTTATTCTCTTCTCAGATGGGAAATACTGTACTGCAGTACAGCACAGTAAAATAGGGTTGGTTTAACTTCACAGGTAAATCACTTACTGTTTATTATCTATGGAAAATGCCACAGGAAATTGACTGGGCTGCACAAACAGCTAATCGAGACCAATATAGGGAACATTTTAGTGCCTGTCATATTATGGAAGGGTAGACATCTTTTGTAATTAGACACATTTTGGCCAATAAAAGTGCGTATTGTTTATGTCTCCTGTCTGGAGACAAGCTGCTGTGATTTTGTTTTTATCCTCATTTAATTCTAATGAGAATCTTGTGAGAATCGGACTAATTTGTTTTTTTGTTTGGACTGGACTATTTATGGTAATGAATTTCAGTGATTTTTGGTCATGAAAATAATGTCAGTATCTTAAAAACAGAAAGAAAGTAGAATTTTGTATTGATTCTCATTTTGATTTTGGGGTGAGATCAGTTTAAAAAAATAATCACTTTTCACTTCTCAGGGTGTCCTGCCATCTTTGCTTTGGAATAAATTGAAATAAAATAAGCTGAAGTACTAAAATAACTTCGCAACTACATATCAACTAACTCATTGTGTCAGTAATAAGTTGACATGTACATGCAAAGTTACATATCGTCAGAATGTCTGTTGAGGAGCATAAAGTGAGCATACAGTCTACTAATACTTTAATACTCTAATTAGTTAAAATGTAGTTGGAAAATTACTACTAGAATGTCTCAGAATAAAGTGTTATTAAAACTTAAACTAAAAGTATAATGAAAGCTTCAAAATTTTTAAAATATTATAGTAGTAAATAATTCTAAAATAACACTGCTCTGGATTTAATGACAACTCTGATTGTAAATCATATAGAGAAAGCTGCTTTTTGATTGTAAAATCTATTTGAGATGGTTCATAATTGATCAAATGCAATACAAATATTAGTCATAATAATGAGTGCATGTTTCAGTATATTGAGTGTTAAAGAGATACAGCCTGGCAAAACCCATGAAATGTTTTTCCAGCTGTGACAGCGTAGCCTGGGAAATAATGTAAGCATTGTTTGAATAACTATTCATGACATCATAGTATAATTTAGTGTTATATGGTAAAATATTACAAACAAACAGAAACATTTACATTAAAACATGAACTATAGTGACTTGGGGAAACTTGTGTCTCAGGCAGACCTATAGGGCATGGGTAAGGTTGTGTGCCTCTAACAGAGATGTGAGAATCCATGATGAGAACAGCCTTAGGATGTGAGCATCCCAGAAAGATACAGAAAAGTGAAATAACGACAGACAGGCTCATTAGACGACAGCGCCGAAACCCGGATCCCCACAGCCCATCCCCTGGGATAGAGCCAAAGCGAGACATGTAGTTAATTTCATATCTGTATAAATACAAATAAATAGACACGGGACGACTCTGAGAAAGACACAGAGCAAGAGGTGACGGACAGAGACTGTGAGAAGAGTGTGTGTCTGCAGCTGGGACTGGAGTAGGGCTCAGGGTTGAAGGATCTGACGTCATCGCGTCCTATTTGTCTGTGAGATTTCTCTTTTGATGTGGTAAATGAATCTGTTTATAAAACTCATGCAGTCTTATGGTTTTCACTGCTCATATGCTTACTCTCTGTATTCACACAAACAATTTAAACCTAGAAACATTTGAGAACACAGAGTTCTTCATATTTGAATTGATCCAAATAATTTTTGTCGCTTGGAGGAAGAGAATGATAAGCTGAAAGCTTATGAAACACAAGACATACAACACCGAAGCGCGACTGGCTGCCTTTTGTCAGGTAATTAAAGTAGTGAGAATTAATGCATATGCTTGGGGAATATGAGTTTGAATAAAAGATCTGATTCACAATTACATTTGCATATTATAATCTTCTCTAAGAAAAAAAAAATAAAAAGAGGCAATTTAGGTAACATCAAGAGGGTCTATTAGAGGATTGCACAAGTGTTTCAGTTTAGAAGTTAGCTTTTATAACGCCTCAAAATAAATACCAGAAGTAAAAACCTAAATAACATATGAGCTAAAGATGAATAAGATACTAAAAAATAAAATAAATAAAAAATAGAAGCGTAAAGCCACCACCGGCCACGAGAGGGCGCCAAAAAAAACCGAGCAAGTTCGGGAAGATAATCGAGTCTGAGAATAAGAAAAAAAGTTTGCAGATGAGTAATGGCATTTTTTTTATTATAATAAAAAAAACCACACAATGCAATGGCACCTCAGAGTTTGGGACGAGTTAAACAGGGTGAAATGTTCGATATTATCGAGTAAAAGCTTACTAAATGTGTGAATTTTCTGCTAAAAGAAAAGTTGCTGCCTTAAAGACAAAAGTACAGACAGTTTAGTCATTTAACCATAGAAAAACAAAACCTAACATGCCCAAATCTTGTAGAACTTAAGTTGAAGAATTATCAAACTTATCTTGAGTTTGAGCAATGTATAACACGGTCATAATAGCTACAAACTTTTTTTTTTTTTTTTTATATAATCCAGCAGGGTCTGTTAGTTTTGACAAAGCCAAGCATGCTGACCAGGCATTATTTTTCAAGTACACTGCATATTCCTATGTGAACTATTTATTCATTATACTAGCCTATCCTACATTAAGGTCATTGCAGGTATAATTGTGACTTTAAATATGATTTGTCATTGCCATCAAATATGTTGAATTGCATAACGTAAATAGCATGAGCATCCCTAACCACCAAAATACAAGAAAAGTATGCTTTGATAGAAAGGATGCACAAAAAAAAAACCGATATTATCCTGCCCTCTTGTGGTGGAAAGAGTCTACATGCCACAAATCAGGCAGCTTTCAACTACTAAAACATAACATTAGCACTGTCGTATAAGTCTTCAGTAGCTGTCATAATATAATAAAGCCTTAATCAAAATCCATTAAAGCATATTAAAAAAAATAACACAATAACAGCAAAATTTTGAGGTAGAGTAATTTTATTTACAACCCAATGATCAATGAAAAAGATACGTGATAAATATATTACGCATGCAACTAAAGCCACTTCACAATGAGCTCTACAATGGTTAATCTAGACACTCACTTTAAAAACCTGAGTCTGTAAGGAATGCTTTACAAAATGACTCCAATGTACAAATCCATTGCTTTTACTTTGAGTGTTTCTCAATAAAAGTAAAAAATAAAATAAAACAATAATAAAATAAAAATTAGGCCCTCTCTCCTCTGATTCGCCTCGCAAGCTGGATGTCCTTGGGCATGATTGTGACTCTCTTGGCATGAATGGCGCACAAGTTAGTGTCCTCAAACAGGCCGACAAGGTAGGCCTCACTTGCTTCCTGTAACATGACAAGCTTAAGTTAATACTGGATATAAAGTTTAAGCATAAAGTATAATGAAAAAGTAATAAGTTACGCACCTGAAGTGCACCAATGGCTGCACTCTGGAACCTCAGGTCGGTTTTGAAGTCCTGTGCAATCTCCCTGACCAGACGCTGAAATGGCAACTTGCGGATCAGCAACTCTGTTGACTTCTGATAACGACGAATCTCTCTCAGAGCAACAGTTCCAGGCCTAAAGCGAGGAAGAAAAACATTATTTACCCGTTATAGTAAACTGCATTAAGCATGCGTGTTCAGTGTAAAAAAAAAAAAAGTCTCTCTCAGACCCACCTGTATCTATGGGGCTTCTTGACGCCACCAGTGGAGGGCGCGCTCTTCCTCGCAGCTTTAGTCGCCAGCTGCTTTCTTGGCGCCTTTCCTCCAGTGGATTTACGCGCGGTCTGCTTGGTACGAGCCATTTTCTCTCACAATCTCTAGAACTAAAAACAAAAACGATTTTTTAAATACTAAATTCCAGTTTAAAAAAAAAATCTAACGGTTACTTAAAATGGCGGCATTATCCGGGTCCTGTGGCTTGCGTTTACCACTTCCGCTCAAGAGCTGCAGCTAAACTGATCTAAAAATGTCTCGTTTTAAATATGTACAACGTTAAGCGCCTAAATATATTATGGGAATCTAAACAAACCAGCCAAAACCCGTGCAAAATTTGTAATGCGTGAACACAGCCAAGCGAGCATCGCAGAGGAACATTTGCATTAGTCGAAAGGAGATGCGGTTGTTGTTAAACGGTCGCCCGGTATAGAGCCTCCATCTGCAGCAGGCGCCGGTTCACAGCAGATTAAACATCAGCCCACTGCAAAACTCGCGTTCAAGTAGGAATACACCAAATGTGTAATGTAGAAAGAGCGGGAAAGTGTTTAGAGGCGCGGGGAAAAGTTAACGTTTAAATGTAATGCAGCATTGAACAACCGGTTCCCCGACCTCTTCAGGAACAGCTGAAAAAACCATTGTCCAAAATGGCGGGCAAAAAGGTAGATCGACAAACCAGCACATAATCATCATAGTCGCGTTTACTTCCAAAGCCCGCCAAAACGACGAATTTAACGTGTATAAAACGCCACATAATGTTTAAGTTAACTATGTTCAAGGTTAAGAGTGTTTAAAATAAATCCAAACTAACAGATTAACCAGAAAATTATCCATTTAATAAGCACGAGAAGCTGAAAATCCGATCAACTCTGTACATTTGTTATCTATTTGTTTTAAACTAGCGTTAAATGTTATGATTACGATCTAATGTCGACATAGCTACCAAATAATGTAAAGTTTACTCACACAAAACCTCGTTTTCAACGATCTGTCTCGCCCGGTGTATCTCGTATTTGAAAAAGAGAGGGTTGGGTTTCTATTTATATAGATCTATGGCTTGCCGCGTAGACGCGCCCATATGTGACGTTTTGGTTTCTCATTGGTTCAACCTAAAACAAACTCCTCCTCTCCTCCTTTCGCTTTATTTACCGTACATTGTTTACATTTTTTAAATAATTCTGAATATATAATTTGTCCCAGGGCTGATAATGTAATGATAAAAATATCATTTTGATTAAAAAATAAAAATTGATTTCCAATAGATAAAACAGTTACTGGGTTGAATTAGGCTATGACGTTTATTTCCATACCCACATTTAGGGCTTTGTTTACGTATTTTTCTAAACATAAACTTATTTTAATCGCAGCTCAAATTACAGCGAAATAGTCATAAATCAGAAAACGGTTAATATCAAAAGCATCAAAACTGCACGTCTAAGAAATATTAATAAATACAAACGCATACTAGATAAATATTAAATAATCAGCAATATGTTATTTTGTGTTTTTAATGTATTTTATTGTTTTGTTATATTTCTAAATAATTTTGACGCCACGTTGCAGTCTACATAAACACTTGTTTTGTATTGTGGCACTGCTGCTATGCAGCATGGCCATTGTCTCCTATTTGTTTGTCCCGCCAGTTGCTCATATTGGCCTTGCAGCGGCGCGCGAGAGCATGAGTAGACGAGAGGCTCCCCGCGCACGCGCTATTATTGTTTTGACTGAAAATGCCGTCGGTTTCGAAAACGGCGGCGAGCGCTTCTCCTCAAACCGAGAAACCAACCCACTATACGTAAGTAAATAAACATTAAATGGGCTAAAAGACGTTTCTGTGGATGGTGGTGACTATTCGACACTCTACTGTCGGATTTGTTTTTGTAACGCGTGCTGTTTCCTCTCCCTCTGTGCGTTTTAAAATGGTGCTTTTCCTTTTGTAAATTCCTCCGAATGCACGCGCCTCTCAAATCTCAATATTGATCAAATCAACAATCTCATCTCCACGAAACATCGCAGTTATTTCCCTATTAACGCGCCGGGTCGCGCTGCATGTATTTTAAAACTTAAGAAAGTGCACTGCGCTTATTTGCTCAAAGCCTGCTTGTGTGAAAATGCTTGAAGACATGTAGACTGCACAACAGCAAAGCGAACGAGCCGAGACGCTCGCTAGATGTAGCTAGCAGGCTGGTTTGTTAGCTGCATCCGCCTCCTTCCTCGGGCCGTGTTTCTTACTCTACGCACTTTTCCCTCCGTACGCACCGTTGGTTTGAATGGAGCGTACGTCGAAGATTCTACGTAACTCTGAACGCTAATCGCGGAGTATTTGGCGTAAGCGTCTAATGTTGTAGTGGAGAGCCTTGATAAATGGCTTTTTTACGCTATAAAACACATTTCATTCCCATTTACCGGTTTATAAACGCACACGCTGAATATTATATGTTCATAGTTTCTGAAAAGGTGGTTTTGTAAAATATTTCTCCAGGGCTGGTTTTGTTGTGGAATGGTCGCGTATAAAAAACTGCGCAGTGTAACAACAGCCACCTCAGCTCCAAACTTTGAACGTAGTTTGACATGACTGTGCTCCATACTGCTTTGTTTACATCAGTCAGGCGTAGTGTGTGGTGCGGAGGTGGTTGATTTATGACGCCTTTGACCGTGCCTTTTCGTTTTAATTCTAGATATTTGAAGGAGTTCAGGACCGAGCAGTGCCCACTGTTTTTGCAGCACAAATGCACACAGCATAGACCCTTTACCTGTTTCCACTGGCATTTTCTAAACCAGCGAAGACGGAGACCCATACGGAGAAGGGACGGGACTTTTAATTACAGCCCAGATGTGTATTGCACGAAGTATGATGAAA
Source organism: Cyprinella lutrensis (assembly GCA_027497675.1). NCBI lineage: Eukaryota > Metazoa > Chordata > Actinopteri > Cypriniformes > Leuciscidae > Cyprinella > Cyprinella lutrensis. The sequence goes on along the minus strand of JAOTRC010000001.1, from coordinate 7,648,439 downwards.
CAACAGGAATATGCCCCGATGGAGATGAGTAAGTAATTTGTTTTTTATTATGATTCACTGAAGTTGAGAAATCATTTTGCAGTCAGATAGTAAAGTTGCGCGCCAATGCGCACGTTGAAGTCATGTTTATTTTGCATAATAGACAATGTGACGGTTTGTGCTTTTTGTGTAATAGTTAGCACACGCCCTCTTCATGAAGTGTTGAGCAGATCGTTGTCTTCTAAATTCACTATATGGTTTACCTTTTTAATGTGTTACTCCCCATGTTGCCTAATAGCTTTTTCCTGAATAGTTTTTGCCGTTCGCTCAACTCAAAACAACGTGTGTTTGTATTTATCTTGAGTTTCACTTCCACTTTTGACTGGTGACTCATCTCTCAGTTCCCAGTTTGCCCTGTGTGTAACTAGAAGTAACTGGAAGTGTTTCTAGCCATCCTTGTGTGTTGAGGGAGCCCAAAGACACGCCCCCTGTTCTCTGGCTTGTGATTGGCTCTCTCTCTGCACGTACTCTTTTTTTGATTGGTTCATTGCTGTTACAGCGTTCAAGATTCCCTCTCTTTATAAAAACTCATGTGTTTACAAAGCACGTTGTTGTCATTGTTGGGACTGGGAGGATATTTAAACTCCGACTTTAACTACTTTGAAGTCTAAATTTTCTCCATACAGTTATATATTTTGTTCTCCGTTCATTTGTTTGAACTAAAAACATTGTGCACTAAATGATTTATTGATCCATTGTGGGGATATTTATATATTAATATTATCGTGGGTTGTTTTAATCTTTGGTTGTGGTTTATCTTGTAGTTTCTTATTTACTCGTTGAAACTGTATTTAAGCTTTGCTGAGGTAGTACTACAGTGTAGTTCAAAGGCTCTATGAATTATGTGATCATAACTATAGTATTCAACATTTCAAGTGTGGATCAAAAAAGTTAATCAAACTAGTCAGGTGTCATGTGGATTCTTGTCAAGTTTTTTCATGATTAAGTTTCTATTGTAACGGCTTGGCAACTTTGTTTTGATTTTGTGAAATTATTTCTGATCTCACTGTGAGATTGCCGTCTGTGAGACATCCATGTCAGCATTTTGATGGTATAGATTATATCAGTAATTAAACCTAACATTATTTTTTACTTATGATTTTACACCCTTAGTCATTCTATCATAAGATGTTTTTATTGGTGTAACACTATGCAAGGACCATATGGGTTATTATCTGCCAATATTAGAGACTTAAAGGAGTAGATCACTCCAGAATTACAATTTCCCGATAATTTACTCACCCTAATATCATACAAGGACAAGGTATTCATGTCTTTCTTACTTCAGTCGAAATGAAATGAAGCCAAACCAATGGAGAAAAACTGTAATCTGATTCAAACCATATTTTTGAGATGGTTTGAAATGTGATTCCGATCAGATTTTTACAGATGTGTCTCAGTCTGGACACTGGCTTCTCAAATCACATTTAAAATTGTCTTTTAATGTGACACAATGATAACGTTAAAACTGGTGACCCAAATGCTGCACATATTGGGCTGTGACAGGGTCCCTCCCTATGTAGTGTTCACTGCTCCCTACTCTTGAGCACGGGATATCCATTGAAGTTTGCTTTAATCTGACAATAATCTGAAATCTGTCATTTGAAACACCCTGCAACAACCTTATCAAAGAAAGACAATCACGGGGCACACAGATTGTGATATAACATATATAAATATTGTAATTTACTTTACTTTCACATTTAAAATGCATAGAAAATATATAAAAAACATGTAATAAGTTTAATCAAAATTAATAATAACATTTTAATTTAATGTCCAATTTTTTCTGCATTTGTTCTGAAAACCTTGTTGCATGTGTGTGCCTACGTTGTCACCAAAAAAACCCATGCAGACAGGTTGGTTATGTCGACACACAAATCTTATTTGATTACTTACAATTAATAGTGCGGACAGTCTGCCTGAAAAGATGAGATTTGCCCGCAGTTTGAACACAGCCGAAGCTTAATAGAGGAGCAGCGTTCATAGGAATTTCCTCATTCACTTTAAATTTAGTATTTATTCATACATTTCATAACAATGTTGTGATACCTACAGCATACCTACAGCATACAACATTTATTTGATATTTACAACCATTTAGGTGTTTATTTTAGCATTTTTTTTTAGGAAAATTTGTTTGTTTTGTCCATTTACTAGTTAGTTATCATATCCACCATAACATGCAAATAATGATAGACACTGTGCTATTGTGCAAGCATTTCATTTCATTTAATATATTTTTTTCTTTATTTACACCTGAACTGAAGGTTATTGGATTATTATTATTGACTGATTATTATTATTGACACACTTTGTGCTCTGACTGACTGTCTCAAATTAAGCTCTAATGTAAATGGTTAAATAATTACAAATTGTAGTTATTCCCTTGTCTCTGCCAAATTGAAATGTATGTCACATAGTTGTGTATGCATAGATCACACATTCATTCATCCAGTAGCAGCAGTCCTATGGTGACATCATTGCTGTTGCCATAGTTACTGTTGCTACCTGAACAAGATGCAGTTGCTATATTTGAGAAGATTATTGAGTATGTAACATTTTCAGGATGAATCTGCTCTCCTCCAGGCTGCTGTTTGGATTATCACAGTCCCATTTTCTGTGTGCCTTAAATCCTCCTGTCTTAAAAATTAAATGCAGATTTCTTATAAATATCTGCTTCTCCTAATCTGATCATTTGCTTTGTGTTGTCATGTATCAGTAGAATGCATTACTCCTTTTGTACAGTTTGTCAATTTGAATGCATTTTAAAACTAAACAGCACCTGTGTGAACAGCATCAAGAATATACATGCATTTCATAATTGCATGTAATATAATGTAAATCCATTGTACTTCAACATATCTTGCAAATCAACTTCTAGCTGGGAAGTATTTCACAAGTGTTTGACTGTTTTAAAGTTGTGAAAGAGGTTTGCTGTAACAATGGTGCTTGTTGCTCGCCTTGTCTCTTTTTATTTCATGGTACATATTACATATATAT
>JAOTRC010000001.1:7594095-7610237 GCA_027497675.1 Cyprinella lutrensis | reverse complement strand
GTGATTGGCTGCTTAGAAATTAAGTGTTAACGAGCAGTTGGACAGGTGTACCTAATAAAGTGGCCGGTGAGTGTATAACTGCATTTGTCACAATATCATGGGGTCTTTAACACAAAGTCCAAAAATATATATGCCATTTATCATGAAACTTGATATCTGTACACAACGATCCATGTCTGTCATTAATGAAGATTTTGAAAGGTGTCTTAACTACTGTATAATATAACTGTCATTTCAGTATGTCAGATAAAGGGTTGTAGCTTATGGCATATTTTGTTGAACAATACATTTATATTGTAAATATTTAGAGAAAATTGCAGACCATTTCCTTGCAGTCATAGATAAACTAGCAAAGATGTGTGATAAAGTAGATACTGTACTCCATAACAAAGGCATTTATTTTGAATTGGACATATTTGTCCCTAAATTATTGTACAGCATTTACATTGCTCGGTTATGAGACTTGAGAGGAACATTTATAAAACAAACATACAAAATGGTTAAGTTCTAACTTTTAAAAATCACAGTTTGATTATCAGATGATTAGCTGCTATTAAGCTAATATTCAGCATAGCTGGACTGAGATGATCCATTCTATGTCATGTCATGACATCACTGCAGCTTGGGTTTGGAGTAGACTCCGTTGAGAGAGGATGAAAGGCCATTCAAATTATTGTTTTTAATTTCTCCAACCTTAGCCATTCTGCCACCCTCCAGCCGTCTCTTTTTGTATGTCTGCAGAGAAAAGACATGTACTGTATTGCATAACAATTGTTAAGAATGGAAAAATGAGAGCATGCACCACTAAGCAGAGATTGGGTGGGCGTGGTCCTACTTTATATTAAGTGGCTTTAACTACTATGTGCTAATATTGAAATTACTAATTTGATAATTGGACTTATTGTGTACATGTTTTCACATTTTACTTATATTTTAAAAATACCTGCATTTAATTACAGCTGTAATTCATTTATGTAATTACATTTATAATTACACTGTTGACCCATCCCTTACACGTTAACATTTAAACTGACCCATACAACCACATCTGTCCCTAAGCTTACCTGTGTTGCACCTCAATAACAGCAAATAACAGTAATAAATAACAGTAATAAAAATAACAGTAGTTTTACCTTTGTACTTATTTTTTGATGTAAGTACATAGTAGGTTACTTGAAGGAGTACTTCAGGATTGAGCATTAACCTTTGTATTAGTAGAAAACCTGTAGTATTTTCAAATGACCATGCTTTCCACCCTCATATCCCCCTGAGATGAGAGATTTATGTTATTTTTTTAATTATTTATATTTTTGTCTGGAAAAAATCCTGCGATGACGCAAAAATCGTCATCATTTTGCGTCATCTGAGGATTTTTTGGCCAGAGGCTAAAGACTACAAACAGTAGTAGGAGCTTGTTTTGAACCCGCCCATAGAAGGTGGATCTCACTCAAAGAATGTATACATAGTGTCAGCCATCTTTTTTTGGAACCCAAGCTAGCAGGCTCTTGTTCTGCGAGGAAAGCTGAGTAGTAGAGGATACCATCCTCTTTTTCCCGAACATGTCTGGCCATTTATGTCCGGGATTCGGCTTTTGCTTTCTGCAGTTGCCATATATTGTTTACCACGCACATCTTTTTTTTTTTTCAGTGTAACTAAATTCATTCCGATTGGTGAATCTGAATGTAGTGTTTACATCAGGGGTGCCCAACCCTGCTCCTGACGATTGACTGTCCTGCATAGTTCATCTCCAACCCTAATCAAACACACCTGCCTTTAATTTTCAAGTGATCCTGAAGACCTTAATTGGTTGCTTCAGGTGTGTTTGATTAGGGGTAGTGATAAACTGCAGGACAGTCAATTGGTAGGAGCAGGGTTAGGCACCCCTGGCCTAAATAATGTTTGGCCCACACAGAATCTGTTTTAGTGTCTGTACGTAAGTGGGAAATCTGTTATGTTACGTTTAGAACTCACCATGGATTTCCTACAGCCAGTTTGACCATCCTCAAGAGACATGGCACAGATGTACAAAGCCAAGCCGTCTTCCTTATAAAACTGCTGCAGCCCAGCCACCCAAAAAGGGGCATCAAGCTTGTCACCCTTTCTGTTGCAGTTTTTGGGATCGGTCTATCACAGAACAGGTAACAGATGAAATGTAAAAACGTTTTTCACTGCCAAATTATTATTATTTTTGGTAAATAAGACATACCAAAGACAAGAACCATGCCACGAGTGCATTGTAAACATGTGATTTGATAAAGACTGAATCCACTCTCTGTGCTTTTCTCTGCATTCTTCCAGACACCACCCCAAGACTGGACAAGGACACGGTCAACAGCAAACACTCCCTCATCTCTAGATCTGCAGGCAGGGTGTTCACAGTGGGAAGGTAGGATGCTTCCTAATGGAAGTGAGTGCGCAGCGTTGTTAATATCATCAATTATTATTTTATAGAAAAACTGTCAATAACTCACAGGGTCATAAAGAATATCAGTCCTCTCAGCGGCTCCCTCCGTGTTGTTAGTAGAAAGTTGAGGTCTGAATGTTTGCAAGAACTTCAGATCCTTCTGCCATCTGACTTTATGGCTGTGGTCATACAGTTATTACATTTGGTTATGCATATTCCCGTGAGTGAAGAAAATGTAAGGATACTTCGTACCTTTGTTTGTTTTGAGCAGCTGGAACGTGAGTAGATTGGGAATTTTGTTTATGTTGGTCACATTTTGCAGTATTGACCTGCTGAATACCAGGTTCACTGCATCTAGTTTCAAAATCACAACGCTGGTTTTCCTTTATGATTTTCCCTGAGGGGGGTTTCTGTCTAGCCTCAGCAAAATCTCTCCCAGATATCTCTACCACACTTTGTTTTGACTGTTTGGTGTTTTGGAGTAATTTCCCAGCAAATTCTCTAGAAATGAAAAATAAACATGCATTGTGATAAGATTTAGTGGGAGTATTTGTCGTTCATTACCTGAAATACTTAATTATAAGTTTTATGTGATCTCATACCTTTTCTGATCATTTGCTTTTGCCTTTGTGTTAGTTGTCCTCTTAATGGAGCTTATTTTCTTCTTCATGTTTAGAGGACTTACGACAATGTTACTCTGGCTAATAGCCGATTGCTCTTTTTGAAATTTGTTGTCGCGTAAGTCAATATATATGGTGGGAGAGTCTAGATTGAGTCCATCCTTCTTCGGTCGCCCAGTACATCTGGGAAAAGTCACAGACACATTTAACCTGCAGTACAGATATTCAAATATTGACACATGAATATACACTATTGTTCAAATTTTTAGGGTCGTTTAATGTATTTGAGTTTAATGTATTTGAAAGAAGCTCAGCTGGGCTGCATTTATGTATTAGAAAATATTGTGAAATATTATTACAATATATAATTATCTAACTTTTCTATTTTGATGTAACTTCAATTTATTCCTGTGAAGACAACGCTGAATTTTCAGCATCGTTACTCCAGTAAACACTTCAGTGAAACATGAATCCTTAAGAAATCATTCTCATATGCTAATTTGGTGCTCAAAATACATTTATGATTATTATCAATGTTGAAAACAATTGCGCAGCTTGACATTTTTGTGGAAACTAATACATTTTCTTGGGATTTAGTTCTTTTAGTTAATCTTTTGTAACATTATAAATATATTTACTATCACTTTTGGTCAATTTAATACATCATTGCTGAATCAAATGTATATATTTTGTTAAATGAACAAACATAATGAGCACAAACTTTTGAACAGTAGTGTAATGTCCTAATAGACTCTACCTGAGGGATGATTCTTGTATATTATGGGTTTTCGGAGATGAAACATGTGTCTTTATTTCCATCTCATTTACTTTCTTCTCACAAAAAGCAAACAGCTGTTTCATTAAATCATTTTCATGCGTTTCACTGTCATCGCCTGCAACAAAAAATATGTTGTTCTCTTGTTCATCTTAGTCTAAATGAATAAAAACAGTCTGCAATCCAACCTTTGTGTATATTGGGTTGAATTGGTTCAATAAGAGGTTTGTGTTGCTTTTCAGTCTGAAGGACTTGGTTGAACTTGAGATCCCAGGTATCAGGAGGCTGTTGAGATAATAACGTATTACATACTTTGTATTTAGCTCTGGTCTAATAATAATCTGACTATATACAATTGAACTTACTGTCAGTGATAAAACAGGGCTGAACGGAGTCTCTAGCCATCCAGTCTCATTTGCTTTCTGTTGCAAAGGTGCATTGTTTTTTGTTTTATGTGCCACTCTTTCATTCAGTGATCCTTCTGTTTTGTGAGGAAGTTGAGGATTAGAGTCATCTTTTTGGTCATCATTAGTCCCGGAAGTGAATAGCTGTGAGATACAGATTTGTTTAGATGCATGCTTTATGTAAGACAATATGATCTGAGAAATAATTAGATGGTTCTCTCTCTCCCTTGGTTGAATCCAGAATAAGATTAGAATATGAATTTAATCTCTTAATGTTTGAGAAGAAATAGTGTGTAAACAAAAGTTTAGTTTTTATAGAAGGTGAAGATCTTTTTAAATGGTAATGTTTTGACAAATTATGTTTTTACACACAAACACACACCTTGGCTTCTGGCTCTTTAGGTGAAACACACTCCAGGTTAATCCTGGTCTTTTTCAGCAAGTGAATCCCTGGTGGTCTCTGAAGGACATATATCTCTTCTTCATCGTCCGACTGCTGTGTGAATTGTTTAGTTAATTTCAGTTTACCTTGATTGTAAAACTGCTAGTCAGGATTACAATTCACCTGTAGGCCTACCTCATTGACTTGCTCAGAAATAATCATTACAAATCATAAATACTGGTAACATAACGAAAGTCGCTTGTGAAAAAGTATCATAACACAGTAGCTTGAACTTACTGATGACAGGTCAGAGTCAAGGGATGGTATCTTGGATATAAGATCGTCTAGATGCGAATTCCTCTGCATTTCTTGTATTTGGCTGGGCAGGTGCGTATTTTTTTTTCTGTCAAAATATTAAAACAGCAGCTGCTGTTGACTAAATGCGGTCTAACGTCCAGACGCCAACAACGAACTAAACTGTAATTAAGATGTCATGGTGACCGCAGGCGCTGTAGACAGTCACTAAGCTACGAGTTGTCCAAATATGAAATACATCCCATCCCAAAATGTGATTCGTCCGTTTCTGTTAGTGTCCTCCACAAGTTATCTTTCTGACGCACGGTTGTTAACCTTGTTGTTATAGTAACGCGCAGCACTTGCGGCGGTGAAGTTGGCTTAACGTTAGACAATAACGTTACTATCTATTATTTGCGCATTTGTGAGGTTGAATTTGCAAATGGCAAAAACCAAACACTTGAATGTTCCAATAGTAGGCTGCAAGAAACCAAGCATGAATCCGGGCTCCTTTCGCGAATTGACAGAAACTTGATTATGAATGTTTTGTCTAATCTTTTAACCAGAACGTACGTCGTTTCAAATTAATATTGCAGCAGGAGGACGTGTAAAGGCAAGTAAAAACATTTTCTTTATACATTCTAAACATTAAATAATACAGTAACTAAATCTATCATTAAATTCGTGCTTTTAGATTATGTTAAATAAAAAAATAATAAATTAAGCAATTTCAACTTTCATTTCTAAGTTAGGCTATTACACGAGATTCAACTTGATTTGAGTAGCCTACAAAGCAGCAACATAAGTTTTACGTTGAATAATTGAATAACGTGACCTTTTTTACAGTTGACCTTTTTTTAAAAATAGGGTGTTGTTGTTTGCTGTTTAAAGACTTTGAACTTGAAACTGCTGCGTTATTTTTCTTGTCAATTTGGCATGCAGTTTCATGCCCACCCCCTTGAACATCTCTGGCCTGGTCCTGTTTTGGCGCGAAACTTGCTAATCGAGCTTTTCTTTGTCAACTGTAGCAAAGTCCTTGTAGTGAACATTAGGACACTATAGTAAATGTCTCTGACATCATTCATGTCACCGTTTTACGCTAGATGTCCTAGAGTAAAAAGCACTTTCAGGGCTTTTCAGGGTTACAGGGTTTCAGGGTTGATAATTTAGTGATCAAATGTAGCACTCTTGAGGAAATATGATCATATTTATTTTGTAATTATTATTTAAATCAGATTAATATTTGGAATCGTATGGGGTTTCTCACAAAAAAGACTGTTACTGTTTCTGTTACAAAACAGGGCATGATCTCATAGGCCTACCATTGTAGAGGACATCCAGAATTGTTTTTCAGTCATTTTGGGAGACAATAGGAAAAATAGGGAACTTACTATATGTCAATATTCCTATGAAATATTAGATGTTATTATGAAAATGTTGCCGTTTATCACTACCATTATTACACTTATGTTTCATTACATGTTGTCCCGAGAACACATTGGTATGCAAATTAGATACAGTGTATAGATACATTGTATTGAATGAGACTACCCATAAATGGTAATTTTCCCCACATATTGCATACATTAAAATTTGGGGGGTTTATGAACATATGAAAAAAAAAATGTTAGGTTTATTTCTATTATTAAAATTGAACAAATGTTAGCTTTATTTCTATTATTAAAATTGAACAAATGTTAGCTTTATTTCTATTATTAAAATTGAACAAATAGCCTATCATTTTTGTTTGTTTTTTGTTATGAAGGTCCAATGTTTTCAGTTTCAAAATTATGAAAACAGCAGAGAGTAAATCGAGCTGAAATATGAGACAAAATATGTGAGATTGAGCTGAAAATGATGTGACAAAAACGAAAGAAATTTTACTTGTGAAAAGAACAGTCTTTTTGTATTGTGTTGTATTTCACGCTGTTATTGTGTTAAATTTTGTGTCAAAAATCCATGCCGTTGTTAGTGGACAAATTCAATAAACCAGTCAGAATCTAGAGAAACTCTTTTAATAAAAGTCCCATAGTAAACACATGAATGTAAAAGTTGTGATCTGAAAAAAACTGACCTGTCATACAAATGGAAACCATATGTTGCCCATAACTTTATTAGCAAACTCTACAGGGGGTATTTATAAAGTTACATCTAATTTTTAAGTTATTATAATTATTGAATGTTGCTGAAGAAGACAAATTGGGAATTGCATGTTTAAACCTGAAGGCTGGCCTTTGGACTTAGAGCATTGATCAATATTGTGTACATATCACCAAATTTGGGTTTGATTTATCAGAACAAGCTTTTGCGCAATGTCCTTTTCGTGTTTATGAGACCACAAACAAACACAATTTGTTTAATTTTGAAGGAAGAACTACACATTCTAAAAAAAGCCATAATACTTATACTGTAATGTTACTTTTGAAACTGGAGTGAAACCACTCAGTAGTTTTTCCATCCATAAAGCGTTTCACACACCACACACACATACACACGCAAAAAAAGTAGTTATTAAAATATCTTTTTTTATACAGATCACTTTTTACCGCCCATTTTTTTTCCTCTGTATAGCCCTTTTTTAAATTTATTTCCAAAAAATATAATTACCTGAATATACCAACACAATTGATATCCAATAATATTGTCACATCTAGACGATCATGACTTGGATTAAGGATCTTTGTAAGATCAGTTCACAAAATATTTCTTGAGATAAATAATAGTCGTGATTGGAAGCGTAATCTGTGGTTTAGTAGAAAGAATGATATTTTGTTTATTTAACAGTTCCGGAAATGTTCACTGCCAATGTTCCGCAGGTCAAGTCCAGAAGCGCTGGGTGGGCTGGCACATGTGATGTTATTGTATATTGTGAAAAGTGTATGGGGCTCCTCACCTTCCCCAAGCATTTCAACCTGCAGTGGAACTACCTGTGGCTTCTGTAGAATGAAATCTCGAAAGGGTTTGGCACTACAGTCACATTTCCAGTTGTTACCTGAGAGCCAGAGCTGATCCAAGCTATCAGGTATAGAAGCTGGAAGGCTGACCAGTACATTGTCTTTCAGGTTCAAGTAGCGCAAGCGTGGCAGCATGTAAATAGTCGCATTACGTATGAGCTCCAACCTGTTTCCAGAGAGATCCAGCCAAGACAGGTGTTGCAGTGGCAGTAAGGCCTCAGCAGGAAGATTGCGAAGTAAGTTGCCTGACAGTAGCAGGTAATCAAGATTCTTCAGGCCATAAAACGTGTGGGAGGTGATGGCTGTTATCTGGTTGAATCTTAGATCAAGCTGTTGCAGCCCTTGTAGTTCCACAAAACTCTGACGCTCCACTGTAGAGATGTTGTTGTTTTGTAGGAAAAGGCGACGAAGACCTGTAAGACCAACGAAACTTTGGGCTGAGACTTTTGCCAAACAGCTTCTATCAAGGTGAATACTGTGGAGCTTTGACAGACCCTTGAAAACTTGATCTGGTAGGCTGTGAAAACAACTGCCAGTAAGTTTTATCACAGCAAGGTGATTCAGGCCCATAAATGTGCCCATGCGTGCATCTTGTAGCCGGTTGTTCTCCAAGTTCAGCACCTCTAGATGGCCCAGCCCTTCAAAAACTCTCACTCCCAAGGCTCGTATCTGGTTGTGACAAAGGCAGAGTTCCTCAAGATGCTGCAAATCACGGAAAGTCCCAGGTCTTAGACTACTGATGGAGTTATTTGATAGGCGAAGCACATGTATGCTCTTTAGACCGAGGAAAGTTTCATCGTGAAGCACAGTAAGACGATTTCTGCTGAGGTCCAGCCATCTCAAAGATTTCAGGCCCGCAAATGCCCTAGGTGCCACGGTCACGATCTGGTTTTGGGTCAGATAAAGCTTCTGCAGCTTCGCTAGTTTCTGAAACACATTGGCCTTGATAACTTTTAGATTGTTTCCAGTTAGGTCCAATTCTTTGAGCTCAGTAAGACCCTGAAACAGCTGCGGTTGGAGATACGCCAGACGATTCCCAGTAAGAACTAACTCTCGTAATCCATGTAGGTCTTGAAACCCTGTCTCAGGCAGGACAGACAGTGAATTCCATCCTAGGTTCAACAGCCACATGTGGCTAAGTCCAGCGAACAACTTGTCATCTATTCGAGACAGCTGATTATTGTTGAGACTGAGGGACGCAAGGTTGGGTATGCCCTGGAAGACTGTGCCAGCTAATGAACGAATATTGTTCCTCTCAAGGTGCAGGTGAGCAAGGGAATTCAGACCTTTAAAGGCATGGGCATCGAGGGATACCAGCATGCTGCTCTGTAAGTTTAGGAACTCCAGATTGGACAGCTTTTCAAAAGCAGATGCTGGTAAGTTAGCAAACAAGTTTCCATCCAGCCATAGCGAGCGTGTAGACAGAGGGATGTCGGAGGGAACCTGGGTGAGGTTGCGTGTGCTGCAGTAGACGTTGAGCTCTAAGGTGTAGTCATCTTGGAGACAGGTACATCCCTTTGAGCATGGCTCACTTTTTTGACCAGTGGGTTCCTCTGAGGGCTTTGGATCTACCGAGGGCCCCGGATTCTCTGAGGCTCTTGATTCGTCTTTGTTGTGGTTTGCCAGCACCACTGATGTCCCCATTGTGTACAACAAGAGCAGTACAAAGGGGTTCATCCCAACTAAGAGACAATTATCGAAATGCCAGCATCAATCACTTGCAAGGTAATGAAGCACATGCCTATCTATATACTTTTTCAACATCTGCCAAATTTGGGAAATTAGTTACATGTACATCAACACGTGATTATATCATCAAGTATTCACTGGACATCAATATAGACATCAACATCAAGAAAAAAATACATTTAAAAACAACAGATAGTTTTGGATCTACCTTTTTTATTGTGACAGCAGTCCAGCGGGTGATCACTAGAAGAGTGGCATGTGTGTGACAGATCTGAACCACCTCTGCCCCATATATCATCTTGACAAACCCACACAGTGTTCTAGACAGAATTAACCTCTTCATTTCTGCTGTTTTCATTTTCTGTGGTTGCTACTATTTTACCATTTGAATATTAAATTAAGCCTAGCAAAACTTGTTATAGTCACTCATTTATAATAAATATTTACTGTCAGGGACGATTCCAATATATTTATTTGTAAAAAAAAAATGTGTAAGCGGAGATGTTGAAACATTGCCATTATGTTAATGAAACTCCTTTTGACATATTTTGTATAAAATTAGTACTCTAATTTTAATTGTCAATGCATTTCCACAGTATTCTGTCTAATACTCCCACGCATTTTAGATGAAAATCCTTTGACTTTCTCTGGATTGTGTTCCAAAGTTCATGTAAATCTACTGAGCCATCAGTGACATTTAACAGATGGTACTTGCTCCAGTTGTGGTTATCTGTTGGAAGGCATCCAAATCTAAAAAGTGAATCCGGGTTAAACAAGCTTTAACAAGGCCTGACTGCAAATCTGAAAATCTGTTTACCGATTTTAGACCGAAACGTAAGTTGCGAAGAGAGCAATAACACTGAAAAGGAAAGACGTTTTCTGTTAAATGTTAGCATTTCTTTGAAGAACATCATGTAAGTCAATAATCAGTGGCATTCAAAGAATGTTAGGAAGTGGTAACTATTGTAAAAAGCAAACAGAGATAGGACCCCCTGCTCTGGCAAACACTGCAGTTATCTGCCCTTATACACAAATCAATTCAGGCATCTCATTCGCATGTTGTAATTTTTAAATGCAGGTTCTTGTCTGTCATATGCTTACTGATCTTGTTGACCCAGCTCAAATAGACTGACTGGTCATCTCAAGGGTTCACAAAAGATGAATAGATGTCCAATGAACTGTCTCTATTTTTACCCCCAGGTCGTTGGTGGAAATGTTCAACAGATTTTCTCTAGTCAAATATTCACAGAAGCAACACATGTGACCACATATATGTTAATGTTTAGGCTCAATGTTACAGTGTTGAGGGAAAAAAAGAAGCATTACAGCAAATGACTGAGTAGCTGGTGGACAGGGAGCAAGCGAATAAAAGTTTTGTATTATAAGACACAAAATCACCAGTAGAGGGAAGTACAGTCTTTTGCTAAGTCTTTTGTACGTCGAGCATCTAAGAATTCTACATTTTCTGCTGTTTTATCAATTATAGTCATCTAAATGACACACACAAAAATACCATTTTGTTTTTGATTGTTTGCTTCCACTTTGAAAGCCTCCTCATCAAGTTCACCTTGCCTCCGGTCTGTTTTCCACCACTTTCCACTGTCTGTTATGATGTTCTTTGTATTTGTGAGGACAGAGTAAGGTAGGCCTACCTGACAGCAAAAAAACAAAGAAAAGTTCCTTCTCGAAAACAGAAAGTGTTTGCATATTCATGAAGAGTATGCAGGAACTGCTCAGTTATGGAAGGCAGTCAGTAGCCTACTAAGGGCATCTGCCACTGGCTTTTAATGATTGCTTCTGCACTGACAAACAGCTCTAATTGACTCATTCTCTTACAGTCAATGATATACAAAGGTTTGGAGCTTTGTCATTTGGCTGTGGCTCACTATGAGCACAAGCGGTGTCAGGATGAATGACAGTGCCAGCTGCTCAAACACACTCAGCTTGTTCCGAGCTGTGCTGTTGGCACGCTTCACAAACGGCCTCTCACGTCAACCGGCTGAGCAAACTAGTACTGGGCGTTATAGTGCCTCTTCAGCACTGCGGAGGTGAGGTGAGCAGGCCTAAAGAACATGGTGTCAGATTGAGTTAGAGGGGAAATGCGTGTGATGCTGAAGTTCAGTTCTTTCTGTCGTCTTCCCTCTATCTCCGTCAGGGAATCCACATACCGAGACGCTCCTCTCAGGAAGATTCGTTGCGTTGCTTTTCTCTTATGAATTGCACACATGATACATAGCTAGGATGAAACCATTAGCCCAAATTGCAAGAACTCCCTTTTGTATGTATGATAACAGATATAAAATTGAGACAAATAACTGTTAGGTCTGAGAACTCATCATTGACAGGACTCAATCGAGGGGCGGGATAAATGGTGGTGGTCTTGGTGAGCAAGTTGATCCAGTCGGCAAAACTCCAAACACATCTTTTGATAAAAAAATGACTCAAGTGCCAACATGGCATCATGACTTTTGCGTAAAAATACACGCCAATTTCGAGTCAAGTGGCGTGTTATCTCGACGTATTTTGAGCAATCCTCATGTATCCGCGTGTATTTCTACGCCATTAACGTCCGCGTCATTCCGTGTGTCTGTACACGCCGTCAAATGTCCGAGCAAAACAAAGCAAAATGTACATCTACATCGGGGGAACTATCTTTTTCTTTCCTTGGATGGTAAGGGAACAGTCATAAATGCCATTAACCCCAGTGATGGGTAGGTTTAGGGGCAGGGTTGAGGTAAGTCATATATCTATATATACAGTAATAACGTTTACGGTGTTTATAAAAACCATGAAAAGCGATTATGCGTGTTGATAGCACGCCAAAAATGGAAATACGAATTGGCATACACACACTACTTCATGAGATCAGTCTGCAAGTGCCGTTCTTTGTCCTGGTTTCAAAGAAAAGCGGTCGCGGTCAAAGCCAAATCGAAAGACAGCTGTTAGCCAGCGCAAGCCATTCTTTGTTTTTAAGTAGCAGTGAACCATCGCAACTCTGTCGTCAGTATGTTAAGCCCGCTCACCGACTCTATACACGATGTGATTGGCCTGACCAGAGTTTGTTTTTTCTGGCTAAAACGTCTATGGAGAGTTGCTAGACCACACTGCCTGTGAAATAGTTTTTGCTGCCGCTAGGGTGCGTATAGATTTCTAGGCTAAAGTATACCAGCTTTGAGCAAGAGAAAAATCCTCTGCCCAGATATTGAAATGATACTTTAGTAAATGTACAAGACTGAAATGGGATTACATCTCACAGGACTTTGCTAAGCTTTTCATGAAAAAGTGCAGAGCAAGATTTAGACAATTTAAAAGACATTGACAGTCCTCTTGGTGATGCATGTTAGATGAGTTGTGAGGCAAAATGAGGTAAAGAGCTCTTAATCTTTAGAGGACATGCGCTCTAATACTTTACACTGAACATTATGTACATAGAAGTTGATTTAAAGTCCCAAAAAATTAACACTTTATTTCGATAGTCTACTTTAGACATACTAACTATCAAATTTGTAACTATGTCAACTAACTTTCATTAAAGAATTAGTAGACTGTCGGCTTAATATCTGCTAAAACTTGATGCTCCTCAACAGACATTTTGACTACAACTCTGCAACTACATGTCAACTTATTCTACTAACCTGAACCCTGCCAGTCTACTAACAGTCTAATGAGTTAATTGACATGTAGTTTCAAAGTTACTTAGTTAGTTGAGTGTCTAAAGTGGACTCAACATAAAGTGAAGGCAAAGTCTGTCTAAAGACACTTAAATATGAGTTAAATAAAATGAAATAATTTATTGTAAACGTTGACAGATAACGTAAAAAAAAAAAATAGTTTGTCTTACCTGTCTTTCATTGCATGCTTAAACATTACATGCTGTGGAACGTTTCTCAGCCAATGTATTCTCATCCCAAGGCGTCATATACTGACGCTTTTGCCAATACATCTAACGCACATGGCACCGTTTAGCGTCAAAATAACATGCTTCGGTTATGGTAGGTTTAAGTCTAGGGTAGGGTAGGGTTAGGGTTAGACCACTAGGATCTTATAATTTAATGCCTTGTCAGCATAAGGCTATTTTCAATAGTGTTTAGAAATAGCCATTTGTATCTCTTCTGACCTGTGACCACCTTCACAAGGGGACATTAATTTCTTCAATCAGTGCTGTTTACACAAATAGTAGTTTCTCTGCAAGTCTGGTGGCCTTTGAGGAGTATTACAGTCTCTCTGTAACAGGTAAGGATGGTAAGCTGCTGCCACATGATTTCAACATTATTTTCAGACCTTTAACAGCCTCATGAGCCATGAGTAGTGCCTTTACTCTTGGTGCCTTAAACGTTATGTCTCTGCATATCCAACAACAATGGTGGTTATTCTGCTTCATTGTAAGTAA
Organism: Cyprinella lutrensis; assembly: GCA_027497675.1. NCBI lineage: Eukaryota > Metazoa > Chordata > Actinopteri > Cypriniformes > Leuciscidae > Cyprinella > Cyprinella lutrensis. The sequence goes on along the minus strand of JAOTRC010000001.1, from coordinate 7,596,325 downwards.
GCCTTATATAATTTCTCTTCTGTTTGTTTTCCCTTTGATTAATTACATGGCTGGTGAACCAATGGACCTGTTTCTGGTTTAAATGTGTTGAATTTCAGGCAGCTCTTTCTTTGTGCTGTGAAGCCCCACATGATCTAGGAATAGACTAATGTTCATAAAAACTGTGCCTATTTGAAAGCAGTGTGATTTATTCTGCAGTGAGAATAATAGCGATTTTGCTCTCACACCCCAGCATATGTATGCCTAATAGTCAAGGGGTTTAGACTGAATTATGCAGGGGGTGATGATTTTTAATATCACATCTTATTTTTAGGCACAAGCAATGGGAAGTGTCTTTAGAAAATGAGTCAAAATGACTCTTCGTGACTTTTCTCAGTTGTCATGGTTTGGGTTTACCCATCCAACACTGATGGCTAATGTCTGATGTACAGCATGTCAAGCTTGACTCTGATTGATAACTTGATTTAACTGCCTGCTGCTGTCCATGTGAAACACAAGAGATTGGAGGTGAATCATTTTAATAAGCCTGCACTGATTCATTAGTGTGCAGGGAACAAAACAGATGTAAGTCTCATGACTGGGTCTTTCCAAACTTACAATTCAGGAGGCAAAACTACCCTATTTGCAAACTAAAAATAATTGCAAGGAATTTTAATTAAGTTGGCCTGGACTGTTCTATGAGTAGCCCAATTAAGTCAAACCACTGCATGTTGGATTCAAGTTTTACATGCGATGTAGAATCATGCATCAGGGATCTATGCTGAAACAAACTTTGTGAGATAATGATATGTGTCAGACAGTCGGCCACAGCCCAAATCATCACTCATTCACCAGGACCCTGAGATCAGGCTGGCGAGTCAGTACTCTGGTGATTGTGAACGAGTGGGCCATTCACAATCACCAGAGTACTAATTCACTAGCCAGATTTCATGGCATTTCATACGAATTTTACAAGATGGCTAATTCCTATGAATTTGTAGGATTTTTACTGGTTTCACTAAAACACAATCACTGAATAGCATGGACAACCCTTGCTTGATCCTCAAGAAAACTTTGTTTTGCTATTGGTTGCACCACCAAAAGTTGAATCAGCTTAGGCAGATCTGAGAAAGCAATCCCCGCTGTAAAATGTTTTGATAAACTCTGAGACTTGGGGGTAGTCCAGAGGTCCTTTCAATTCCAATGTTTACGGAGCAGCAGCAGCAGCGTCCCCCTCTGGTTTCCTCCTTTTGCATTTCATCTTTGGACAATTTTTACATTTTCAGAAGTTTATGTGCATCATAAAAATCTCATTTTCATTGCATGCTCAGTTCTCAAGGTAATTCTTTCCACAAATGGAAAGAGAAATACAATTCTGAGGAAAACAGACCATTTCCTGAGGCAAAACTTTACTTGGGGTGTTCATGGAGCTGCCTGCTTCATTCCACAGGGAGGTTTAGAAAGATGATCTGTTGATGATCAGCTCAGTCCTTCTGACAGTCCTGCAGCCCAAGTCCTATTAATACACCTCATCATCTTCTTCCCTCTGGATACTTCTCAGATGATTCTGTTCAGATACTTTCGGAAGGTGCTGTCTATAGAGATCCGCTAAGTTTTCAAAGATCTTTCATTTAGATGAAAATAGAAACAGTGCTAAAGTAACACTTTATCCAAAGGAAAACTGCTTCAGATCAGTTATATTGCTCTCAAATATGGAAAGTTTAGAGTGGTTCATTATCACTATTATCGCCTTGTACTTGTTAGAACAATTTGGCCTCGTCTTTCCAATTATAGGAGTTGACTTTTATCAGCACTCCATATTTCCATATTTCATGTGAATTTATTTTTGAATGTGTTTTGCTGACTGAAGAAAAGTGCTGACCATTTAACTCCAGTTCAAGCTGCTGTCTCGTAAATAAGACTGTTTGCAGTTGTTTCTTAAAGGGAAAAAAGGTCCATGTACTTTGCATCATGAATTCGAGATCATAGTTGTCAAAGAAGAAAAAAATCCTGTGATGTTGCTTTTGGAGGAGGGCTTTTGATTATACAAAAAAAAGTTATGGCGTTCTTTAATTTAGTTTGGGTAAATAGTTCATTTTTCTCAATCATTTTTTTCAACATAACATAACATCGATCAAAGTTATCATCATCAAGAACTTAAAGGAGTAGCTCACTTTTAAAAAAACGTTTGCTGATAATTTACTCACCCCCATGTCATCCAAGATGTCCACGTCTTTCTTTCTTCAGTCGA
>JAOTRC010000001.1:7555454-7567111 GCA_027497675.1 Cyprinella lutrensis | reverse complement strand
GTAGATGGCGATCCCGGGCCGTCATACAACTGACGCTTTACCTTTAACGTCAGTTAAGTGACGGGTTAGGTTTAGGGTTAGGTTTAGGTCTGGGGTAGAGTTAGGATCCCATAGCCTCATCTACCGACGTTTAAGTGGGCCCTAAAAAGGCGAATATTGACGTATGGTCAAAAGACGTCCTAAAACGTCAGTTATATGCTGTCTTGGGATGAGACCTGGTTGGTGTTAATAGATCAGCTTTCAGAATAACATTTAGCAGAATTAATTTTAAAACAACTGATCTGTTCGTCCACTGAACCAACAGTACAATCTTCTATCAACTCTAAAGAAAGCTTCAAAATGTTTTAGTGTCTTTGATCTTTTCATCTGGTCTGAAAAAGTTTTGTCCTCTCATGCAAGTGCAGAACGTACACACTTGTTCGACGTCGGCTGTAGTCTGTCCAGTGTGATCGCTAGTTCTTTGGTGTCGGTTTGGTTTAGAAGAGTGCCTTGGTGCGTTTGGTATATATTGCATAATATACGCAGATTGTACATCACACACAGATCGCACAAGAACATACTTTTCTATTTCCGTTCCTGTCTGGGTGAGAAATTGGCAAATGGTAATCACACTAATTTTGCACAGGCAGCACAGTGGCTCAGTGGTTAGCGCTGTTGCCTCACAGCAGCAAGAAGGAGTCCATGAGTTTGCATGTTCTCCCCATGTCAGCGTGGGTTCCCTTATCACACTCCGGTTTCCCCCACAGTCCAAAGATATGCAGGTAAGGTTAATTGGAGAGTCAAAATTGCCTGTGTGTGATTGTGTGTGATGGACAGGCCATCTGTCCAGGATGCTTTCCCCTGCCTCTGACCTCAATAATCTGGCCCTATGACCCAAGAGTTTGTATAAGGATCAGTGAATAAAAATGAATCAACATATAAATGGTTTGTATTTTAGTCTTTTTTGGCTATAAGGTGAATTAGCTGAACACAACGCTTGCTTACTCATGCATGATCTGCTGTCAAGATTTTGGATGTAGCAGATCTGACAGATCACAAGCTGTTACAGGAGTGGTATCATCTGTTTACAGCTAAACCGCTGAAGCAAATAATTCAGTAGTAAACACAGGCAATATCTATTGTATTTACAAAGTATATCGAGGTATCATAAATAATAACATAGCACTACATATGTGTATGGAACAGGTTTAAAAAAATTGATATTTTGTTAGTGTAAGTAAGACTTACCAAACTGTGTTTTTTATTGTAGGATCAGTATTAAGTCATCATTTATTTTACGTAGAACAATCGTACATATTAATTCATCCATGCACATACATACAGAAAGAAAAGTCGATCGTAGAATCATAAGTGTAGCGCAGGAATTGGATTGGTACCCTGTTCTAGGGGAGGTTAATACGTTTGGCGGTAGCAGAAGCTGAGCTGTGAAATAGACTTGTTATTAGCAATGAGGAGGCCAATGGGTCTCACACTGAGTTTAAAGGAATCCCGACTGCAACAGGAATGTCTGCTGGCACCAGGTAAATTACTTTTATTCACGCATGGTTCTACAGGAAATGGTGGGGAATTTAAATGCTGTGCAATAGATTCACATGTTTAAAATACAGATGAGACCACTGCTGATATATAGTTATATTGTCTTCATATTACAGATGTGTTGGTGTAAGTAACAGTTTCAGTGAGCATGAAACTGTAGTTTTTTTTTGTTTGTTTTGTGTTTTTTTTTTAAATAAAGGCAACATATTTCCACTCTGCCCTTGAAATACTTGTGTTTTAAGAAGCTCTGTATTAATGCATTATGGTTTTCACTATTCAACCTCAAGGTCAGTTACAATTTTTTTTATGAATGAATGCAGCTTAGTGATGGATAATAGGGCTCAAAACATAAAATGTCGCCTTGTTCCCTTTCAAGAGAACTCACGCTGCATTGTTCAATGCTCTAGTTCAGAGACGTTAGATGTGCTGAGCATTCAAAGTGAAAATAAGTGGGAAGAGGATTAGCCACCTCTTTCCACAGCATATGAGTAGTTGGTGGACGTGATAACTCTGGCAAAACTTAAAGGAATACTCCACTTTTTTTTGGAAATAGGCTCATTTTACCACTCCTCCAGAGTTAAACAGTTCAGTTTTACCGTTTTCGAATCAATTCAGCCGATTTTCTGATATTTAGAAGAATATCAGTAACCAGACCGTTACGTGCGGGGCAACCACTCAGTAGCATTACGTTACCTGAGACGTTTCCACGGACTGTCTGTTGTCTTGAGATTGAATTTACAATTTAATTTGGTCCATGTTGCTCCTCTAAACACATGGGAAAAATGTTCCTCTATTTAAAACCCAATACTAAACATATCTTTTTATTCTAGAGCATATTTTTCTCCAAAGCGAGACACAATTTGTCATTTACAGAAGGATTCAGTTCTCCCTTATCACCTTGAGTCAATATTTTACTCAAAACCTTTTAGCATCAATTTCAGCTGTGAATCTTGAGTGTGACAATTTTTTCCTCCAAAATTGTTTGAGGAAAAAATTGCCGGTCACATCATGGATTTTTAAATTTAAAATTATTTCTATTATTTTTTTATTTTCTAATTAATTAATTAATTAATTTATTTAATTTTGCCGTGAGCTTCACCGGTTTCCCTGCTGTAATGTTGATTGTTATTTTAAAATATAGATCTTAGGTTCTTTTCATGGATATTGGTCTACCAGGCTTTATTTCAGTTGCCCTCATGCAAGCTTGCAAGTCCATTTTGCAGAAACGATTCTTTGATGATGTCAGGGATTTTTTTTGAGTATTTTATCTTTGCCAAAAACTGTGCTTTGCTTCCAAGCCAACTACAATTTTCATCCAAAAAATGTTGAGTTTGGCTTTCTGCAAACTCCAGACGTGACTTAAAGTAGGCCTTTCACAAAAAGGCTATTCCAAAAATATTTTAACTGCTGGAATATACTTTCCAGTTGTTCATTTGGTATGGATGTTAGGATATTTGTATGTTCTTAGTTTTGCAATTACTTACGTTACAGTGGACATATGTGGTGCTTTTGTAATTTTGAGCTGGAAAGTAAAAATCAGTAGTACCTACCCTATCTCACGACCAATTCGTACGAATTCGTACGAGTGATTAAAAAGTGGCTAATTCTTATTAATTCATACGACCTCACTCATATGAATTCATACGATTTGTCCAAACCCACGTGATGGGTAGGTTTTAGGGATGCACCGATACCGAGTACGAGTACTTGCATTTCAGTACTCGCCAATACCGATACCGAGTACTTAAAAAAAAAACATGATTTAAATATTGTTATATACAGGATTTTAGGTGCTTGATTAAATGTGTTAAATGCGCTACCTTTGAGCCTCTTCTGGGCAATTTCGCTGAGCACAATTTGTTTTGTCATCTTCATTCACTTTGATATAGTTCCACGTAGGGATGTCACGGTACCAAAATTCCAGTAGTCGGTACCGATACCATTAAAATGTTACGGTTCTCGGTATGATGGACATCTTGGATGACATGGGTGTGAGTAAATTATCAGCAAAAGTTTTTTTAAAAGTGAACTACTCTTTTAAGTCTGAATTCTTTGCATTTAAAACGTGAAAACAAGACATTAGATATGCAAAGGCAATGCAATCATATTACTATGAATGAGAGAAAGTGCAACGCCCAATATGGCGGAATAAGTCCTGGCTTCTAAATAAAAGAGCCGATCGCTAATTATAAAAAGTCAGCTCCAGTATCAAAAGAAACAGTCAGTGTTCTGAGATGGGCGCTTATATGCCAAATTTACACTCCAGAAGCAGGCCAAAGCTGACAGTCACCAGATTACAGCACGTCACTTTTCAGATTTTCTAAATCCGATTCAGCTTGTTCAGCACCACACTGATCCGACAAAACCCGGCGAAGTGTCCGTCGCCGTCTGTCAGTGTGATGTAAGTTGTCCTTATGATTGATTGCACATGCACATTAGCTGGGCCAGCCTAAAAAAATGCAGTTTCTTTGTCACAATTTGAGTGTTTAGAGACAAAATTGATGAAACAGTTTTCAAATTGAATTGGTGATTTCAATTATGAAATTTAATCTTAAGTTTGGTGAACAGCTTTAGAGAATTCGATGTTTCCCCATTCAAAGAGATAGGAGCATGGCTAAAATAGCTTCCCGGGAGGTGTTTCAAAGATGGCCGCCGAGTGAAATGACTTGCCTTAAAGAGATAGTTCAGCCGAACTAGATGTTGTTCAGGCCATCCAAGATGTTGGTGTATTTGTTTCTTCAGTAGAAATGTAAAGAAGACTTTTAGCTGAAACCGAAATTAATTACCAAGGACCACGTTTTCAGCTAAAAAGAAACGTCACCTACATTTTGGATGGCCTGATTGGAGGGGGATTAAATTAACAGCAAATTAAAAAATTGCATCTAAAGACGAAAAGAGCTGCAGATGACGTGGTTATTTTAACAACAGTAGCAGAAACACCATGAGCAGCAAAATAGATACTTTTGCTAAAACAAGAATGCAAAAAAATACAATTATCTCTGACCGTTTGACTAAACCAGGTTTGTGGCAAGATAACTTTTAGACGTTTTGTTTGTTTTTTTCCCCCATACATTTAGCATTATTAAATAATAAACACTGTTATACTTTGGAAAAATGATTTAGAGATGGCAAAGGTAGATAAAAAAAACCTTTGAAATTACTAGTTCACTTTTTATGCTCATGATGACTTTTTTGATTATAGATTATGCACATTGTTTTTAGTAGTTTTTTACTTGGAGCAAAATGTAAAAATGTAGTTAAACTAACATGTAAACTTACATTCCGTGCCATACACAAAGGTGTCTAAAAAATGAAATATTTCAAAGATTAATAACCTGATAAAACATCTGATCTAGCCTTTTTATTTTCATATCCAGATGGGAGAAATATTTACTAAATATACATTTATTTCTTTTACAAATCACTACGGCGGCTTTCAAAAAGTATTGTGCGGACCTCCTCTCGGAAGGAAATATAGTGAGAGGATCTCTTGGAACTTTAATTAAAGGGACTTTGGTTTAATACCAAAACAATAAAAATATCAAATTGCAATGAACAACAATATGGGAATATGAAAACAGATTTGTTTTCCCCCCCAAAATTTAAAGAATTTGAGGATGAAATCATAACATTTTGAGGGGAATCCTTTAGCATGTAAGTTCGAGTAATGCAGTTCTCAACCGAACACACAAGAAGTGTTGGAGTTAATTAATTTAATATATCAATGCTGACAGTTTCTGTTTATAAACAGTTTTAAACCAAGCACCTTTGTCATAATTACAGCAGATGTACTGGAAATATCTCAGCCTGTATGTAGAGGCATGTTAAAGGGTAACTAAACCAACTTTTTTTTAGTTAATGACTTGTAAGAATGGGGCTTTTTTAATGCTGATCATTGATTTGAGTAACTTTTTTGACATTTGGGCATAAAGTGTTTTGTTGTCTGTCTTGGTCAGCAGGGTACTTTATGTGCAAAATTATTACTTTATTCTAGAAAAATTATAGATTTTTGGCACTACAACATAGTACTAAAACAACTGTTGTACTCATCAGACTTGGTGTAAACAGGCTTCTTGTAGTCCATCTTGTTGGCATTACCAAGTGCAGTAACACTTTACTTGAAGGGGTGTGCATAAGACTGACATGACACCTTCATAACCATGACATGACATATGTCTTGAAAATGAAGTGTCTTTCACTCAATAATGACATTTTGAATGACACTTAATAATTATTATTACTATTATACATTTTATTTCTAGGCGCCTTTCTTGACACTCAAGCTCATCGTACATTATACAAAACAAAACAATAACAAAACACCCCTTAATGACAGTTGTCATAAAACTTCCTTCATATTCATAACATGTCATGTCGTGGTTATGAAGGTGTAATGTCAGTCTTATGCACAAAGTGTTACCAAGTTTCAATGCACTGTAACATTCGCTCTGCACTCCCAGACTGTCTATGATCGAGCCAGGCCCAGTGCATACAGAGTTTGAAACCAAGATGATGGAAGACGTGGCCAAGATGGAGTATCCTGGAGCAGACGCAGACACTGTCAGATACTTCAAGGATGTGTACCTTCCATCATCCATCGATATCTTTGAGGCATTGGGACAAAGGCCCGATGACATCGCTAAAGTATGTGCCACCGTTTGACGAATTCATTGCATTGAAAACTATTAGCTCCGCCCATTAAAGCTCCGCATCCGTTTAACTCTCCACGCATTTTGGTCATTTTCTGTTCCAGTGCACCAAGAAAGTGATTGAATCCAGGCGACCTCGATTCCGGAATCTGACCAACAACCTCTACACGCCCATTGTGGCCATGAAATACGCGGATGAGACCGGAGGACTTTCAGTGCACACCTTTTACAACCTGCTCTTTAACTTTGGCTCGCTTATGCACATTACCATGAGCATCCTCAAATGCCTGACATGCAACTGTCTGCGCAGACGCACCATTTCTCCTGACTGAAGAGGGCAGCAGTGAGACGCACACACTCACACTTCCCTCAGTTTACAGCAGAATAGGACCCAACTCAATGCAACAAGCAGGATAATACAATACCTCATACTGTATGAGTATTCCACATTGAAACACGTTAAAAAAAAGGCAGATTTGGATTTTCAAAACATGCACTTGTATTTTTGTTTTAATGCTAGCAACTCTATTCATCAGAACAACTTCGTAATGTTTTAAAAGAGTAGGTTGGTTATGTTATTCCATGATTGTGAATTATGAAGCATTTCAGTCTGTAAAAAATAAACAGACCGTGTTCACAATCAAGTGAAAAATAATCACATAGCTGCCTTCATTTGTACTAATGACGTACATGTCTCTGTCTTATGTTTAAAATCTGTTTTTTCTCCTTTTATAAGCTAAGTCTATGTTTTTTATTCGAATTAACTTGAACATTTAGGAGGTCTTAAAGCTTTATTTAAAAATGTGCTGATTTTGAGCCTAAATAACAATGTAATGTGATCGTTTTGCTCAAGGCTGGAAGCGTATTAAAGCGTAGTTTTCACTTGTCGTCTTTCTTGTTCAAACTGCTTTTACTTTTATCCAGTGCCAGATTCCTTTTTCTTAATTCTGCTCCTTTGATTGAGAAAAACCTAAACATTGAATACACCACTCAAGGGAGTGTAACTGCCTCAACCACATTACTGTTGTGGCCTCGGGATACTCAATGACAGACCGCCAGATATTCTCATTTTAACCAGCGGAGGGCGACAGAGTACATTAGCAGAGTAAAGAAGAAATAGCACACAGAGGAATAGTCAGAGATGTGCCGTCATTACTATGGGCGCTTCTCAATTGGGAAGCTGTATCCTTGTTAGATCTGTGTCCTTTCTAGTTCAATCCATCCAAGGCTTCTATGCTAAACTTCTAAGCACCGAACGCTAGAATGAGGCTGTCTATTAAGTGCGCATGTCTTTGTAATTAGGTTTTCTGCCCCCGCAGTCAAGTACAAATATACTATTAAAGTTACATTAATATAAACACTTTATATTACATATAAGCCTATTTATGTTAACTGAATATAAAGTTACTGAATTGGAATGTGTGTAAAGAGGTGGGAGATTGATTTGTTTACTTACGTAAGACGGCAAATGAAGGACGAGAAACGAAGGCCGCATACCCTGGATCCTTCAAAATGGGACGGCATTGATGATGTGGCAGTCAGCCTTACTAGGATGCAGCCTTCCAATTGAGAAACTACAACAGTCAAAAAAAAATGTAAAAAGAGTAGTATGTGTCCAAATTCACAGCATTCAACAGTTGATAAAAAGTACTTGGATGAACATCAACTTCCAGGGGGATTTAGAAGCGGGCATCCAATAGAGTGGTGCAGGTATGAAATCACTTTGTAGGCCAAAATGCGGAAGTGAGTTAGCATTTTAGCACTTCTTGTTTCATTATCCCAAAATCAAGAGGTTTTTTTAATAGGATTTTGGTTAAATGGCTGAAATAAGGTCTGTGGTGAACACACATTGTTTTAAGGAAAAATATATAAACATGAGGGAAATCATTGTTGTGTTCATGACGATGGGAAAAATAGGCATAAAGCTTACACATTTACCCAAGTTATTATATGCATGTTAACCCGAAGCTAATTTGGGTGGGTTTGTCCCATCCCCAATGTCACTTCTCTTTCTTTTACGGCCCTGACGAGAACATCGATCTCCTTGGCTTGAACTGATTGTGAAGCACACCTGGTAAATGCGCCGTTATAATAGAATTGTGCCATGGAACAAGCACACCTCGTTCATCATGCTCTTAAAAAGAATGTGATGTGATGCTTTTATTGGTTTGTTTCCGTAAGGTCCAAACCACACCTATGAATAATGAAGCTACTTCAGATGAAGCCCTTTTAAACTTGTGTCGGGCCCAAAAGTCATTTATCCCGCCGGTAAAATAGCAACAGCGCCCACGACCCGCCCACAAAGTTACTTGCGCTTGACACTTGCATTTCAGATCGTTAAAATTGGGCCCGTATTGTTATTTTACATTTAGGTGTAATTACATATCTGTACCTGTATACTAGCCTACAGTTAGACCTAACTTTATTGGTTAGTTTGTTATATTGTATTGATCTTTATTTATTTATTTTTTAATTGCTGATCCGAAAAATAAACCAACTCATGACTCCAAAACCATAATATCACCCAAACCATGAGTTTTGTGATCAGTTGAACCACTACCACCAGGCGAAACTCTCGATCGAATCACCAAGCACACTCTACATGATTTTAGGTATCATTCATACTGTATCTGTATCACAAACAATGTGGAATTATTTAAATGCAAAAGTCAAACAACAGCAGGCAAATTGTGCATGCTAACAAGCAACACAAACAGTTTTAACTGACTAGGAAATTCATAAAAGTTTAATTTCTTATGAAAACAAATCTTCATGAGTTATTGCAGAATGTGTGCTGTTAATGCAGCCATTAATAGCAGTGCATTAAAGCGTTCGGTCTCGTCATCTTTTTGGCTTGTGAAGGCAGGCAGATGGACTCTGAGTGACTGTAGGTGATGATGCACTGAAATGAATCTCACCCTCAGCAATACTGGAAATGAACAATTGGCCAAGACGCTCTCATATTTTCCCTCCTGTGACAGTATATCAGTACGCCACTTATAATCTTCAGCGAAAGGTGTCTACAGATCATTTCAGAAGTGTTTTTATTGCGCCTTTCAAAAGCTCCGGTAAGAACAAAAGCTCTGTGGCACCGAGGGGTGTTGTGTAACGAACAGTGATGAATTAAACATTGAAGCAAATGAATCAAAAGTGAATGAAATCCTGACAGCCTCTGATAGAGCTGTGTGTATTAGAATGAGGTCATTTCTGGCAGAGGCACTAATTCAGATATGTTCAGTTGTGTGATGGGTGGAGAGAACTGCACGTCGAACAGAACTTCACACCTAAAGAAACGCTCTCTCTGTTCCTCCCGACTCACGCTGTGCATTAACAAGCATCTGGCCTTTAATTAGACCAATCGGCCAGATGGATACAGGTAGATTCATTAATAGAAAGTGAAACATGTCTTTACTGTGATCTTAATGCAATTATAACTGACAGCAGCACTTTATCTCAAATGTAAGAATGACAGAGGCTGATGCAATAACTGTAAACATTTAAAGGAACAGTTCACTCTTTGGCAGGCCTTGGAAACTACTAAATTTCATTATATAGAAAAGAACAGTTCAACACTTCAGCATAAAAAATAGTTATTACATAAATAATATACTTTAAAAGAATATACTTCAGTGCAAACTGAATGTAATGTTTTTTAAAGGCATGTTATCTGTAATTAAATACATTTGTTGTAGTTTAAATTTACATTTAAATATGGCTTTACATATTTGTAATGAGGAAGTTGATTAAGGGACAATGTCCCTAGTTCTCCTGGTGTGCTAAAAAAGGTAAACATCAATGTTAACGTTAATTAATGTGCACGACTGTACACAAGTGAATAGAAATCAAATGTAAAGTAGTCAGATTCAATAATCTCAATACAAATAAGTTATTCGCATTGTCATTACATCAGCACTTTTTAGGTTTTAGGTTGAGTGACAGGCTCTTCTTGTTTCATTATTTTGAGCGTAAATAGGAAAAGCTTTCATATTAATTTGTCAAAAAAAGATAAACCTTTACATAAATACATCTGGATGGCCTCGGGGCAGAACGAGTGCATATGCGAGTATGAGGAGGAGAGTTTGGCAGCAGGCCCTGATGCCTCCAACTGACCTCATTCATCAGTGCAGAGAGGCAACCGAATGCATTAGTGATGTCATAGTGGTATTACGCATCACTGCTGCAGGGAACCAATGAGGCACAGAAGTAAGAGGAATGAGATCATAATCATGGATAATATATGATCAGGCCTCTTTCTTTATTCCATACTGTGCGCTTTGACACTGAATGTGGCGCATGATGCATCTTAACCAGCTGTGGAATCATTCTTTGACGTGTGGCTCCACATGATGTGCCTAATGATGCAGGACTCCTAAATTAGCCCTAATGCAAAAAATAGCTATTATTATTTTTCATGGGGTCTTTTGCATTGCTCGGAATTAGTTTTCTTCAAAATATTTGTATATATATATATATGTATTATTCGTGCATTGTTTTCTTATATTTTTTCATCAAATAAATCTAGCCTTTGTGATAAATATGGAAAAAAAATCTAACTGACCCCAAAATTATAATTTAATTATAAATAAAATTTAAAAAAGGTTTTTAATAATAAACCTTTACTGATGATAATAAAGAGTAAACCTGCTGAAATAAATTTGAAGTTGCATGATCTATTATCCATTTCTAACTCCGCCTCTGTTTTTAAAAGAGCACCCACAGAGACATATAGCAGATGCTATCTTTTCATCTTTGGGGCCCCATTGGGGGTGTCAGGATGGAAGGGGAGAGTGAGAAACAAAGCTAGAGGAGGGGGGATGTATGTATTGTGTCATGGGTGATGGTTGCGGGGGTAGAATATAATTTGATTATTATGTGCTACACTTCTATTATGGAGCGACCCCAGTCTTAGATCAGTACAAAAGGGGCCCGAACCCCACCGGCTTGTGTCTCTCAGACCCTTTACAGGCAGAGGGCGGGTCACAAGCCAGCCGGTGCAGGGCCCAAAGACCCGGAGTCCCACTGCTCTGCCTTATGGGCCTCCACGTGTCTCTCTGTATGTGATTTGCATCATAGCATTTATTTGTTGCTCCCCCGTGTATAATTTGTGCTGCCATTATTCAGCGTCTAGATTTTGGTAATTCTAGAACACAAGACTGTTAGTGTAACAGACAATCGGCTGACACATGCACAGGTTTCACTAAAGCCAATTTAAAACACATCTGAGTGGCGTGTGGTGTGTAGACCTACACTCTTAAAAATAAAACTTGCAAAAGAGGGTTTTAACATGATGCTATCTTTTTGGGTTCCTTTCAGTGGACAGTTCCTAATAGAACCGTATTTGTTTCTTTGTATGAACGTTTTATCGATCTAAAGAAGCTTTTCCTAACGTATTTCCACTTTTGTGCTATAAAAAGGTTCCATGGATGTTAAAAGTTCTTCATGGAACCACAGATGCAAATAAAGAACCTATGT
>JAOTRC010000001.1:7524961-7541530 GCA_027497675.1 Cyprinella lutrensis | reverse complement strand
CTCTTGCAAATTGTAGCCTCTTTTTCCTATTTGTAGTGGAGATGAGTGGTACCCGGTGGGGTCTTCTGCTGTTGTAGTCCATCCGCCTCAAGGTTGTGTGTGTTGTGGCTTCACAAATGCTTCGGTAATACCTCGGTTGTAACGAGTGGATATTTCAGTCAAAGTTGCTCTTCTATCAGCTTGAACCAGTCGGCCCATTCTCCTCTGACCTCTAGCATCAACAATGCATTTTTGCCCACAGGCGCATACTGGATGTTTTTTTTTTTTGTTACACATTATTTCGATAGTTAGTCGTAAAATGTCTGAAGTGGACTAACTACTACTAACATTATACTTTAGGTAATTTTACAACTTCATGTCACCTAACTCTCATTAGAGTATTGGTAGATTGGTAGGTGTTAGTAGAATGTGTAGAAAGACATGTAGTTGCAAAGTTATACTCAGAATGTCTGTTGTGGAGGATCAAAATAATGTGTTAGCAGTGAATATAAATGAATATAAATATCATAAATGAGTATAAATACTCAGTAATCACCTTGAAAGTGGTAAAATCATTGTTTTGTGAATCTAAATATTTTGTTCTTTGGCCTCTTTTATGGTTTTTAAAACTAGACAATGTACAAATCCATCCATTCATCCAATTTGCTCACATAGATCTTCATTCACACCATGCCCGTCGATCGGCCTAGAATATGTTTCTGCTCAGCGTGAGTTTCTCCTTGATGAGTTTTTGCTTCAGCATGCAAGAGCACCCTCCTATTTTAGACTCCCAACACGCCTCTCTCAGCCTCAGAAGAGGAAGAAGACCCGCTCAATGGAGCCAATGGAACTTGGCAGACATCGGTAATTGGAAACTTAATCACGTAAGGAAAAGTCTGATGGCGGGAAATGAGGCCCTGCAGGAAGAGGATGGCAATACGGGGCCACAATCAACAGATGCCTTGAGTGGTGCTCTGCACATGTTCCCTGTTTCATTTCTATTAATATTCAGAGAAATGTTGCCATAACCGCAGCAAAGCTCAAAGTAAAACAGCAGGCTATGACCCACATTAAGACATTTTTATCTATTTTTGCAAATGAGTCTATAATGTGGGTTTATACGACCTGTTTTGCATGACCCCGGCAGACAAACAGGAGAAGTTCATTGAAAACCCTCTCTGAATAACATCTTTTCTTTGACATTCAGGTGCTTTGAAGTAGGTAACCTGCTTTCTCATGGTCCTGGAAAACCAGACCTCAAGAGGGAATCAGAAAATCTGTTTCTTTTCAGAGGAGAAGCATGCTGAAAGTTTTAGGTCAAAGCTCTTTCTCTTTCAAGGGCACTTGCAGAAGAGTAGTGCCAAAATGATTTGATTCAGGTTAACAGCATTTACATCACCCAGTATAAATGTTCATGGCCAGCTCATCTATTCAGTCAGTCAGCATGTTCCTGCGGTGTGAAGGATATACACATCTTGTCATGAGCAGGGTGACCCAAAAACACAGGCACATTGCCAAGATACTTCAATGTTAGAGAGAGCAGTTGGGTTTCGTGATTCGGTTCATTCTCATTTCAATTAGTAAAAAAAAAACAACAACAATAAAAACCTAATAATATTTTCCATAAAAGAACGATTCGGAAACACTTTGAAACAAGGTTAAATGAGTTAACATTGGTTAATGTAATAGCTAACATGAAGTGACAATGACCTTTTATAAAATGGATGTTAATTTTGACAGATAACATCAATGTAGTGTATAATGAATAACCATGCAGCATTAAGGCATTATTGACATAACACTACTACTTTCTGTAAAGCTTTGAAACGATGAACATCATGAAAAGCAATATAAACAAATTGAAACCATTATTAACAATTAATATGAACTTAGAGTATAATTGCTGTGATAATGTTAGTTCATGATGCCTAATGTAATAACTAATAAACTCTGAAATGAAAAATGAACCTCATTGTTACATGTTGATTCATTCAGGACTTAGACGGGGTTCTCAACATTTTTTTGCCTGGGGTCTCTGGAGACCCAAAGACCACGAGTGTACACCCCAAACGAAAACCCACAAGGTTGTTCTTGTGGTGGAATGAAAATCCACAAAAATTCTCAAACAGTTTCTGATTCCTGTCTTCCATTATAGCTCGCACAACTACAAATGTTTAATAATTGACTAGTAGTCCAGAAAAGTAACAGAGTACTTGGCGAGTCCTTGTTTACATTATGTAAATGCAGCTTCAGCAGTCTTTGCTGTTTCTGCCAAGTCAAGCGAAACTTTGACGGAAAGTGTGTGAGAACTGAGAATTTCTCTGCAGGTGAGAACTGAAAGTGTGCATGTCTGTTGCCAGATTCATGCTGCTTGCATTGTCATAAATGGTCCAAAAACGCAAATGTCCAATTCACAGGTTCTGTAGGGAATTGTTTTCCTGCAGTTGCATAAAACAAGCATGACCAATGTTTTGTGGTCCATTACAAGTCAACACAGTCACAACACACTGAACTTGTTGACTCTTCAGTGCAGTTTGCAGATTTCATCACTGCAGAGATGCTGTGAGTCTTTGTATCTGTACTATTTTCAGTTGTCACACTTTTATGCAAAACTCTTTGGGAAACCCAGGGTTTGGAGAAAGAGAACGGGATGTTTATACTGGCAGCAGAATGGCAGAACAATTACGACTTTATCTGCGGACTGGAATTCCCACCCTGGGCAGGCTAGTGATAGTGAAATGTGAACTTTTCAATCTAGTGAAGGGCAATTTAAAAAAGTCACTAGGGATCCAAAAGAATATGCTGTCTGGTGACATTGATATTATGACCTTATATGTAGTGTGAGCCTTGTGCTGTATAATATTAAATTCTTATTCTAAACTGACCTTTTCATAATATTTTGTTTATCTAACCCAAGACGAGTTGGCCCCATGTCCCATGGTCATCACAGGATAAAGTCTCAACCCAAACACTTTTATAAGGAAAGCAGGAACCCAGAGCAGAGGATCCAGGGAGGAGTCAGATGCCCGACCTCCAGCAGTTGATCCAGGAGAGTTGGAAACATAGAGACTGGGTTCCACCGTAGGTCCTGGAGGCCAAAGCGGATGAGGTGGAACTAGGAATTCATCAGAGGACTGAGGCGCAGCCAGTGGGACCGAGGACCAAGGCAGACCCAGAAGGAAGGCAGAGCCCAACAGAGCCGAAGGGGTGGAGGGACGTGGTGTGGCCAAATAACTGTGAGAACTGAAGGCTTAAATAGACATGAGAGGCTAATCAACAGAAACCGAAACAGATGCGTGACAAATTAGAAACTAGGACAACAAATGATTAACTATGGAAACTAACAAGGAACTAGAACACAAGCAAATGGAAACACGGAAACCAAACTAAAGGTAGGTTTTGGAGAAGAGTTTTCCTCATACAATCAACACCATTGTCGAAACAATCCCCATTCGAAAACGACTAAAAACAATGTATTCTGCTGCCATGCCATTAGATGGCGATGAGATATTCTAGACTGAACACGTAATACGCATGATCCATGACGTCATCTTTTCCACAAATTCACGTTCTTGGTTGCGTTTCCGTACAACGATGTAACTCGCTGCTTCATAGTACAATGGATCGTTAGAGAAATCAACTAGCTAGTCGTGACTGTTTCCCGAAACCCATTGTCGCCAAGTATTGTTCAACCGTGTTGGTTTCGCACACGGTCGAGGTGATAACTACTTTTAATGAAACTGTTTGAGATCCAATTAACGCTAGATTTGTTAATATAAATTACAGACATGTCATCTGTGGACTATTTCTAATTGTTCTCAGTTATTTTGCTTTACCACCAAACTCAATATTTGGCTCGTTCTTACATAGTAAAGCGCGTTCACACAAGCGCACTCTTTAAAATCGGTACTTTAAAACTTTTGACAAACTAAAAGACGTAAATTAAATTTGTATGTATGCTGAATAAAAGGCACCAGTTGTACTGAATGTCAGCTTGCTTATTTTGCTCAAGATAAGGATTTATTATTTCCAAATGTCACGCAATATAGAAACGATGCTTCAAACCACAGGTCGAGAGCTGTCGTTCAAACCACACAACTTTGCGATGCTGTTTGCGAATGTTCGTTGGAAAAATTGTTTCGGGAAACACCGTTGAACTATAAAATCTCGAGACTCGTTGACTAAAGACTCGTTGAACTATGCTGATACAACATGACATCATGACTTTTTCGTAAACATACACGCCACTTTCGAGTCAAGTGGCGTGTTATCTCTACGCATCTTGAGCTATCTGCGTGTATGTCTACGCCATTAACGTCCTGGTCATTCCGCGTGTCTGTACACGCCGTCAAATGTACGAGCGAAATGAAGCAAAATGTACATCTACATCTGGGGAGCTATCTTTTTTCTTCCTAGGATGGTGAGGGAATGGTCATAAATGCCATTAACCCCAGTGACGGTTAAGTTTAGGGACGGGGTTGAAGTAAGTCATATATTTATATATATAGTAATAACATTAAGTCAACGGCGTTCATAAACACCCTGAAAAGCGATTATGCGTGTTGATAGCACACCAAAAATTACTTCATGAGATCAGTCTGGCTGATAACGACGGAACTTGCGGCCATAGTTGGTTTATGATGCTTTCGGGAAACGCAACCCAGATTAATGTGTGATCGTCAACCAGTGGATCTCTGAGTGAGTGGAGGCGGGGCTTATTAGCATATTTATAGAACCATGTATACTAAATGAGGCAAGGGTGTCGAATTACATTCAAGATATTTTAAGATTTTATTTCAAGGACGAAAGTTTAAATATGTCATTTTGGTGACCAAAGATGAGTTTTAAGGGATAAAATGATTGACTAAAGAGGGACTTTAAGCTTTTGAATGATACCTAATTGATGATTACTAAAACATGTGATCACAGGCTTTTATTTTGAGGTAAAAACATCATGACTTCACTGGTGAAATTAGTCCACTTGAGTCGTGTTTCAGATGTGGTTCGCATGTCGATTTGAATCAATTTTCCTGGCAAACCCTAGAGACGTCCCTGCCCCCATACCCCGACACTGTGAGCATCTGCAAAGCAAAGGTGGATCCTCTGCGGTGGATCAATATGCAGCGTCAGCACATCATGGACCCCTGGACGTTGGACATCTGAGAGGCTTCGACTGCGCGCCGGCAGGGGTCCACACACACACACAAACACTCTGGCGGCAGGAGGGAGTCGTGTGCGTGTTCAGGAAGTGACATGGCATCTGCTCTCTCTGAAACGGATCCCAGGCATCGCATCAAAAGGGCAGCTCACCTCATGATCAGGAACCCCTCAACAAGGCTGCTTTTATTTAAATAAAAATACAAAAAAACTGTAATATTGTTAAATATTATTCCAATTTAAAATATTTGTTTTCTATTCTAGAAAGTTCTAAAGAACAGCAATTATTTGATAGAATAAAATACTTGGTAAAATTTAAGGTCTTTGTGTGGGAAGGAGGAGGCGGGAACCAGCGAAGATTAAAAGACTTTAATCCGTAAATAAATAAACAAAAACAAAACGGAAGTCAAGACAGCAGCCACTCACGGACGACATAAAATAAAACATTAAACACAACATGAATGCAGGCCTGGTCCTCTCTCACTCTTCACTGTCGTCCGTTACGCTCTGAGAACGGTGCGTCGCTCATCATCAGTCACGCCACAACCTCGTCCCGCTCGCCACAGTCTTTACTGACACTTTTCATCAGTTTAATATGTCCTTGCTGTACAAAAGTATTGATTTATTTTATTCCCCACCACATAAAAAATTCTTACTGACCCCAAGCATTCGAACATTAGAACGGTAGCGCATAATGTTACAAAAGCTTTCTATTGTACCGTAAATGCATCAAATTATTAGAGTATTTGCTGAAGGATCATGTGACACTGAAGACTGGAGTAATGATGCAGAAAATTCAAATTAAGAATAAATTACACTGTACTATATATTCATATATAAAACAGTTATTTTAAATTGTAATACTATTTCACTGTTTTTACTGTATTTTTGATTGAATAAATGCAGCCTTAATGAGCAGAAGAGACTTCTTTTAAAAACATTAAACGCGTATTGATCCGAAACGGAGTTCCTGAGCAGAAGCTCGGGTGTGTGGTTACATGTCTCACATGTCTGGGCTCTTCTGGTCTCGGTGGAAACAAAGGTCGATCACTCGAGCTGTGGTTTGTGTGCAGTCATGTGAGAGACTGGCGTGTAAATCCAGCACTACCCGCAAACCCTTGAGCGATCCATTCTCCAAAAGACCCTGGACAAAGGAGGACTCGTGGGAAGAAAAGGCAGCGTGGCCCATCTCTTTACCCTTTACACACAAATGACTTCCAGCGGCACCCTTTCATCCGCTCGTCTCCGTGGAGAGATCTTCACATTCACTTCCCCTGATGCGGGATCGCAACACTATTAAAACTTGCCACGCGGACAAAGAAATCCTGTCTTGCAATTTTATGTTGAATTGTGTTTATGGAAATACAAAAATGACAATCATAAAGTGGTTTCAAATTGGGAAACACAAAAGAAAAAGATGCTGTTTTCCAACGTAATGTTGTTGCATAATCTACAGGCTCATTTGGGAAAATGTCCCGAGTGCCGATGAAAAGATTTTCTTTTACAGAAATCGCTTTTTAAGGACTGCAAGAAATGTCTGGTATTATAAAATAATAGTTTGGGGGGTAATAAAAAGAATTTGATAAAATGTAATGTAAGCCAATGTATTTAAATGCAGTATTACTATCAGCTTTGGTTCTTTGATATCCTACTCGTCACCGCCCTGAAGCGCGAAAATCAGCCTTTTAAAAATCAAACGCCAAATGGGCTCCGTCTTCATCGAGCAAGGAAACGTGAGTATTGCGTTTAATTTACCTCTGCTAAATAAGATATTATGTAATTATTCAAACACAACCTAGGTTTCATTTTCTAATGTGACTTATGCTACGGAGCCCGATAAATCTGTGGTGGAAAGAAAGAAAAAACAATCAGTATCGACAGTTTTGCAATCCGTCCGCTAGTTTATACTCACAAATTCTCAAACTGTTCCCTCACAAATCATGCTCACGGATTATGCCGGTTATGTGTTTTCGTGTGAACTGGGAGAAACGGCGTTTTAAGTTCTCTCTTGTCGTTTCTGAGGATTCTGATTGGCTTGAATGGCTTTATCCTTAACCCCTACACTGCCACCAATAGGTTTGGCATAGTTATGATGGCTCTCGACGGTGTATTTATGCGGGTGTGTAAACGAAGTTATTTTTGAAAGGGGGAAAATATTCGTTTTGCTAAATACCCGGCTTTGTGTAAACGTGGCCTATGTTTAGTCTATGTTGCGCGATGAATCCTCCGCCATCGCCACGCGATCAGTGAACGCTGATCGTAATCTCACCCGCTCGCTCGGTCATGGCGATATCGCAAGACAGCTTTTCACTCAACAGGAAATCTCGTCATGTTTTAGTCTCTTGTAGGATTTTCAGTGTGGAGTTGGTATGAAACAGATGAATCTGCCAGTTTTAGTTGTGTACGAGGCAGTTGTTGAGAAATGAAGTGGCACTAAACGGTTAATGCATGTGACAATAGAGCATCACAGTCCCGCTCACAGCCCGAGAGAGCGTTGGTGCCGGAAGTAAACTTCACATTCATTTCTCCCACTGACGTTTTGTAAAATCCAATAATATCATTTAGAGTGAAAAAAACGAAGCGAAAATCCAAGAAAGTCAAGAATACAAGACTGTGTGTATTTTCATTTCCGAGCAAAGGAACTACTCCTCCGATAAACCACCGCGCCTCACTTAAGTCGACTGAAGCCACCGTGAAGGAGACTTTTGAGTGACTTCCAAATCTGACAACGGCCACGTGAACATTTTCCACTTTATATAGTGAATGTGCAGGGAAACTCCTTTTCCTCCATTTACTGAAGCAAACGCATTTGCAGCTCCACATGCTAAAACACTAATCATCTAGCTCGCTAATAGGCTATGCTGCGGCAAGTGCACATCCAATGGCGCGGGGGCGTCTCAGAGGTGCGAGCAATGAACTTAGCCCTACATCATTACACGATCTTCAGTCTGTCTGTACTTTCGCAGGGTTTCAGACATGGGATACGACTTCCACCAATCAGATGCATCACTGTGGCATTGTTCAGGATTGTGGGTAATGAAGTACTTATTCAATACATCGCAAATTAAAGGCATTTATCTTAAAACAAGGTTAGTGCCCCATGAACTTTTGGCGTGATATAACGCATATACAATCACTTAGTACAGCCGTAGCTGGTTTTAAGTCTACCATGTATGGTTACATTTTTATTGCTTATATCTCAAATGTCAATGGTGAAATTTTTTCTATGGTGTAATGGGTGGTTTTATAGAGAGCTATGGGTGATTAGGGTGTTCTGGGTGGCTATGTTGTTGCTAGACAGTTGCTAGGGCATTGCTATGTGGTTGCTATGGTGTTATATGTGGTTTCTAGAGTTTTCTGGAGGGTTTCAAGGGTGTTCTGGGTGATTTCTAAGGTGTTGCTAGGGTATGGTCTCTGGAGTGTTATTGGTGGTTTCTGGGGTGTTCTGAGTGGTTGCTAGGGTGATGCTAGGCTGTTGCTAGGGTGTTATGGGTGGTTTCTAGAGTGTTATGTGTGGTTAGGGTGCCCTGGATGATTACTAGGGTGTTGCTAGGCAGTTTCTATGGTGTAATCGGTGGTTTTCAAGAGTGCTATGGGTGATTAGGGTGCTCTGGGTGGCTACTATGGTGTTGCTAGACAGTTGCTAGGGCATTGCTATGTGCTTGCTATGGTGTTATATGTGGTTTCTAGAGTTTTCTGGAGGGTTTCAAGGGTGTTCTGAGTGATTTCTAAGGTGTTGCTAGGATATGGGCTCTGGAGTGTTATGGGTGGTTTCTGGGCTGTTCTGAGTGGTTGCTAGGGTGATGCTAGGCTGTTATTCTAGAGTGTTATGTGTGGTTAGGGTGCTCTGGATGGTTGCTGTGGTAGTTGCTAGGGCATTGCTATGTGGTTGCTAGGGTTGTTATATTTGAATGAGAGATGTTCAGGCGGGCTGTGAACCGAATTAAATGTTCTCGTCTCTGATGTGCTGTAGTTCTCCGTGACGGTCTGATCCTCTCCACTCTTCATTACCGGCATCATTAATGTCTTTCCTCAGTTCACACGGAGCAGGGCTCGTCCTCACCGCGTCGATCAGCAGGGAAGATCAGGATCAGGCTTTCTAGAGCAGATTATACTGTACAGTTACAGTAGGGGGAGAGCTTTAAACACAGCCTCTGAAGTTACTATCCAAAACTACAGCTATACATCAGCAAAGCCAGCCATCCTGCACTAAATACCTGTATTGATGACTGTATCGTGACAACTACACACACATTGACTTGTCTTATAATAGTTTCACCAGCATTTGAATGTCATAGTACACTAATGTAAGAGATATTGTGTATATTTTGATGTATTAATGTTTCAAATAGTAATCAGCACCATTTCATTAATTCACAAAAAATTCATCTTTATGGGGATTCATTTTAATTTCTTTGATTTATATGCCTGAACGAATCAAGTCACCGTGAATCGAGGATATTTTAATCAAGTGCACTTGATATTGCCTCATTTTGCTCAGCTGTACAACTCTCTGAGCAGTACAATGTGCGAATTTTCTAATATTACACCATTAATCACTGAAAACTGTTGCTTGTTACTTTGAGCTTCCATCAAACACAGTTAAAACAGTGCCAGGTGACATCATAATGCAACCCATAAAGCCTGATTTAACATGTAGAGGAACATTTGAACTAAAAATGACATGTTCCTGTTCATTTACAACAATTAAATGCATCTCATTAAATAATTACAGACTGGCATTAATAATGAAAATGCCTGCACTTCCTCGGATTGCTCTTGCATGTCAACTATTATATTACTCTTCTGAGGATGGCTTAGGAAAGAGGAGATACTGAGAATGAGATACTGGTCAAAGAGAGCAACCCAAAGCTCAGACTTGAGCTCGACAGACACTTTCAGGAGACATTTTATTAAGAAGTCATTGAAATCAATAATCCCATCTCCCCTGACAAATGTGTATAGATAGGAGGCCTTTATTAAACAGAATAAATGAAATGAAAGATCAAAAATGTCCGTCCTCTTAAGGACAAATGAACAAAAGTTTCATTTAAATATTGTGTATGAATTGTACTTACTTTCTCACAAACGCATGCACTTTGTATTTTTCGTTTTCAGATGCAAATGCTGAAAATATGTTTGTATTTATTTTTTAAAGTCATTGCATTATTGTAACACTAGTACATGTTCTTTGTCACTGTTCTTTTGTTTGAGTTTTTTTGCAGATTTTATGAAATTATTGTATTGAAAAAATGCTTAATAGGGTGGACCAAGTGATAACAGAGAGGAGACAATAACAGGTATAAATGGTGTAAAAAAAGGACGGATCTCTCAGATACAGTACGCTGTAAAAAATATTTTCACGATTTGTTATTATCACAACATTTTTTCTTTTGTCTAATCAACTTCAATAATTTATTTAGTTGAGACAACTTATTATTTTGAGTTTCTGATGATTAAATGAATCTCCTTCATTTTATTAACTCACTTTTTCCAGTTCAATCAACTTAAAATTTTAAGGCAACCAGGTTACTTACTTTTTTTAAGTTAAACCATCAGTATTTTTTTTTACAGTGCATAAACACAGGTTCACTTAGATTTAATAAACATCAAGAGGTACATTTACTCTCCTTAATCTGTGGAGATGGCGATAATTCTCAGAAACGTTTAGGACATTTAAAGACTTTCTTTATGCAAGAAAGAACGTGAAGAGGTCCTAAAGCTGGGAGTCAGAGAGCAGCTTGATTGACATTTGCTGGAGTTTGTCAAAAAGAAGCTTTGTGTGAGCACTATAACGTTATTTTGTGATTAATTGGTCTTGACAGAGACTTCAAAGAAAGTTACAGTGGTTGTTTTGATGATGCTGGGATGTTGAAGCCTGTCACTCATGGTGTGTTCTCTCTTCTTGTGCTGTAGGTTCCCGTGTGGCCACATCTGAGATCAGAAGAGCAAACAGGGAACACAGAGCCTTTGGTTTCTCCCAAATATAGAGTGTTTGCTTCATCAGGACAGAGAAATCTCCTCTCAACATCATTTTGAAGCAGTGTGGATTTTCGATGGCAGCTGGGTTGTCGTACTTTACATTACAAATGCCCTCTAGTCCTATATGTAAAACCTTTTGACTGAAGAGAAACTAAATCCAAAGCACCACTGGAGTTCTCTGCTCTCATCATTTATGGCACAGATCTAAGACATTTTCAGAAGTTGTAAAACACCACATCAGGGCATCCTGCTGTTGAACATGACTCATGGGGTGGAGTCTGGCCCTGAAACTCACCAGGATTCTGCTGCTTTAACATATCTGGAAGGTTTGCTAATGCATCCGGTCACCACTGGGCCTGCTGCCACCGCCACACAGAGATCAGAACCGGTTCAAAACAACGTGGAGAATGCCAACAGGGTGACTAGGGTGTTTCAGCTCCCCAGTCGTGGCTCCCCCTTGCCAGACAAGGGTAGACCACCTAGTGCTGCCTCACAGCACCTTAAAAAAGCCAGACTGCTTCGCTCAGGAGCGTGGAATGAAGACGACGGCCAGAAACGATCAGTGGAAGTGAATGGCCAGAGGAGGGAGCACTTCGATGGCTCCGCGCAGGGAGAGAGCACCTTGCTGGCTTCTCTGCTGCAGTCCTTCAGCTCTCGGCTACAAAGTGTCGCCTTGTCACAGCACATTTCTCAAAGCCACAAATCGCTCGACAGGGAGAGCGGTGAAAGTGCTCCTGTTGATAAGGAAACCTACGGGAGTTACGGCACAGCGTCAGGCCGCCTAAAAAGCCTCATGAGGAAAAGCAAGCACCAGAAACAGACAGTGCCTTACCCTGATTCTCCTCACTCCTCTGCCCAGCCCTCCAGCTCAGAATCATTGTCCTGCACAGAGCGACTCAAGGCTGTTGCCAATATAGTACGGACCAGGACCAGTCCGGCCCCTTCACCCAAGCCCAGTGTCGCTTGCAGCCAGCTGGCCTTGTTGCTGTCCAGCGAGGCTCATCTACAGCAGTACTCCAGAGAACAGGCCTTAAAAGCACAATTAACCAGTCGATCGGCCAGCGAGAGGTTAGCGGCCATAGCTACTCAAACGCAGGATAAGAGGCAACCAACAACCACCTCAGACATGCTAAGCCCCTTAAATGTTCAAAATGGGACACTCCCCCCACCCGGGATCGATTCCAGCAAGAGAAGCCCTTCCCTTTCCTCACCCACCATGAGACCCCCCAAAGAGAGACGGCCCTTCGACAGACAGGGTCGGCCGCCCCAGAACTGCAGCAGTCTGTTGCTTCTACTTCTCAACAATCACAACTCCCAGCAGCAGCTCACCAGAAACGGACACCTGGAGGACGAGCCGAGCCGGGCCTCCTCCCTGCACTCTGACAGCGAGTACTCCAACCAGGATAACAGCCTGACCAAAGACAGCAGTGATGCTGAGAGTTTCTCCAGCTGTTCCCCCATCGACCTCTCCATGAAAAGCAGAGGGCCTAGCCAAACATCCGAGCCCTCCACGGAGTCTCTCGTGAACAAATGGAAGCTGGAACCTTCCGTGCCAATGGTGCCCGAGGCCACAGATCTGGAGACCAGCCCAGACTTGAAATCCCATGATAAGGTCACGCTAATGCAGTTACTGCTGGACCACAGAAGGCATAACAAAAGTTCAGATAGTCCCGGTTTGCGGACTGACTTTAAACGGATTGGCACACCTGAGGACAGCAGAACACTGAGTCCTCTGCACCGGCATACGGCTGCCTTCACCTCGGCCTCCCCTTCGTACTCCTTCCCCTCGCCTCGTCCCCAGTCCAGTCCTCTAGATCTGTGTAAGTCTAAAGCTCACTCGAGTGAAAAGATGGTGGAGCCTCCTTTCAGTGCCAGCAAGCTACTGCAGAATCTAGCCCAGAGTGGTATAAAGAACTTGTCACCTTCTCCCCCTCCTTTACACTCTCAAATAGTGATGAGCAGAAGGCAAAGCCCAGAACTTGAGCCCCTCTTGGATCGACTTGTCGTTCCGAGCAAGCGGAATAAAGCCCCTGCACTTGATAGAGGTTCCCCACCTCACAAATGCAACCAATCACCCTCGGCGTCAACACAGATTGAAAATCTTCTAGAGAAGCGCACTGTACTGCAGCTTCTGCTGGGAACGACTTCCCAGAAAGAAAGAACCAGTGGGCACAGATTCGAAAGATTTGAAGTGACCTCAGAAAGGCCTCAGACCGAAGCCTCAAACAAGGCTTCTCTTGACTGCAAGATCAAAACAGAGCCGGTAGAGGAGAATTTTTCATCAGACAGCTCTGATGATGGGGTGTGCCATCAGAGACGATCATCACAACAACACTCGCCCGTTGCTGAAGCACAGGACGCGGCAAAATCCGAGTTATGTCCTACAGAAACCGCTGCTAAATTTGGACTTCTCAGCCAGCTTTTGAAACAGCAGAATGCCACCTACCATTCAAACCCACACAGGAACTCTGTAAAAGTGGAGCCAATGGATTTCCAGAGCCCCGTTCCTAAAAAAAGAAAACTGACAGAGTGCCTAAGTGGTGAACTTTGTCAGTCGTCTGATAATCCCATGTCTGGAGCACCTGAATCGAACGGTAGAGGCCTTGTAATACCAAAAGAGGAAGATGTAGTTGGGAGTCCCAAGAGCAAAACTCCTCTCTCCAGAGAAAGCCAAGGCTTCAACGTTCTCAAGCAGCTCCTCCTGTCGGAGAACTGTCTGAAGGAGCTGTCCCAGCCAAGAGGGACATCTCAGACCCCGAGTCCTTTCATCCCTCAGGCAAACTGTGCAGCCAACGGGAGCTTATCCCAGTCCGGTTCCCCTTACGAGTTGTCGAACTTGCCATGGTACCCGTATTCTCTTCCCAAAACGGCACCCACACCTGTCGATACCACTTTAGTTTGGGCTAAATCCTCTCCCGTAGCCAGTCCTAAACCAGTTAAAAAAGAACCCGAGGGGTCTGTTAACAGGGAGGAGAGATCCAGTCCAGGCTCACCCCCTTTAACCAGGTCTAACCCGATTCTTTACTACATGCTTCAGCGGGGAAACGGTCAGCTCAGACCTGAGATCCAGGATCAGCCGGCCCACTGTGTCACGAGTGCAAAAGTGGAGCCGTACAATGACTATGAGCACAGGGTCGACTCTCCAGCCCACAACTCGAGAGAAGACAAATGGTAGACGTGAACTACCAAAGAACTGCATGTACGGTCATTTTTTTATTTTTTTTGTAGATGGTCACATCCTGATTCTCCATTTGCATACACATCTTTGAATGTTTTTTTGTATGTAGCCTATGCTAAGCTAATTTCTCTGTTCAGCACAACCACAAGAAGCTTTTTCTCCTTCCACAACTGAAATATTTATGAAGAACATCCAATTACGTGTATTATTGATGAATCCAGAAACGTTACTGCTAATTTCACACTATATTTATCTACAGCCAAATCTGGATCCTTTTCATTTTACCTGAGACGTGTAAAATTGTACAGTCGAAGCACAATATTGGATTTGTGGCATTGAAATGTCCAGTCATAAAGTCTATTTTCTTACAGCAGAGCGGCAGTGTAATCTATCAGGTATCTTTCTTGTAAAGGTCAAGAAGGGTTTCACATGTGATCGAAAGGTAACGTTCCTCAATCGTAACTTAGATTTACCGTGCTTTATTTTACATCTGGAATGAAACTATAGCTGTTATGTGGTGATAATGATGGCATGACGTTTAAAAAAAATCAAAAAAAAAAAAATCTGAGTGTCATATTTTTAGCCAATGAAATGTACCTTTTTACAATTTTGTATAATTTGTTGTTTTGTATCTTATCTAAATCCCCTATATGTAGCATTCACACATTTACGGTGTTGACAGGAAGTTGAATATCGAATGAGATTATACCGTGAGGGTTAATATGTTTCAGGATACTGTGTGAATCAGACACTCTACTGTGAGAACGGATTGGAATTCAGTCTGATACTTTAGTGTTTTATGTTCACTTTATTTGATTGAAATAATGTTGTTGTTTTGTTGTTTTTTTCAGATAGGCCCATCACTCGAGTCTTAAACATTAAAGTACAAAAGAAAATCCCAGATTTTATTCCACATTTTGACAATGAGTAGATAAATTTATGTAAATATTGCTTTCAAGATTACTATTTTGTATTGTTCAAGACATAAAAAATCAGTTTTTAATGTCTTGCAGTGTACATATTGTATGAAAACTGTAATAATGTACATAGGGTACTGGAGGATGATACTTTTGTGCATGTCTATGTTGTGCTAACGATAATCTTTGTTCATCTACTGCTCTGTTCGAGGCTCTGCCTGTAGCATGCTGTGTGCATGGGGAGTCCCTGTGTTATGGGGAAATGTCAAGTCTTAAAATAGATGCTTTTATCATGGAGAGATGGGTACTTAAACCATAATCTGTCTGCAAATGCAGTCCTAAACTGTTGAGCCTGCGCTCAAACCTGAGGAAAGTGTGCGTAATTGTTTCTTTTTTCTGAATGGTTTTGTTCGTTAACTAAAAAAAAAACAACATTGTTTAATTTAGAGTCTCTCATCAATGTTGTGGCTCTGCATTGTGAAAAAAAAAACCTTCATATACTCCTATGTTGACTGGAGACTTTTAGTTTTCTTATGTTTTGTCTTCTTTGGTGTTTATTTGCACTGATAGCATAATAAAATATTGAAATGCACAGAACTGAATGAAGGGTTGCCATCTTTTACCTGTATTTATGTATCCAAGGTTACAATGTGTCGGAAATGCTTTTTAATATATAACTTTACATGAGGCCAGAGGTCAAATTTTAACCTTTGATAGTTGTCGAACATGAGTAAACTACTCGAAAGCAAGCTTTCTATCAGGCAACGAACAAGTGTGAGAAGCAATATTAACCAATCCTTAACATTTGAACTACAGCATTCACTATGACCATCATCTCCGTGTCTTTGAGTCCAAATCATTAATGAATAATATATATATAAAGACTTTCCAAACTGGTGTTTGCATGACTGCCAGTTCTCAACAATGGCAGGAAAGAGATGGTAAGGAGGATTTGGAAAACATTGTTTCATAATTACGGGAAAACAGGTAGTCGGCTTCCATTTTGAAAAGTGTCTTGTCCAACCATTGTGAGAGAAATGCATTGATCTCAAGTTTGCACTTCCTTTCGGCCACTTAAAACAAATGTCAGAATAAACATTTCAAGCCCAAATTGTTGCGTCAATGGGTTACAGCTTTTCCCCTTTGTTGGAGCTCAAAAGTATTTGGAAGATTATAATTATATATAGTTTCAGCAAGATAGCAAGTCAAGTCATTTGTTTGAAAGAAAAATGACATTTATGCAAAAATTTGTTGAAAATGAATGTTACACTCTTAGAATAAAAGGTTCTATATAGAACCTTAAAAGGTTCTATCAGCGCTATGTATTTGGAACCCCTAAAAGGTTCTATACACTCT
>JAOTRC010000001.1:7475762-7487793 GCA_027497675.1 Cyprinella lutrensis | reverse complement strand
ATAGTTTCTTAAGTTTGATAATTAATCTGCTATGTCATGTTTATTACAGTTTGTGTTGTCTTAGTAATGTCAAGTTATCATGACAAAGACACTGACAGGTTATGATGTATTGGTTTATGTCAAGTTGTCAAAGACATCTCAAACAATGTCATATTTGTCATTAAGTGTCATTTGCGAAATAGTTGTCAAGTCAATATATTTTTCCATTCAAATTCAGTCAGATAAAAGTGCAAGAACTTATTTTTCAAACTAGAAAAAAGTACACGTTTTTCTGTGGAGATAATCAAGAAACTAAGCAAATCACATCATCTTTTGATTCATATAATCAATCGCCTGGATAATTTGGAAGTTTAGCTCATAAAAGAAATGACTGTAACCATAAAGAGAATAATCCCAGAAAATTAGAATCAGTTTGACAGTTTAGACTCCAGTCTCCTCAACATGAAGCTCCCATTAATGCATCAGTTAAAATGCTTATAAACCAGGTGTGCAGAATATCCAATTGATTGTGAGAAAATTAATTACACTGTGATCCATAATCTCTTAGGCAGTAAGATTA
The DNA here is from genome assembly GCA_027497675.1 of Cyprinella lutrensis. NCBI lineage: Eukaryota > Metazoa > Chordata > Actinopteri > Cypriniformes > Leuciscidae > Cyprinella > Cyprinella lutrensis. The sequence goes on along the minus strand of JAOTRC010000001.1, from coordinate 7,487,234 downwards.
ATTCCATTTCGATAATCAAAAGAGGGGATGGAAGCAAGTCATTATGCAGTGGAACTGTAATAAAGACAGGGTAAAGGTCCATTCGCAGAAAATGAAATGCCTGTCCTGCGGTTCCTGAATGATTATTGAGTGTCCCCAGAATCAATCCTTCAGACGCTGAGCTTAACCTAACGCAAACTGCTTCTTCACACCAAACTCCTGAAATGCTGTTTCTGCAGACTCAGTCTAACTCGATTGTGGCATCCACGAGGTCTGACAGAGCAGCTGTAGGCATGGTGGCAGGTAATGGTTTTTAATATCTGCTGACAGTGACGAATTCTCTTTTTGACAAGGTCATTAGTCAAACAGAGTATGATACTACGTCCTGCTTATTAGTATTGATGCCGAGAGACACGTGTGGCATTATACAAGACACAATGCTGATTTGCAATTGATCCACATTATTACCTAACCCTGAGGTGTACGCTTCATATTTGGACAGACAGACAGACAGACAGACAGACAGACAGAAATATTTCCCTCATTTGTCTATATCAATTACTTAACCAGCTCAAAAGAAGCACCGGAAGGTGGAAAAGAGATGATTCCCATTATTTGTGGCCCACAAACCATCCCATCTTTCAGATAATTGGATTGGCTCACTGCTTATACTGTACAATCACACCCTATGAGAAGACACACCAGAAACGACATGGGAATAACTATCCTCTGATTCCTCATCTGCAGAGAGCTTTAATTTCTTTGGCCTTCTTTGTAGCGTTGCCATGCAACCTCCAATCCAGTAATGAGTAGGCTTGATTTAGGATGCAGTAAGGACAGCGGTTCATCTTTCACAATTGTCTGGTCCCTCATTTGGGTGGATACAGTAGAAAGTAAATCTTTTGTGGAGGAAAATCATTCTATGAAACTCACACACTGCCCAAAATCTTAATTCGCATTTTTGTCTTGTGTTTTTAAGGGAAACATAAACATCTCTTTCCCCATTGGCGTTTTCTAGAAAAGTAGTCAGCTTTTTAACAAAACTTTCATGGCCTGTAGAACTTTATCCTTGCTTTATTCTTTCATTTTATGAACCCTTGAATGTGGGTAAGTTTCATACAAAAAACAAAACATTTACTGTATATATTGTTTTTATCAAAGTCTTCGTCTGGATCTGATTCAGATTGATGATCAAGACACAGATGGAGTAGATCGAGTCCATCAACACCCCCCAAAGCTTCACAGTCCTACACCTCATGCTGGATCGACATTTCATTCAGTAACATTAAAGCTGAAGTCCGTAAATTTTTTGGGTTAAAATTGATCCAAAATACATTATTTGACAAAGCACATAACAAACATAAGTACATGTACACAGAAGAAAGTCAAGTTTTGTTATGGCTTATGTGTTTGTAAGCCATAAATAAGTTTTGAATCATCCATGACCGAAGATACCAATTGCCATGGAGTTCAATGGGAATGCTTGATTGTTCTCTACCCCTTGGCTGGTCTGGAGCAACAGTAAATAGCAAACAAAGCTGATTGTATTTGGGTAAAAATAGATTTTCAAGTGACAAAACTATAAATGCTGGACTGACAGAAATTGCTATAATTTGTGAGCGCTTCAGAGAGAGAAAGACAGGGAGAGAGAGAAAGCGAGTGGCCGTTTATCTGGGAGGAGATGTCAGCTATGCGTGAGATGTCACCCAGCTTTGGGTTCTCATCGTTTCGCTCTGCCAAGAAGTCTGATTGGAATTTAGCCCATTTTTGAAGAGAGCACTTAATGAATATGCCAGTTTTAGTTATGTTACATGCACAGTTCTATTCCCTCCTGGACTGTGATTCAGAAGCCTTATCTAACATAGGTAATAAATGACTGAGGTCAGCTTTTGGGGAGGGAGGTGAGGGGTTGCATGTGACATTTTCGTCAATATGTAATGGGAAAACATGCTTTGGTGCATATTGCAATAAAAGAAACATTGGCCCTTGGAAAGTTAGTAGACCTGTGCTGAATTTTTCATCAAGAGAACAATAATCAATATACCTGCATTTCTCCAATAAATAATACATCTAATATTACCCAAAACATCTTCAGATCACTGGTTTTTGGCCATAAATAGGCACTCAAATTATTCTACATTGCAAAGGCACACACAAATTCAGATTCATATAAAAAAATCATGAGTTTGTTTGTGTTTATAATCTGCATACTTTATGAATTTATGGCATATTTTAATTCCTCCTTTAATTTTGCATCTGGGATGTACTTAAAGTACATTACATAGCACAAACAGGAGAGGAGGGTGTTTTTAAAGTTCAAAAGAACCCATCCAAATCCAGTATTTGTGGACTCAAGTTTTCAAGTTTGAAGGAGCCCACTTAATGCTGTATCTCAATGATAAAAAGAGATAATGAATACAGAAATTGGGCTAATTACAGCCTCATTTCCCACTGGTCAAGAACAGATATCAGTGCCAAGCTAATTACTTTAGAGAGGGGCATGAAAGTACTTGTTGTGTCTGAAATAAAACAGTCTTAACTAAATCGGATGAAGAGACACATTTGACATATCAGAAATATTCTCTCTAGCTGTATGATACCAATAATTAAGATTCTTAACTCATATCTTTCTAATGGAGACGTCAACAAAATGTTGTCAATAATAAGATATTTGAAACCTCGAGTGCCTATTAATTGCAAAGCCGTTGAAAAGTAAGGGTGAGTTAATAAATGAATTTGATTTTTTCAGTCAACCATCCCTTAAAAGTAGAAGGACACAAAAAGACCTGCTCAAATGAGTCAAAGTGAGTCAAAAACAGACACAGATAGTCTGCAAGGCCTCATTAAAAATGCAATAGAGTATTTTGGGATCTAAACACAATAGTGAAGGACACAGACATTGTCACACAAAGAAAACTTAGGAACCGACCTGAAAGCTGAACGGAAATAATGGATTTATCATCTTTCCATTGCATTTGCCTTTCATATGAAAGGATGTGGATATCTTGCTATGATATGTGTATGTATGGGACATTTGAAAGGCTGGCTTGTGTCTGTTTGTGGTTCTTCTAATTTCAGGTGTGTTGTGACCTTCAACATCTCCTGTTACAGATGGCGGGCTGACTGTCAATGTCTGCCTTAAAATAAACCCAAGGTTTTTTTATTGTTTTTTTTTTTTTTTCCAGAGCAGAAAATTTTTACTGGTAGTATTAGCTTAATCAGGATTTTTGACTTGTTTTCCTGTAAAAATATGTCTTATAATGTTTAAAAATAATATTAATTTTACTGGAAAACCAGACAAATTGCTAAAAAAAAAATAAATAATAATAATTATCCAAAAATGTAAATACTGTCATAATTTACTCACCCTCATATCATTCCAAAACTCAACATTTCAATGGCTTTCTTTCTTCTGTGAAACACAAAAGAAGATATTTTGAAGAATGTTGGTAACCAAACAGTTTTACTGACTTCCATTGTATGGTTAAATGAAAATATATTCTTTTCATGGTCCACAGAAGAAAGAAATCATACAAGTTTGTAATGAAATAATGGGGAGTATACGATCAAAGCAATTTGAAGCTATTTTAATTTTTATTATTATTATTATTATTAATATTAACCCTGTAACAAGTTTTAGGGTCCCACTTTATATTAAGTGGCTTTAAGGACTATGTAATTACATTGAAATGAATAATTTGATACAATGGACTTATTGTGTACATACATGTTTTTACATTGTAGTTATATTTTAAAAATACCAGCATGTAATTACAGCTGTAACTAATGTAATTACATCTGTAATTACAAAGCTGACCCATCCCTTACACTTAAACCCACCCTTTAACCTACCCATACCACCACACCTGTCCCTAACCTTACCCGTCACACCTCAATAGCAGCAAAAGTGATTTACAATACAACATGAGCACAATAAGTATGTTGTACTTATTTTTAAATGTAAGTACATAGTACTTAAAGCCACTTAATATAAAGTGGGACCAGTTTTGGAGCAGAAATATTTTACTGGCAGCCTCATGTTGATGTTTTATTTGCTAGAAAATTAAAAAAAATTACCATTTTTTTCCCTTTTTATGTTTTGCTTTAAACATAAATCTAACAAATATATAAAGATTTTTTCAAAATTATAATTGTTATTTTTTTGCCAATTAATTATATTTTCTAGTATTAATTTTCTATATTAATTATATCTTCCCCCAGTAGTCATATCTTCTAGTATTAATTTTCTATATTAATTATATCTTCCCCCAGTAGCCTAAAACTCATCTTTGATCACAAAAATGATTCATGCGTTAAAATAGCTTTTAGAATACAATCATTTAGTATACAAAGTTCTATGAATATGCAAATTAGCCCCACCTCCACTCACTCACACCATCTCAGAGAACCACTCATTGACGATCACATGTTGACGTGATTGGTTGCAAGGTTGTTTGTGACGTCAGAAACACCAGCAATTTCAAACCGCATTTTTAGACTATCTTGGTTCACTACGATTTAAGGGATAAAATTCTCAGCAATGGTGTTAACTCGTGATAAACACACCACAGACATAAACAGCATTAAAATCTTGAAGAAAAGTTTTTCATATCTATTAAAGTTTTTATCTCAAGTAAATGTATCTTTTTTAAGCATATGTAGACTGGGGAAACAAGACAAAAATGTTGATTAAGAAAATGCCTTTCTGCAAGACTTGTGCAAGTCTTTACTTTCGAAATGACAAAAACATGAGTGGAAAATATCCACAAAAGCCTGTGTAAAAGCTTTTTCTGGGTGCTGAACAGTGGAAATGTGGTTCAATATTCACCAGCGCTATATCATAATGAAGGCTTTGTGCACCTACACTGTGTTGTTAGGTCTTTCTTAAATTCCCAGAAGCCATTTCTGTCATGCACGAATACCCTTTCCATTCCTTGTTTGGTATTTTTTTTAAAGCTTATCATGTGATTCAACAGCATAATGCCAGAAGAAAACAAGACAAGCTCTGACTTTGATTTCCTCCTGATCTGCCATTACATGACTCATTACGCACTCAACACAACTCCACACGTGGGCAGCCATCTTAAATTTGGAAACCCACGTCTGCATATTCATCTCTTCCCAGGAAATTTGGATGTTGTGCTGTCAGTAGCCCATTGGTTTGTAGGATAAGTATACCACATATGGGGACAGACCCTAATGTACCTCGTAGACTCAAACATGGATGTGAACTGCACACATCCCACCACATCATCTGAAATTTGATATAATGAAAAAGGACCCAATGTCTATTTTGTTTTTCAGATACTTGAGAAAAACATTAGATGACTCTATTTCCTAAAGCTTTAAAAGTTCCCTGCTTTGGGTCTGACAGACTGACGAGACCTCAAACTCTAGCCTTACAAGCCTCAAGTTCTTTTTATTTCCCTGGTTTACATCGCCAGTGCTGTGCTCTGTTCAGTCGGAGCAAGAAATGCCAGTAAACAAGGTAAATAATGGAGTATTTGGTAAATATAAATAAGACTGTGAGCATATTTTCTGAAACTCTTTGGTAATCTTGCCTTGTGGTGGCCTTGGCAAACATGTTTCATTTTTTGGCACTCCTCGACTTAACTTAACTCTTGGTTTCACTTTATTTGATGGCCCCTTTAAAGGGGTGATGAACTGAGAAATCAAATTTTCCTTGAGCTTTTGACATCTAAGAAGTCATCATATTTTAAGACTATCCAGTAAGTTTTTTAGAACTGAAAACGTCCTTGTTAGTCCAATAAAAGCTTTTATTGTCACCAGCCTTAGCTAAAGACTCGTTTTTCAAAGAGGGGAACTATGACGTCAAAGAGGATAAAACACCACCCCCGCAGAAGAAGATCAACGCCTACTTCAACACAGCCGGTTTAGCTCCGCCCACCCATTCGCGCATTGCACGCTTAGCTAAATGACATAGATTCCTTCCTCGTGATGACAAACCGGATCGAGCTACCAAGCAATAAATATGCACTGACGAGTGAAACTCATTATAATATGCAAAACTGTTATCCACTCAGAGCAGTGGGTGTTGACTTCCAAGTCTTCAGTGCGAGACGCTCATAAAAGCCAAGCGTTTTTGAGCTAGGCTCAAAACTAGGGTAGAAAATAGCCTATTACTTATTCATTTTGATGTTTTTGAATGTAAAAACCAAGCGAACGTCATACGTTGACCTCAGACAACAATATAATAAAATTTAAAAACCCAGTTCATGACTCCTTTAAAAGAATTTTTTTTTTAAATTTAACAATTTTGAATTTATTTTCCCTTAACAATGCTTTAAATTTACAGGCCTAAAGCAAATGTGAATAATTTCAGTTAGTGCGCTATTGTATTATATTATTATGGAAAATAAGTCTTGATCTTTTTGACAGATCTTTTAGAGCTCTAAAAATGAGTTTTAACTCAAGTGGAAATATAGACTGATTCCTGTACTCCTGTATCAGAGACAAAAAAGCCCCATAACAGCGAGGAGAGAGCTGCTAAAGAAGCCTGATTTAAGCTATTCTTTCATGTCATGCCCTCTGAGAAGAAAATCGCACGCTTCCTCTCCTGTCCTGTTCTTTTGTCTGCATCAGTCAGGCTGAAAACAAGCGTGAATCACATGTGGCATGCATATGAGCGGGGATTAGGCCAGACTTCCTGGAAGCTTTGGATCGGTGGCGCTTTCCGGGTCTCCGGACTCAGACGAGGGTACAAGATGGTACAAATTCAAGACAGGAAAGGATTTACTGCCCTTTCCTGGATGAGCTGTTTCACATTTTCTTTTCTTTCACATTCAAAAGAATGTCTGACTCACCATGTTTGAAGCTGACGCAACTTTTAATTTTACGGAAGACACTTCTGTGCATGAAACTATAGTAAAAGAACGGATGCAAGAAAGTGCATCCGAACTGTCTTCCTCCGAGCATCTTCAACAATAAGTCCGATATGGCCTGTGGTCTACAAAAACCCAATGGCACAAGAATATCATCCAAAACGTTAAGTCCCGCCTAGTACTTTTAGAGTCTCCTTCAACCAAAATGTTGGGACATTGTAACTTTGAGAATATCCACACTTGGACCGCAACTTGAACTCAAAATGCTGTTCCTTTTACTACAGTACAAAGATCCTTTCTGGATGAATAAACTCGGAAATGTCCTACGATGCATCTCTGGACACGCGATGTCTGTTATTACGGTGACCACACAGGTGTGAGATAGTGATCTGCCTAAAACACAGTAGGAACGAAAGTAAATAAACTGAATGCAGACATTGACTTGGCTTCAACTCTTAATGATTTATGCAGAAGCTCTTGCACGAGTTTCTAGTTTCCCATGAAAAGAGTTTGATGAATCCGACTTGTGCTTCCAGCCAAAGGTAATCTCCTGATGGATTTTCTCTCCCTTCGGTGAGTTCTCCTGGCTCTCACCTTGGTTTCTCATGACTGGATCTCCCGTAAGCACTCTGTTTGTGAATCCTCGGCTCAGGGCTTTAATATCACATTTGGGTTAAGTTGTCTTTCACTTCACAATAGCAATAGGCAATTATCAGCACTGTACAAACACACACACAGTCACACACTGAACTTCATGCCATCTTCAAGCTGTCCAGGGCTTTTCTGCTGACCTCACGTATCCACACACAGGGCTCTTTGTGCAGCTCTGCGACTCTTATCCTACAGAAAATCAAATATGAAAGCTGGCAGACCAGCTCTCTCCCCAAACTATCTTCTCCTCTCATTACGCTCTTGCACCTTTTAGGTCTTCCCGTCTCATCTCATTCCTTTGAGGATGTCCCTTCTCTCTTTTTTTGATGGTCTTTTCTCATCTCTTTTTATCCCTCGTTACGGTTTCACACCCTTTGAGCTCTTCTCTCGCAGTTTCTTTGGTCTCCCCTCCACTCCTATGATCCCCTCTCTTCATCTCATCTTGTCTCCTTTTCGTCCACAGATTGCCCTGAAGCCGTTCCTTGTATTTTAACTGTTCCCCTCTCCTGTATTTCTGGAAGTAGAGAGCTTTCCCTCCTTTAAGGAGGTTTAGATTCAAAGGGGAGGAGACGAACCACTCCATCCATCCAAAGCTCAGACCTGACCTGTACTGGAGTACGACAGGCGAAAACAACCCCCCTCCACTCCACCCCGTATAGGTTAGTATTTAAAAAAAAAAAGTTTCTAAGCTCTTAGCTGTGTAATCGTCTGTTGTGGCTGTTCCCAGCCTTCGGCCCTCATTCCTGCTGTTCACACCGCCGTGTTTTTTGGTAGACGTTTGCAAAACAACGGTGCTCCGCACAAAGCTCCACAATGGCTGTGGGCAAATCGCTCTCACCCGAAAAGGTCTTCCAGTTCATTGGCGGAAAAGATTAAACGCAAACTGATTGTTTCTTTGATCTTCCTGAATGAAGAATAAAAACATGCATTTTGAATGAATATTCTCTGTCTGACCCTTAAGGGCAGGATTAACATCTCAAACACTTTAACGAGTACAGTAAAACGAGCTTTTACATGAGCTCTAGATGTTATAAATGTAACGAATTCATCTTTAATGTAAAATGGTAGGAGGAGATTATGAGAAAAGAATGACTTTCCTTTGAACTTTTAGTATTTTTATGTGCTTTTGCCTTTTGTTATAAGGTCATTTTAATATTCATATATACTGCAGCTTCTTCTTCACATTCTAATAGTTTATTAGTAATATTTTAGTAATATTTAGTAATAGTAATATTTAATATTTAGTAATAGTAATATTTCATTTCAACTTTATTTCAGTTACTGAACATGATTAATATTTTTAATTTTAGTCAACACACTGACAAAATTGTTTGAGAATAAGAGAATTTTAACCAGGACTGTGGATGTGTCTTATCCAATGATGACGCAATTAGTTTTAGTTCTAACCAGTCGCAACATTTACCAATGTTTTCAATTTGTGTCACATCATGCTGGGTAGCTTCACCCATAACAAAATCTAATTGGCTTAAAGTTCCGATTTACATACCTAACTACAAAATTAAAGTCCCCCTGTGTTGAAAATCAAGTTTTAAGTATTGTTGACATATCTACGTGGTGTTATTAATATGCTTTAATACAAACCATGTGTAAATTCATAAGTCAACACCATTGCTGAGTATTTTCTCCTTAAAACTGCAGTGAACAGACCGTCTAAAAACACGGTTTGAAATTGCTGGTGTTTCTGACATCACAAACTACCTCTGAGTTAGTTTGTGGGTGAGTGAGTGGAGGTGTGGCTAATTTGCATATTCATAAAACCGCATATACTAAATGAGGCAAGGGTGTAGGGTTACAGTCAAGTTATTTTAAGGCATGAAAAAACTTTTAAAATGTAATTTTGTTGATCAAAGATTAGTTTTAAAGGGATACAATTATTGACTACAGGGGGACTTTGACCTTTATTATGAAATTACACTTGACACTGGATGTTCTGATAAGTTGATACTGATAGTTTGGCATTTTTGTAAAGTATAGCATACAGCATGCATTATGGGTCTAATATGTCACAGGTAGGTTGGCAAAGTTCCTTGTTTAGTCAAAGTAAACTTTTAACTAATATGTGAATCCCACTGGAAGTGTCATCCTCAGAGAGTCAATACTCCATTAACTACAAAAGTCACTTCTGAAAGCCAATAAAGTCTTTGACAGAAGGGTAATCACACTGCAAAAGCAAAAATAACATTTAACAAGTCAAAACTTAATTACATCTGATAATAATTACAAGCAACGTCTGCGATCTAATGAATTATCAACTTGTTGCAGCTGCGCACACATGCTCAAATCAAATCTGAGACGGAGATGTCAAAGGCCAAGGAGAAGCGACTAGAACACACGCACTGCAACTGGGTGGTCGTGAAACCCCAAAGAACCCCTACAGTGGGATATTGTACACTGTTTGACTCAGTGACCTTTGACCTATCAGGTAAATCAACTGACTTTGGGAGGGAATGTCACTTTCACAACTACAAATGTAAACACTAAATGCATTCCCAAGGAATCTTAATTATTTTGGTTATCTAAATGCATTCCTAAGGAAACTTAATTATTTTGGCTATGAGATTTGAACAGCTCTGTGCACAGAAATACCACCAAAATCGTAACAGTCTCCATTTGTCAAAGTCCAGTGAACCAATTGAGTTCACATAGAAACATAGGTTTAAACAAACTGGGAGATTAAAGAGATTACAAAATGGTCACAAAAAAACAAAAGCACTGTGCTGGCCCCAGGTATTACAAATAAATGAACTTTTGAGTAATTAAACAAATGATTTATTTTTTATTTTCGGACAAATTGTAAAGGTTCAATGCTGTCAGTCTGCAGTCTGTCTGGTCAGTCTGGTACCCTCAACACTGAGGCCGGGTCACATTTCTGCCCACACAGAGTGGGATCATTCAGACGGATGAGCCATTCTTGCAGGCTGGTGAACAAACCTTTTAAGCCGAAATTGGAAAGTGGGCTGTCTAATCATGCTGTATGTGAGATTGAAAAAAAAAGCACACATTTAAACATACCCACACAGCAACGAACAAGATCAGTCATTACCACGCTCATAGAGAGACATTGATAACCCAACAGCAATTACACCACTCACATCGAGTCAATTAAACTGACAACTATCTCAAAGACCTACTGGCATTTTTTATATAAAAGAAATCTATATTGAGTCTTTAAATACATGCAACCTGTTCCAACCTTGACCCAAACATACAACTTGAGTAAAAACTACAGAAAATCTTAAAGCTTCTAGTGATATAATTGTTTCTACTTCAAACCATCGCTAAAACGTAATCAATTAAAAAAGTTTAATAGAGTTTTAGGCAATAACAGAATTAAAATAGAAGTAAAGTTCAAAAGAATGAATGAATGAGGACATTTTAATGTAGGTTCTTTAAAATACTGCTACATTTATGTATTAAAGCAAAGGAAAAAGTTTGTTTAAATACTTTACGATAAAAAAGAAACACATTTTTTAATATTTGTTTTGCATTACAATATTGAAAGTTGTCATGAAAATAGCAAAAATGTGTAAAAAAAACTTGCATCACAAACAATACGTGTAGGCTATTGTGATTGTCAAAACATTTGGTAGCCTAACTAAACATAATTAATTGTATTAAGTTTAGTAACAGCATGGTGCAATAATTGGTATAGGCTACTGGTTTTATTATTGCTTGATACAAATTTTCCTATTTCAGTTTAATTCTTGTGGTTTTATTCTGATCTTGATTCAATTTGTATACATGTTAAGTACAGTAGATACTAGATACATGTTAATTTTTCTCAAGAAATAAAATCTCACCGAATGTGGTAAACAGAGAGCCCTGTCAGCTGGTATTATTAAAGGCTCAAAATAACCGCTCAAATTAAATATAGGCCTAATGTGATTTTTTTACAATAACAACTTTATAATATTTTAATGCTACACTCTAAAAAATGCTGGGTTGTTTTAACCCAATTTTGGGTCAAATATCGACAAAC
>JAOTRC010000001.1:7459338-7475662 GCA_027497675.1 Cyprinella lutrensis | reverse complement strand
TAGTGTTTAACATAGATCTAAGTGAACGAAAACATCCTGCAGAGTTTTAAACATGAAAGTTCATCGAATAAAGGGTATTTGGCAGATATCAAGCAGACAGTCTACTAATACTCTGGTGATTGCTTTCAACATATAGTTGCAAAGTTACTTATAGTCAACAGAATGTTCAAAAGGGACCATCAAAAAAAGCGTTTCCAAACTCTTAACTAAAAATGCTTACCTTAACTTAAACTCTTGTCTTAGCTTTTAACTTAACTGCCATGGCTTAGAAGACAGGTTGATATTGTGTCGATCAACAAAATGTTAAAGTCTCAGGCCACAGTTATTGAAAACGGACAGTATTTTGTGAATTATGTTGCAAACAAATGCAATTTTCAAAAATTCATGCCTGCCTATAGCACATCATTAGTTTGGTACTGCCTCATGTGGTTATTATTCATAAATATTCAATATCCCCACATCCTCAAATTCAATAAATATTAATGGACAGAGATCAGCACCGCATTACCCATTACCCACCTTCAAATATTCCCAAAGTTATTAGTACTATTTGCTCATCTGTTGAAAATGGCTTCACGTTGTACTGTTGCAGCTTTGAGAGACAGGCAGACTGGGATTGGGGGAAAAAAATGGATAACAGCAGAAACATGTTATTTGATTTTCAATGTGCCACGCCACAGTGACCAGAGCGCATAACATGGGAATACAAAATGTGAGACATAGTATGCTACATAAAACTAATGGAGTAAAAAAAAAAACTGCCTTCTAGATTTAGATAAAGGTTTACAGTTTATTTGTTTACAGATGCTATTTGGTTTGATGTTTTGCAGCAAACTGCGTTTTCAAGTGTGGCTTGAGTGTTTAAATAATTTTGGGTTCACATCACTGAAAGGAGTATTTCACTTTCTTTCAAAAAAAAAAAAAAAACTTTTGCTGATAATTTATTCACCCCCATGTCATCCAATATCAATGTCTTTCTTTCTTCAGTCGAAAAGAAATTAAGGTTTTTTGATGAAAACATTCCAGGATTTTCTCCATATAATGGACTTTACTGGTAACCAAATGGTTCAAGGTCCAAAAGACAAGTTTCAGTGCAGCTTTAAAGGGCTTTAAACGACACCAGACGATGAATAAGGGTCTTATCTAGCGAAACGATCGGCCATTTCAAAAATAAATTAAAATTTAAAGTTTTATAAGCTCAAATGCTTGCCTTGCTCTGTTCTGTAATGCGTGTTCGTGACTCTCCTGTTCAAACTCATTCATCAAAAGTCATTTTGTTCATTCAACAAAAGAAATTTTTCGAAACGAAAGATTTGTTCCGCTAGATAAGACCCTTTATCGTCTGGTGTCGTTTAAAGCCCTTTGAAGCTGTTAGGTCATTCTTAAATTCCAAGATGGACATCTATGACATGGGGGTGAGTAAATTATCATTTTTTTTAAAAGTGAACTACTTCTTGAAGTGCCATTAAACGTTCAGTTAAAGGGTTAGTTCAACAAAAAATGAAAATTATGTCATTAATGATGACACACCCTCATGTCTTCCCAAGCCCGTAAGACTTTCGTTCATCTTCGGAACACAGTTTGAGATATTTTAGATTTAGCTTTCTGTCCCTCCATTGAAAATATAAGTACGGCATACTGTCCTTATCCAGAAAGAAAATAAAGACATCATCAAAGTAGACCATGTGACATCAGTGGGTTTAGCACCCCAAGTTGTGTTTTACTGTAACTTCAGAAGCTCCAGACACGTGAGCAAAAGCGGCAATATCATTGGTTCGATAGTTTTTGATGCAGCGCGTCAAATTAAAAAAACAAACCTGAGGCGTTTTTTTTTTAATCACGCTTTTACGCGTCAGTGTGCACACTCACATTGGCGCCCTTTGTTTAGTCACGAGGCGTTAAATGTCAGCAAATAACACGCGCAAGGTTCGTCCCAGTGTGAACAGGCCTTAAGCGTGTTTATGCAGTGAACATTTAGTGAAGCAATGCTAAAATATTGCAGTCAGCTAAATGACGATATCAACACAATTCTTAATGAATTATCTCATTTTTGTGTTTCTTTCACACTGGGTAAATGTGAACTCACTAAAATGAATTGACTCAGTAAATAAACACTAACTACAAGCAACCCGAAGACGACACTGAAAATAAGCTCAAAATCAGCGTACATTAATAAACTCCTCATTTTGTCTGTACTGAAGGCTCTCTAAATGCTAATCATAGTTATAACCTGATTTATTTTTCTTTCAGTAAACGCTTCAAACACTCAGTCCAGAACCTCTGGAAGATGAAATGCCCTCTGGACTAAATTCCGCCACTGAAGAATGTAGACCAATAAAAAAAAGAAAGTGAAGTGGACCCATTTCCTACAGCGGTGCCATAAAATCCAGATTGGACTGACCCATTTCAGGAGTTGTACATCACCACTGGGCTTACATTTTGAGTGAGAGGAAGTGGTCTGACATCCACTCAATGACATGGTTTTTAAGTTGAAAGAAAATTATTTTCCCCTGCTTGACCACCTGCAGTAAAAAGAGGCCATGCTCCCGTAAGTGCTCCAGTTGCGGAGGGAGGCTCGTGCCATGGACAAATGAAAGGAACAGGAACACGCAGACACCTGTCAGTCGTTGTCACATGTTGACCCCGTGACTGAAATGCTTGAATAAAAATACGGACAGACCATAACAGACAAAGAGATCTTGTTTTGTTTTGCTTTATTTTACATTACCTTCCTTTAATTGTTTGTAGTCCATGAAATTGGGCTTTTTGAAATGACATTCTATGAAATGACATTTCTCAAGATGCTATTTTTTCCAATGATGCTGTCTTGTTTACAGACAAAGTCTGCATTGATTTGGACTTTGAATGCCTTTCTGTCATTATAACTGTGTTGTTCTTCAAACACAAAGTGAAGAATGATTTTCATGCCGTTTATGACAGCTCTGCACTTGCATAACAATAACAGCTCTTGTAGGGTGCCATTATGCTTCCAGAATACATTTAAACTAATACTGGAAAATTTACACAGCAATAATCCACATTTGGAAAGCAATGCAATAATCTAAAATTATATGCCTACAATTAGCCCACTGGGCTGTTCAATGGGTGATTATTCACTCTTTTAGTTCCGCATGAAAAATAAATGCATTTTAAGAAGAAATATTAGAAACCTACGTATACGTAATTAATCTGAGCTGGCACAGAATAGTCTTCGTTGAGCTATGGGAAATTGTTAAAATTTATATCAACTGCCCTCCAATAGTTCCTATTAGTTTACTTAATTTTTCCTTTTACAAATTCTGCATCATATGTAACAAGATGGCAAAATAACCTGCACTGAATATACTGATATTAATCAATGTACTATACACTGGACTGTAGCGCTGAAATGACCAAGGTTACCATCTTGTTAGAAATAAACCAAAAGATCCTCTGTTCTGACCAGCCGGCTTTGGCTTCCTCAGAAGGACATGTAGAGCTGCAGGTGCTACACATCATCCATTATTTCAAAGCCAAGTTTCAAGAACAGGCAATGCTGACATGTAAACGTGGGTGGTCTCGTGCCAATTTTATGGGACTCTTGACGGATTTTAGGATGAGTAATTTTTGTGTCTTAGTTTCAAACAGATCTTAAAAGATCAAATTGGATTCCCAGTGACGTGACCTCTTTAACATGAAGTGGGCAACTGCTCCTCTACAATCATCTGTGGCCGTTTTCAGCTCGAGCTGTGGGAGTGTTTGACTGATGGTGGGATGTATGAAGGTCTGAAGCAATCCACCCCCTATTGTGACACAGCTCTCAAAGAGCCAATTTGGGCCTGATGAAAAAGCAGCCTTTCTCAGCTCTCATCTTTTCAACAGTTGCTTTAGCAGTGTGAGCTCCATGCTCCCTCTGACAAGCCAGGCGCGTGATTCATGTCACAGCTCCAATCGGGGATTATTTATATGTTTGCTTGTTTTTGATGGTGCGCAGGTTTTTTTTCTAATTATAATGTGTTAACTTAGAGCCTATGCGATCTGAGAAGTCCACACCATTGCTTGCCAGTCATCGCAGCCTTCCTCGGATGCCGCTGATTTACATAGCCTCCTACCTGTCAGCACGTCGACTGGCAGGAAATGAACTGATAATTATTCGGGAGGGGAGGGGGGACATTAGAGGGAAGAGGGAACACTGTTTAAGATGCGATAATTGATCTGACTGCCTGAGCTCTGTCCGTCCCTTGCCTAAATTCATTAAAATCAATAACAGTAATTTCGGCTGCGCTCTCAAACCATCCCCTGATATATCTCAGCCACCAGAATTTATAGAATTAAATGGTCACTCATTTCTCAGCAATGCTCAAATTATTGCATTACAAAACAAATTACTGTGAATCATTAGTGAAAATGCTTCTTTTTTGCAATTCATTGACTTTTTTTCTCAGGTTACGACTGTAACCTCTGTTCCCTGAGAACAGGGAACGAGACACTGGATCAATGTCGTTTTGGGGAATGCCTCAGGCATGACAGCTGTATGAAATCACAATCAAATCACAGCAATCACATTGATCGGCGACAGCCAGTGAATCATTAGCGTGAAAGATTAATGAGCGACCTGGAAGTATAAAAGGAAAGCATGACAATATCCCTTTGTATGAAGGAACTGTTTTGGTAGGCAGGCAAGGAGATGCAGTGTCTCATTCCCTGTTCTCAGGGAACATAGGTTACAGTTACAACCTGAGACCTTCACTGCGTCGATGACGCTTTGGGGAACGATATACCCGCGCCGCCATGTGCATCCATATTGCAGTGACAACTGTCACAACCAGCATTTCAATGAAACACAAGAACCACTCACCCTCAGGTCACACTGGGTTGTCAGTGACTGCATTCCCTATGGTCATAGCCAAGCTAATGTTCCACAGGAGACATAAACATGGTTAAATTAAAGGCCTACCAGGGTCTGCTCAAGGGCCAGGCCACAACTTTAAATACTGTAGAAGGGGTCCGTTCCAGGGAATGTGGCTAAGAATCCCAAAGGAACCCCAACCAGTCACTATTCAGGGACGTAACACCTGAAATGACACCAGGACGGCGCCACTTACTGGCCAGTCACTTACACCTGGTGTCACTTACTGGCCAGTCTGGCCGAAGACAGAGCCTCTGGACACTTGCCTTTAGGTAAGGCCTCCAACCCGAGGGACTGCGAAGCTGGCATTCAAGTCAAGTATATTTATATAGCGCTTTTCACAATGTAGATTGCATCAAAGCACCTTCACAGTATCACACAATTCTGAGAAAAAGAAGTCAGAATTTGCAGGATATAGACTTATAAGCTTTATCCCACAATTCTAACTTTATAACCCGCATTTGTGAGTTTATATCTCATAATTCTGAGAAAAAGTCAGAATTGTGTGATGATGTCGCAATTATATAGGCTGTGAGCAATATGCTAGTGATATATTGGGCATTCCAAGTCTCAGAGTTTAAGTATCTAAAAAAACACTGTAACTCATTACTATTTCCTCACTGGCCTCCAAGTTGGCAAATATTTAGGAAACAAAGTTTGTGACATGATGAAACTTCTGTCATATTGAGATTGATATGTGGTCAAATTCATGAGCAGGTCGTTATTTCCCATCTTGCTAAATGGGCAATTACTTGCAACATTTATGCATCTGGCATAAATCTTCTAGCCATCTGATTCCATTATGATGCTTTATTTTGCCATATTTTTCAGCTGTATTTTTTTTTCTTCCATGCATGGAGAAGAAAAACAATGGTCAGCAAAATCTTTCACCATCTCCATGGAAACAAGCTGTGCAGCAAACCAGGTAAAGCTGTCTATGTAACTAAACCACAGCCGAATTCAAGGACTTTTGACAGGAATATTCACTCCAGGTAAAAATTTCTTCTGTTGTGCTTCTCAACTGTAAGCATAGAGATGGCGCAGCATTATCATAATACAGATTCATAAACTATGACTTTTTTACTCAGCTGCAGTCTTACGAACTCCACACGATATTGCATTTCCATTCATTTCAATGCCACTTCCACCTCTAATAGCTATTTAGTCCTATACACTCTCTAAAAACTGCTGTAAGCTGTTCTGTTGTGTAAACAGAGGACTGAAAGTTGATTAGGTTAACTAGCAATGAGTCACCGATAGTGTCTTTGCCCAGTGGATTCTGAGTTTAAGCAGATTCTCATGTGTAAAAGTGTGCTGTACAAATACTGGCTCTGGGGTGAATTAATTATATATCATAGCTGTCACCTGTTTAAATAAATACAGTCTCTCAGCTTGTGCTGGTAAATGTTTGGGCCTGAGCTTTACAGCAGAACTCTGTGCTTCACAAACTAATTGTGCAAGTTTGATCTGTATGGTAATGGAAAATTATAGTGGTTGGCCAGTAAATGCAAAAAGCACTCAAGCCAAACCGAGTTTCTTGTGCTTGGTTAACCCGGATTGCTGGATTTGGACTATGAATTGCATTTCAGTGACCGATTTACTCATGCTAATTCTGTTTTCACAGTCACCAGATGACTCAGGTTTGTCAATACGGATATCGAGCGTAATGTCAAGTCTCTGTGTTGTGGAACAGAGATATTTCGGGGCTTTTGCCGCTTTGTTAGGTAGATACAGTAGAGAGTAACAGGAAATTTTTGAGACAGTGAGAGTTTGAGGAGAAGACGGACCATTCATAGAAAGATATGCCAAACAAGGAAGTCCCACCTTTCAGTTAAATTAACCAGTTGCCTCAAAGACCAGGGTGTCTAGATTTGGCTAGATTCGTCAGTTAGCCACAGTTGTATATGTAAAAAAGCATCTTTCTCCATCGATAGCAAAAATGTAGCAACATTGTGATCCTAATCAAAAGAGGTTTTCTTAACCATACAGCACTGTGCTGCTAAGCTGGTAGGCTAAGGTATTAGCTTGCTAACTGAAGACAAAAACGATTAGGAAATAGACCTTTTTACTTTCACCATTTTAACTCAATATTGATATGCAAAATGTAATTTTAAAAGAAATTAATGAATATATTTTCATGATTAAGTGCAAAGACGCCGGTAAAGTCATTTTAGAGTGGTTGTGGACATTAGCATAATCAATCAGAAAATGTTTGTTAGCCTGACTTGGCCTGAAAAAAGTGTATTAAACATTTAAACATTAAATTGACCAAAATAAAAAAGATATTTATAATGAAACAAAATATTTATATTTTAAATTAATGCTGTTCTTGATAATGCACCATGTCACAAAGCTCGAATTATGACAATGACATTAAAATGCGACATCTTCAGGTCTGTGACAGGCTTGATTGCTGATTATCTGAAAACATGTTGACCAATAAA
Source organism: Cyprinella lutrensis (assembly GCA_027497675.1). Lineage (NCBI taxonomy): Eukaryota > Metazoa > Chordata > Actinopteri > Cypriniformes > Leuciscidae > Cyprinella > Cyprinella lutrensis. The sequence continues at coordinate 7,468,330 of JAOTRC010000001.1, read as the reverse complement.
AGGAAAAACTGGACGTCCTTTCACAAATAAAATGTGTTGTTTAATTATTATTGCCTTTAGACACTATTTTGCAATACATGTAAAACTGCTTAAAGAAACTAACTTGATGAGAGTATACTTGGTTTTAATAAATAGCATTGGTAATGTAAAAAAATATCACACTTATTCAACCAGAACAATGTGACAACATTAAGTGTAATTGGCACATGAATTTTACATTTTGTTAATGTAAAACTTTTTAAACTGTGAGGACTTTGCCTCCTCATTACAGAAAACTGCACGCCATGGCTTAAACTGTAATATTTCTCAATGCTCTGTGCAGCACAAGATACAACTTTATAAAACATTAAAGAGTGTACTGACCCCAAACTTTAGAGCGGTCGTGTACATTTAGGGTCATATCTAAACGTGTCACCCACATGAGCAGAACAGTGTCAGGAACACATGATTCAAACGCTACGTATCTGTCAACACTATCTTCACTCTTCTTACCTTTCATGAATGACATGGTTCTCAAATTTTCAATGCTTTACTTCTTGAGTGTAACCTTGTTTAACACAACAAGGCCAAGCCAACCCCTGGTCCCAGTGTGGCCCCGGTCAGCACTTCTCAGGTAAACACTTTAATGGTTTTGTGGCCGCAGAGCCTTGAATTTGCAGCAAGCCAGAGATTTGCAGGTTTTCCCTGCTATGTTCAGTGAGACGTCTTGAGTTCCCTGCAGACGGCCCTTCTCTCGTAACGTTCTTTCTCCCAAGCGTTCGTATAGACAGCTCTTTAGAGGAGCAGCACCTGCATGACGCTTCGCTGTGCTCCGCTGCACTTTCAGCAGAAAGCTCAATCACTCAGCCAGCCTGTTAACATACACTCCCCATTGCCTCTCAAGTGTTGTTGCAGAAAACACATGGGTGTGCACTACAGATTTCACTCTCTGTCACCCTCTTTTTCAGAGTCGACAGCTATCTATAAGTGCTTGGTTTGTTTTCTTTCCACGAATTCCCTTTCTTCAATCTCAGAAAATGGGCAGAGACCAATGGAGAAAATCAAGCGTGCATTTTGTATTGTGATAACAGACGAAAATCAACAAAGAGCTTTTCACCTCCATCAAAATTCAGAAACGACTCTCCCTGTCCACTGTTAAAGCAACAGCTGTCAGGCCACTGAATTATAATGTGGTGAAATAAAAGCCAACCAGACTTTTTGTCAGCAATTAAGATACATAAACATATCTTAGCAGGCATGTCGGAGTGTTTGTGTGAAACACACAGGCTATAAAAAGAGCATACGACATCTGCTACAACTGCTTTTCTGACTTTCATTAGGAGGCTATCAAATAAAGTGTGACTGTTTGACTCGACGCGAGGCGTATTGATCTAAACATCCGGAAGACACAGATCGGGAATCCATCAGCACCATGGCAACACTGTGACATGCCACGGGACAATGTTAGTAAATCAGCGCTGTCTGCGGGCTGAAGTTTATTGAATTAGACTTCCTATCTTGTAAAATTTTATTTTAATCATTATTTAAGGCGGAAACTTCACTGTGATTGCTTTTCATCGCAAATATCTTTTGGCAAATGGCTTATTTACGTCAACTTGAAAGCCATTGTTTGATATTTGTTTGCCTCAGTTAAATTAAGGGAAGTCGTGCTTCAGCAATTAGATACAGTATGAGAGGCTAGCTAATGAATAGCCTACAGTAGTGACCATATTCACAATAAAGGACAGCCTCCAATGCCATTTTACTTTAATAAATGGTTTCTACATATTAGAAACATCAAGAACACCCATTCATGCAAAATCTTACAGTCCCTGACAAAATAGTGTTGCAATGCAATTTTGCAACAACAAAAAAAATGATAACACTTCCTTTTACAGTCCAGTTACCCATGTAAATACTATGTACTTATTTTAGTAACTACAATTACTGGGTAATAACTAGTAATAACCCTGAACCTACCCCTAAACCTACCCCTGTTCCACGTACTTACCTTATATTAGCTAGTACTTTCTAGGTAAGTACACTGTAAGTACATTGTAAGTACTGTATTGTAAAAGGAAGCGTTACCAAATAATCTGCAAGAGCTTTGATTTGGTGATCAGCTGTTTCACATAATAGCTGTTACTATATCATGTCTTGGACTGCGTATTGACCAATCACAAGCCAGGACCAGAACTACGCATTTTATATTGTATTGACCAGTCAGCATCCAGGACCAGAACTATCTGTTTTATAATATTTCTTATTGACCAACAGCAATTATATTTTGTTGTATTGATCAGGCAGCATCCAAGACCAGAGATGTTTTTCTTTTTACAAAAGTAAACTGGATATTTTATGGTGATAATTCGCTATAGTTATCATATCTTCCTGCACATTTGTCTTATTAACATGAAATAACAGCATGAGTGAGGTGAAAAGAGATAGAGGGAGATAGAGTTGTGTGTGAGAGTGTGTGTGTGTGCTTTCTGTGTGTTAGTCAGCCACTTAGCCTGTGGTAATTACTATCTCAGCATGTTAAATGATCACTATAGATGCACACAAGTGCTACTGCAGCCCACCGGACATGACAAAAATGGGCTTCTCTAACTACTTCCCCTGTTCTCAGTAGGAGTCGAATCAAGCAGGCGAAGATATTTACTGATGAATAGCCATAGGACCACACAGCTGCTTCTCCGGGGTGAAGAAGATGCATCTGTGACTATTGGATTGTCACAGCGGAGAGTGTTTTCCTGAACGAGCTAAACTGAGCTTTAAGTGACATGGATTCGACCTGTTGTGCATGAGCTCTGATGGTTAGGGACAGGTTTACTTACGCAGGTTGTTTCCTGTTGCTCTGGCCTGCATGTTCTCGTAGTGTTGTCCATGCACTGCCAAACTCTCCTCCCTCTCCACGTGTTCTCCTGGAGCTGTCTGGCGCATCACCTGGGCCAGGGCTCTACGGAGAAAGGCTTTGTTTACTCATCTTACAAAAAAAAATCCTGAAAAAACACTGTAAATTGATGTAGAGCAATTCAATACATATTTGTAACGTTCTTGACGGACATTTCCAAATCAAAAATGTTGACAAAGAGGGATTACAAGGATCAGCTATGTTAGACCGAAATGATAGTGTGGTATATTAAGCACACCATAAAAACACTTGCAGATGCTTTCTTTCCTGTGTTTACGCATTTCCTTTTGAAAAAGGAAAACAGTTTTTTTTTTTAATAGCCAATAATAGTTTCATATTAGAGTCCAATGATCTGCTATGAAACTGACAGGTTGTATTAGTGGGAGGAACATTCTCATTCTGGAGAGCATCTGATTGGATAAAAACTTAGATATGCCCCTTTGTGCAAGATGAGTCATGAATATTTTTAAAGGAATTCTGTCACTTTTTACTCACCCTCATGTTGCTCTAAAACCATAAGACTTTCGTTTAACTTTGGAACACAAATAAAGATATTTTTGATGAAATCTCAGACCTTTCTCTCCTCTCCACACAAATGTGCTGCATAACACACAAGAATGAACCTCATTGGTTCTTGCAGAAGCTCAAACGTGTTGCGTATCATGAGAATGAACCTCATTGGTTCTTGCTGAAGCTCAAAAGTGCTGCGTATCATGAGAATGAACCTCATTGGTTCTTACAGAAGCTCAAATGTGCTGCGTAACTCGAGAATGAACCTCATTGGTTCTTGTGGAAGCTCAAACGTGCTGTCTAACACAAGGATGAACCTCATTGGATATTACTGAAGTTCAAACATGCTGCGTAACAGAAAAATTAACCTCACTGGTTCTTGTTTGAGGTCATATGTGTTGCGTATGTGTTCCCAGAAAATAAATATTCAAATTGTACATATCTGCTGAAAGACAGCTTTACTCAGCATTTAAGAGTAAAGTAGCGTATGCTTGACCTAACAGACTTGACCTATAAGACATGATTTAAAAGCTACGAAATTCACATTTGGGATTCCAGGTGTCTTTAAACAAACTCATGCCCATAAAACTGATATATTAATTCACATGATGCTTTGAAATGGTAAAAAATAAAAAAGTTTTAGTCATAATGATAATATTTGCGGAGATAGATTCAACCATCATGAAAATCGTTAAAATGGTGCAAGTCAGCACGGTGACATACTCAAACGGCACTTAATTAAAATGGAGTAGATGACTAGTTGTGGGAGGTGGATAGGATACTATGGCCCATGTGAGTATTTATTGTGTTCATGCCTAAATAGAGTGGAAGATAGAATGAAAGGTCAGTGCACAAATAGAATGTCCTTGAAATATTAGCATCATTAGACACAGATCAGTGTCCATTATCCTACTAATGTCACGGACACCTCTCTACTGATGTTTAGATGAGTAAGCGTATATGTGTGTGTGTTTGTTTGTTTGGAGTACACGCTTTTTCAGACAAAATCTGTTCCTCACCATGGAGATAATTAGAGACTAACAGAGATGTTGATGAATGTTTGCTGATCAACAGATGAATTAGACCTGAATGCTAGTCAGTATATTTTGTAGTACATCTCCTTTCAGCTCTCTCTGATTATCAACACTTTATTCTGTGTCTTCAGGTGAAAGCATGTCTGGTCTTTAGTTTTTTAATCATAATAAATAAATAAATAAATAAATATGTTCTTGATTTAAAAGAAATTTACTTTGTACATTCAACCACTTAAATATGCCTATTAAACACTGAACCTCAATCAAATGCATGTCTGTGAAACTAAAGGAGCATATTCTGCCCTTCTCTACATTTCAGTGTTGCAGACCGTGTGAAGGATAAATAGATAGACAGGACAATAAAGCCAGTAGAAGTTGAAGAAAAACTAGCACAAGGTCATGGTGAGAGATAGAGTTGTGTCAGTGGAATCCTTGAAAGCCTTGAGCTATGCCGAATGACATCCCAGAGGGAAACCGTCATCTTAGACGTTTGCTCATTGAAGGCATAAGCATTCATTTTTATATCAACTTATAGGCTAAATAATAAATCTCCTTAGGACAAAATAATAAAAAAAAAACATACACAACTGAGATAATTGTTGATTTACAGTCTGATTGTTTAGCTAATTAAAGTAATTCACATAGCAAAGCTCTGATAACTTAGGAACTGTGTGATAAATATTTGAGTTCTTAATGAAACACTCTAAGAGAAAAGGTATGAAAAGCTGTCACTATGTGCTTCTTTAGGTCCTTTGACCCTATGTAGGACATTGCAGATTTTGGAATAGTTTGTGATTGTGTCAGACCTCTTCCGAAACTCTTAAGTAAAAACAACACTGTAAAAAAATATTGTTGATTTAACTTAAAAAAAGTAAGTAACCTGGTTGCCTTAAAATATTAAGTTCATTGAAATGGAAAAATTGAGTTAAAATGAAGGAGATTAATTTAATCACCAGAAACCCAAAATATTATGTTATCTGAACTACATAAATTATCTACAGTAAGTTGATTTGACAAAAGAAAAAATGTTGTTATTACAAATCATGAATATATATATTTTTACAGTGAAGTAAGCGACTTATGTAAACAACTCTCAATTTTCTCTTTGTTTAATAGCATTGTTGTCTACAAGAAACAGTTGAGGTAATATTTGTATTTTTCTTTCCCATGGAATAAACTCTTCCACTTCACAACAACACAAGCAATTTACAACTTATTAAGGAAAAGACACGAGTGCATTATGTAAAGCTGTAAAATGTAGATATGCATATTACCCTGGTTATTTGGTTAAATCCCATTTGATTCCCTTTCTTTCCTAAGGGGTAAACTATACAGATTACAATTTACAACAGTTTATAAAAAATACAAAGGATAACTAATACTGATTATTGATGCAGTCAGAGTGTATTCATATGCAAAAGACAGCTCAGGCCTAATTTGCTTTTGGGAGAATTTTAATGTTTGAAATCCCATTTGATTTTGTCCGTCTCTAAACTGCGCAGCTCCACCTCAACCGCGCGCAAACAATATGCAACAGCATTTGAACTTGAACTTAGGCTATTCAAGCTCTCTTACCTGGACATGTTCTCTCTGTGAGGTCGATGCGCCTTCTCCAAGCCAAGTTTGGTGAATATCCCAACCAGCGCCATGATTGCAACTACTCCGCATATGATATACACAATCAAATTCGTTTTATCCTTAGTGGGATCGTGTTGGTCCATCATCTTCGGCGGTGGTCTGCCCGTCATGGACCACGGCGGAGTGTCGTAGTTTTTGCATGTGGTCTGATCTAACCTGGAGTTTTTAAACTCGCAGCAGAACCTGAAGCCACAGGTCCCGCAGCAGTACAGGTAACTACCCGTCCGACACACGAACGGAGGATCCCACTGACCCATCACATCATAATAACCCCGACACCTGTCCTCCGTATGAGGGGTCTCGGAGAGACCTTGTTCCCCGTCTCTAGAGTCGTTAGACCCTGACGCTGTCACCAGACCATCCAGGTTCTTCCCAGGTTCTCCTTCCGCGTCGCACACAAGAACTTTCATCAAAAAGTAACCCAGTAGTAAGCCAGTGCTTTTCATCCTGCGCTCTTCTCTCCTCTCCTCTTCTTTGCCACGGCTGAACGGACACTGAAAGACAGAGTTGGGTGTCTTTTGTCATGAAGCGTCAGGACGCATATCTCCATCAAAAACATCACCGCCATCCGAGATGATCATGTTTGATGATACTTCAGCCCCACGTTTAGTCTATAAAGGTTTTGAAGTATGCAAATGTTTGAATATGGAGATTTCTATCGTATCAAGTGTGGAATTGCAATAAACACTAGCTATACTGTGTTTTGTCTACTATTATATATTATCCTAAACAACGGCGTTTTTGAGCACTCGGGAGCTTGGAGCGCCTGGATCGCAATGAGCTGCGGTTGAACGGAGCGCTGAGTGATACTGAATGCGTAATGATGAGAGAGGAGGAGGGGACCCAAGTATGGGCACATGGAAGGAAGCAGCAAAAGACTTAAGAGGAGAGAGAGCAGAATGTGTCAATCATAGTCCTGTGCATGTGATTCTCACAAAAAGTAGCCTACATGTTGCGCGTAAATGAATGCGCAATTCATACGCTACTGCAATTTGCGAATTATGTCGTGAATGACTCACGAGGATCGACTAGCCTATTTAAAGAAAATATTTTAGTTTTTTTTTATAGGCCACCCCTTTTAAAATGTAACCAAGCATCATCAAAATTTAAAACTCAGAATTAGCCAGACATAGCCTAATGGGCATTGGAGTAAATGGCCTCACAGCTGGTTTGTTACAATATAAACATCTAAATAATAATAATAATAATAATAATAATAATAATAATAAATACATAATGTTTAAAACCTTAAAACACCGTCCCTCCATTTGTTTTGTTTTGGTCTTGAGTGAGTTCCAGGCAATGGGTTGATTTTATGCGCAGCCATTTTAAAATCGGATTGACGTTTAATGAGCGTTCACATTGCGATTCAACAATGCGACAAGATACTATTTGATTTAAAGGAGAGTTGGCGATTTCCAGTGACCGAGCAGATTTTATTGTTTTCTATATATGATATTGATATTGTACAACTTTAAAAGATTTTGGAAGTTGGTATAAACGAAGTGTTCCTTGTTGAAGGTGAATTAATTTTCATCAAATTATGCTTGGCTAATTTTGAGTTTGAAGTTTTGATTTTAGCAGCAACCTGTAAAAATGAAACATTTTTCGTACTTGGGAAATTAAACATTTGCAATTAAACTGGATAAACACAAATATAGTAAATATGTGATTCATTTTATCAACACAGCCTTAGGTTGTAGGTTGTTCATACATTTGTCAAAGTTGGCAATTTTGTCATAGTGTTTACAATTATGGATTTGGAGATTTTTAAAATAATGCAAATTCTATCTAATCTAAATTTTCTCCATTTCAACCTCATTTTCATCCCAAACCTGCACCCTGTAATACAGTGCAGAGTGACAAACCACCAGTTATATCTCTATATCCCTTGATGTTTTATGAATTTGTTTATTTGTCATATAATGTAGAAAAATGTTTTGTGGGTCATTCTGGGAATTATGAACACATGATCTGTATGAATACAGTTCACACTATTAAACTTACCTGCTAAATATAATAGAGACCTATGCAGTGATAAGATCCAGCCAGTTGCCAAGATGCAACTAGGCATTCAAACCACAGACAGACTTGCATATCTCAAAAGGGGTAATACAAATAAGTTTTATTGTGTTATGTTACAGAATTATATGATCATTGAGACACAATCGGGCAATTGGCACTGCAAACAAGACCACAGCTCAGAATAATCTCATTACATACTGATGTAGATGAACAAGCAATGTGCATTGTCTTTCTGAGGACAAATAGACCTGCCTAAGGTGGCAGAAATGGTAATTTATGAAAGAAAAAAAAAGAGAATCACTAATGAAATTACATAAAACAAGGCTCATGGCTCCTTTTCGAATATTCATGTTCTGAGCAGATACTTAAAATCTCATGAAAACAGCAGAACTGTTGCAGAAATGAGGGTTATCAGAATGCATGAGTCAATGAGGCCATCAGTAAAGTATTTGAGAGACACTAAGGGATCACTTGGTCTTGTTATTGCCATGGTAACCAGAAAGATAATGGCCTAATTTAATTTTCCAGGTCCTATTGACTTAGAAGAGTGATTTTCAAAACATACAGAAAGTCAGGGAGAAGTGCTGTCTTTCTGTGTTTTTTTTCAACCCTTTGTAAAAAAAAAAAGGACAGCTGAATCTGAATGACAGTTTGCGCAAGAGATGCACCCCATTGTCTAAAGGTCAATACATAGTGAATTATCCCATTTATTCGATCGTGCATCCCAGCAGGTTATTTCTTTCTGGAGATCAAAAGTATATGTCTTTCAGACACTAAAATAGAGATTTTGTCAGCTATATGCATAAATAATAGCCTTTATCTATCTATCTATCTATCTATCTATCTATCTATCTATCTATCTATCTATCTATCTATCTATCTATCTATCTAT
>JAOTRC010000001.1:7392726-7403082 GCA_027497675.1 Cyprinella lutrensis | reverse complement strand
ACACGCAGGCGCAGAACGCACATTCTAGCTGACAGTCGCCTGTAGTTCTCTCGGTGTGTTCAAGTGCAGCTTTTTACTTCGACGAGAGGGGACGAGAGGCGACAACACAGTTGGCTTTCATCAGCACTAGTTCGTTGGCATCTTCTTGGTGTGTTCTGGGCTTTACAGTTTGGTCAGAACCACTGTCTTTTACCTAGTTGTGAGTTTTTAGCTGGTAAAAATACCATATGTACGCATACAAAACAGTTTTGGATGTTTGGTAAGTTGTCGCAAAATATAGTTCTTCATAAAAGATTCTTTGTTTAGGTTTGGTGAAGCCGCTGACTAAATGTATCAAGAGAACCGAACTACAAGTAGACCAATGATCTCAGTCGTATTTTTCTCAAAATAGCCTACAGTATGTTTTCATATTATTCCCTAACCAAAATAGTTTTTCTCACCTAAATATAGCTTATGGACGTTAACTTGACAAATAAAGCATTCTTCATTGATGACAGGCTGAATCTTACCCACCGCAGGTGTCAGTTCACCACAGCATATTTCACATACATCTGTCATTCCTCAAGCAGCATGTGCTGAAAAGATGAATGGTGAGGACTGTTCCCAGTCTTTGAATCAATTTGAAGGAATTCTGACTTTGTCTTAAACAACGACCCATGTTTTGATACTCTCTTCCATCCTCTGGTCCGAGTCCACACTCCTACAGTTAAGACGGGACCTTTAGACTACGGCTGTGCTCAAGCCGAACTTGAAAGCTGGAGCTCCTGGTATATATAGTGACTGTAAGCATGGTGTGTCCCTGGTGGTCTGGACATTGTTTTCTTAGTCTGCTGCGTCGCCTGTTTGACTTAAAGCTTGTGGCCTAAACGTTGTTATCGTTACCTGTTATCATCGGGTAAATGTTATTTTGTGCGTTTGAACTATAGTTTGGAAAGTTACAGTTCACAAACAAGAATGAGATCATTGCTTTTGTAGATAATGGTGTTCCGTTTAAGCTAAACATCTTCCTGCCTTTTTTTAAGTTTGTGTGTCAAACGAATGCCTGGAAAATGAGAATTGGGATAAGTGTATTTTTTTTTACTTACTCTGCTCACATGACACAATAACATTCCACTGAGATGTCATGTGATGTGACCTCACAGGCTTTGATGCTAATGAACCAGATTCATATCCATGTTCAAGTGTCCTCAGATCAAAAGACTTCAACATAATTATCAAGTCAGCGCTGCCAACCAAAAGTTAAGCCTCTCAAATGGTCGACGAACTCGCGTAGGATGCGCTGTGATAATATTGCGCAAAATGACTCGTTGGGTCGCGCCAGTTTTCTTCATATTTCTGTTCTCTCTAAGTATCTCCAATTGGCTTTATGCATAGCTGCGCATAGCTGCACTAAGTCCTGAACTTAAGCCAGCTCCTTGTTTCCTGTCTGCCATTATTGGACAAATTGATTAATTCAGGTGTGGCAACAATAATCGGACACACCTGAATTAATCAAGTTTGGCCAATAATACCAGACAGGAAACACGGAGCTGGCTTAAGTTCAGGAAGTAGTGCAGCCATGCATAAAGCCAATTTTATATTACAGAATAGCAGTTAGCGTGTTTGGTAAAAAAAAAAAATAGTAAAATAAATGTGGGGCGACAGAAACATGCAAATGTGGGGAAAAAAAGTAATATAATAGGAAATGATATCATAAAAGTTCCCCTTAATGACTGTGTCAAGGTCAAGAAGTCTCTATAAATATCAGATAATTTGACCGTGTTAATGAAAGACAAGTTGTGACTTGCCAAAAACTGATGTGGTTAGTTTATTTATGATGTTTTTAAGTCATTTTTACCTTTTAACAGTATAGTATAAAAAAATAGCATTTAAGACATACATTCAGTTATATTCAGTACATGAGGAAAATATTTACGGTAATATATACTTTTTATACACTGTCATCGCATGACATTTTAGAGTAATTGAATTTAAACTTTTGTTGAAATTGTATTAATGTTGGATGCTCTACTATATTAGTCATTGCCCTAGGTGTCATTGTTCCCATTTGTTTTTGAGTAGAAACTAGCACTGATGTCTGGTGTTGATATGTATGTTTACCCGAAAAGAACACTATGAAAAGTGCTTACATCATCCCTCTGACCATTGTTCGAAATGATCTAGTTTATGTCATTGTTTCCCACATTGTTGCTTGGTGAAAATGGGACACTATTATGAGTCAGACTGACAAACATCTGTTGTTCTGAAAAAGATGCGGAACGAAAACCTATTAAAACTCCAAATTACTGCACTTCTAACTTATTGGGTTGAATCATATTGTCAAAAAAGTGAAGTAGATTCTGAGAAGTAATTGCATGATTGCGTGGGAACGAGTGTCAGCTTCTGAAATGGATTAATCATGGATTATTAGCATTACTTTTGAGTGAATCTGCATCTTTGGATGAATTGATTTTAAATAAAATGTGTAAAACATCTGTATATGCCGACTGGCTGAAAGCTGGCTATTTTGATTACTGGTTTAGCGATCCCTCACCACTGACTCCCTGGGGAGTCATGTGCTGGGCCAATGACATGAGGGGAAGTGGGAGGGGCAAAGGCCATGTGCAATGCGCTCAGGGACAGCCTCTTGGGAATTAGCTGGCTTTCTGGGAAAGTTAAAATGTGGGATAATTTTTGGGAACGGTAAAGGAATTTTCCCCCTCTCTTTTCTTTTCCTCACTCGAGCGGGTCTCACAGTGTTTTCTTTGTGCTGACTCCTGATGCCTGCGTTCTTCGCGCACACATGGAAAAGCGTTGGAGGAGTTTCTTTTTTATTTCTGAGGCTTATTTTGGCTGGTCTCACAGCTATATTTAGCAGCACAGCTGACCCCCTCCAGTTTACTGTGGATGAGTCATTCAGTGTTTGTGTGAGGAGAAGTTCTCATTGTGTAGTAATGTGGTAATGCGGCCATAATGTGTTCTGCCAAATGCCACTTGGATTTGGTGTTTGGACTGTACGGAACAACTGTTAACTATTTTAAATAAACAGAATTGAAAAACACACCTAGGATTTTTCCATTCAACTTAACAAACTCAATGAATGAATGGTTTATTAAGGCCATTACAATGCGTGATTGTATTAATTAACATGCTAACTTTTACAATAATGTATATTAACAGACAGTAGTTAATGTGAACTAACTATGATTGAGCACTATATTATACAGAATGTATTAACCTTTGTTAATGTTAACTTATAAAAATAAAAATTATTTATTTACAGTACATCAATGTTAACGGATACGCGGAGCTGTTTAAGTCCTCCGACTGGGATTTATGCGTATGTCAACACTATCAATGCCTAAATGAATCTGCAGCACAAGAGCTCTGTAAATTGTTTGTTCATTATTTTTGTAATGTTTTTGTGCTTTGAGACCTGAGGTTATTTAACGCCATCTCGTGTGCGTTCTGCTGTGTGCGTTCATGTGTTCTGAAGGGAGGGTGGGATCTCATGCTTTCAAAGCTAACTTGCTTTTGCTAGCTTTTCCAAAATTGCCTTCCATACCTTTTAACCACTTCTCACCTTCATTTAAATGAAAACACAGAGCACGTATTTACTTATTCATCTAAACGTTCGTTAACCGGTGTCAAATGTTAGTAAACCGGTGGTGATGTATTTCAAACTTGTTTTACCCCTATAAGCGACAAAAAAAAAAGAACTTTGCTGTGATTATAGACCTTATATAGTGGTCCGGTTTATATTTCCACAGCAAGGTAAGATCTTATGGATTTATGAATAAACCGCTCGTTTTAAAATCTTCTCTGTCATCTGTCTCTCTCATTTATGACATCAGTTTTAAACATTACAATGCTCATGATAACTTTTGTTAAAGGCATACTTCACCATGTTTTTATATTAAACTATGTTATTCCCTTAACTAAGAGGAGTTGATGCATACCTGTCTCGTCTCAGTGCGTGCAGTCAATCGATCTGGCGTGCGAGACACTTTGATAGCACTTAACTAGCCCAGTTCATTCAATATCGGCCAAGCATAGAAGCGGCAAAGTTAAGTTCAAAATGTCTCGCGCCAGAGCGATTAATATAGTTTAATATGAAAAAACGGTGGAGTATCCCTTTAACGCTACAATATGTAAATCCACTTCACCACTATTCTTCGACAGCAATTCCATATAAATATAAAGAGCTACAGCAAAAAAGTAAGTTCAAACACAACATTTTAAAGATGGCTGCATGCTTATTTCTCTGGTGCATTTCGGGAACTTCATTGTAAAGAGTTACCGTTACCATTTTCCTTGTATGCATTTTTAATCCAAAGCGACTCCAAAGCATTGCATTAAAGCTTTAGATTGTAGGTCCTGGTCACTGTCTGGGAATCAAACCCATGACCTTGGGATTGCTAATGCCATGCTCCACTATTTGAGCTAAAGAATCTACAGACGCTACGGGATCAATCTCCCTCCATAGGGAGAGTCAAGTTGTTTACACTGAGTTTTCAGTCATGCACATCTTGACTTCCTTTTCTAGGTGGAGTGAACACAAAGAAGCCCCAGCACAGAGAACCGGCCTTTGAGTTCACTAGCCGACAGTGGTACAGTGATGTCCCCATTTGGCCCGAGTTTCCTCTTCAAAACTGAAAACATAATTCTGTTTGAGGTTTCAAAATTGGGCTGGACTAAAATGGATTCTCAATGTGTCTCTGAGAGGGGCTTACCGCTGATCCCTAGCGAGAAAACAGCCGAAAGTCTTTAAACTCGGCTGAATAAGATTGAAAGCAGGGAATGTGAGCAGGCAGGAAAGCCAGCCAAGGCTTAGTCAAGTCATCAAGGCTTGTAAGTGTGGAAGAGTTAAGACATTCATCAGCCTGTTGTTTTTAATTTTCTCAAGATAACAAAATCACAGTGCTCATCGAGTCACTTAATCTGCTTTCCATAGAAATTGGGAACTCAACAAGCATATAGTCATCAATTCCACACATTTAGGATTACAGCTGTAATGATTTCATCATAGAAATGGATGTTGAAGATGAAACTGGTGAATATATCTGCATGAACGTATTATTCTAAGGGGACACCATTGACCAGTCAGTCTTGTATCCCTAGATTTTTAGGGATGTAGATTTTTGCCACATCATTTAAAACAACAACAACAGTTTAAATTTCACATTGCAAATACAAAGACATAATGTTTTGTTTGTACGCTGCATTTAAAATTCAGACAATACACTTCTGATAGTGTGTGAAAAAAGATCAAATGTAAACCGAACTTCAGACGCGCTGTTGAGAGCAATGCGGCCGAATGTTTGTCTTGTTGGGCTTTAATGAATATTAATGCTCTGTTTGCGGAGGTTGTGTTTGAGGCTGGAGTACGGGCTCTCATAAGCTTGTTTTCCATATCTCTTCATGGCCTATTCTGTGGAGTGGCACACATCCATAAATATCTGTCATCCTATTGTTTAGCCATTAATCAGTGCACAAGCAGATTAGGGTTTCCACAGCAACTGCATTGATTAGATGCAAGCCACCCTTCCCTTTCCTTGCCCTCTTCTTCACATGCTGGTTTGCTGTCGGACGAAGTAGAACGGCTCTGCTTTCACCTTCGGAAAACTTCTAATGGAAAGGTTTACGAAGTTTGAACCAGTGTTAGTTCTGTTTCATTTAATGACAGGATATATCTTTGTGTTTCAGAGGCACCATGACCTAGTGATCTTCATCGGGAGCACTGCAGCACAAAGAGTCCTTCTGCTTTGACAGGTACATCTCATCTTCAAGAGATTAGAGTACTCTCGTAGAATTGTCATTGTATATGAGCAAGTAATTGTAAAACAGTTTATTAACTTTACTCGTGTACTGCCTTTCCATTGTCCATTTTGATGACGGTCTTATTTTAAGAGAATTAAAATTGCTAATGCATATATTCACAGTGATTTATTTTAATATTTATCATTGCCATTTTAATTTAAAAGGTTTTTAATAATTGGAACTGGCAGGTAAATAGTTCAGGCATGAAACTCTAATGAATGATTGGTTCTTTCAATGCCGTGGCACCAGCCAATCAGAACTAGTCCAACATGACATCATGACATTAGCGTAAACATACACGCCACTTTCAAGTCAAGTGGTGTTTTATCTATACGCATTTTGAGTTATCCGCTTGGATGCGTGTATGTACACGCCGTTAAATGTCCGAGCGAAACGAAGCAAAATTTAGATCTACATCTGGGGAGCGATATATTTTTCCTAGGATGGTAGAAGACTCATAAATGCTATTAACCCCAGTGACTGTTATGTGGACGGACGGAGAACCCAGGCGCAGACAGCAGATGATGTTCGAAGGATTTATTTGTGACAAAAACAGGGAAATAAAACCCACGAGGGGGCAAAAGAAGACAGGGTAGAACACTGCAGACTAAGACAGGAACAAAACTAGGACACGGACAGACTCTTCTCAAATAACAGATTACTCAATGAATTACTCACAGCTTGAATTACACAACGTCAAACAATGAACCGACACAGGACAGCAAACACAAAGGGATTATAAAGGGAACACTAATAACGAGGACAGGTGAAACTGACTAGACAATAATGACAAGACGGGGATAACAAGGGGGCGGGGATAACGTAACGAGACAACACAAGCACATGGCCCAGACAATTGGCCATGCGCTTGTACACAAAACATGGGTCTGTCACGATCCTGCCACAAACTAGGAAAATTCACAGACATGATGGCAGAATCATGACACCTTTCAGTTAAATTAAATGTTCTCATTAATGTATGGAGAACGAAAGAAATAGATTCGTTCAGATAATCACTAATTTAGTCATTTCACACGCGTGTTATGTAGATTTTTTGAAAGCAACATATGATATAGATTTCAGCTTAGATTCCACTATCCTAGAGAGTGAAGTGCTACTATCGGTAATATGGATTTTTGTCTAGATGTAATAAACATTTTGCAAAAGAAAACCTCAACAAGGTTAATTAGATAAATTAAGACAGAAACACACCTGTTAACCGCTCATTTTTCTCAGCTGTAGGCAGTGTTGGGAAAACGTATTTCGTTACAGAATGCATGCCCAAAAATGTAATTTGTAACGTCTTCCGTTACATTACTCAATCTGAGGGATTGCATCCACAGTGATTTGCCTTTTATAAGTGTAAGAATGACGCCATCTAATCCTGTTTGCTAAACTGGCCTATTCATGGGTGCGGTGATGCAGTGGTGACGCGTATAACATGTAGAACCGGCAAAAGATTATGTAAGGGTTAATGCCCGACGAGGTGTCCATTGTCAGGTTTTAATGGACAACGGCGACGCCTCGGAGGGCATTAACCCACTTATACCATGGTCATTTGCCAAATAAAACATTTTTAAAGCATTAGTTTATATTTTAATTAGGCTAAATCTAGTTTTTACAAATAATAATTTGCCTGACTGTTTATTTAGCAACCAGAGATATTTATAGTCCGCTTAGCTCGTATCCCTTCAGGTTCACAATGCATTTTTTTTCATGAAACACAAAGGTAGGCATAGTTATTTTTTATTACACATAAAACAATTAATCAAACAACAACAATAATAATAAAAAAACAATTAGCTCTGAGCTCCAGCGATTTGCGCTTAACGTTATAGAGGGCAATAAATTAATCAGATCAAAGAGAGGGTCATTTGCCTCAGGCTCCTTAGGCTTGAAACGCTGTAACGTTCAGCCTTCTCCTGCCTTGGTTGTCTGGACAGCTGCGTAAAACTCCCACAGGGTCTCATTCAGGGGTGCGTTTCCCGAAAGCATCGTTAGCAATGTTTTAATTGTGCTTTAATTTAATTGTGCATGTCTCATTTGCTAGAACTAAGCTATCATATAATGTGCAAATTATTTCACCTCTTGACCTCTATACTGTAGAGATCATCTATTATTCAGTGAACCACATTCATATCTGTTAGCTACGACTGATGACTGTTGTGTCCTGTTGTCCTTCAGCTGGTGAAGCGTGTCGAGGCCCAGAGCCCCTCCGTCAAGAAGCCTCTCTCCAGCGCGCTCAGAGTCACACGGGAAGGTTAGAAAGCGTTAGTCGCTTTATATAGAGAGAATACACAAGCCCATTGGACATGTGTGTGTGTGTGTTTCTACAGTGAGGAGTTACTGTCCTTCAGCGCAGCGGTTCGACCCGGACAGAGAAGATGAGGAGTTTCTGTCGTCCTCTGTATCAGTCCATCAGGAGCGCTCTCCTCCTGAAGGTACATCATCATCTCTACTCACATGTGTCTACCCAATTCCTGATCCGCCAGCGGCCGCCATCGGCTAGCAAGCCTTCTCTTGGTGTTAGCATCCCATTGACATTCATTTTGGCGTCACTTTGACAACGAATAACTTAATTTATTTATTTCTTAATAAACTTAATTTGTTTATTTCTAAAGAAACACCACAATCTATAAAAGGCTCTGTTACTTTGTATACATTATGGTCCCGTAGAAGCCGTTTTTGTAAAAATAGGCTAACGCTTGCGTCAGATCACGCGACTGTCTGTCGCACAGTAGAGAAATTACCGTATAGACCCTTTTTCAGTTGGTAAACATGATGTTTTTTGCGGGCGGAGCTTAGGTGGAGGCGGAACCATCCCTCTGGCTGCTTCCCTAACGCTAGTTTGCTAGTTTTGTTAGCTTGTTTTTAACAAAAACTTGAGAAAATCACAAAATTGAGTGGCCTGACTTCTACACCTTTTTGATAGAGAAACTGAGAGCATATAAATCTTTAGATGCCTATAACTAAGTGCTGCATGATTTGTGTGGTACGTTGGCCTAGCCAGCGCCGAGAAGACGACAATGTTGTGACATTATGATGCAGTTTTAATGATCTGAATATTTTCGAGAAATAAAAATTCCAGATACAGCATATTCATTTTTCATCGATTCTTGCACCCAACAACACACCAAGATGGCATGGTACACTATGTAGGAATTCTGTGTTTGTCAAACAGCGACCCCTAGAGTACGTGTACTGTCGTAAATAACGAGTGGAAATAAGGCGTGGCCCCTTTAAGAGTTGCGCGCGGCGGGTTAATTCTGTTTGATGCTCATTCTTATCCTATTTTAAGTGAAAGTCTGACCGAGTGAGACTCTTGACACGGTCAGTTTCTCGTTTTCTTTTCCTTGACTCTTCCGAGCCTGTGGTCACGTGACAGTCGTAAAGCGATACGTTCTCCGGGGATTCTCCAGGTCACATGACCTGGCCAAAGACGGCCCGTCTTCTCCAAACTTACATCTCCAATGTAATAATTAAAGGCAGATATAATGAGCTAGTTGAAGTACTGAATACTTGTTTAACAAATGATTGTGACATTTAGATACATGTAGCATTGGTGCGTGTCGATTCAGAGTTCATAATGGAGAAAACTGATCTGAGACCAGCAGTTATGGAATGAACAGATACAGCAGCCTGTAAATGATTTTATTTGATATTTTAGTTGTTTTTGTGTAATTGTTGTTCACTGTTCACTGTGTGTGTTAATCCAGTCGCACACACTCATGTTCACTGTGTGGTTCAGCTTCCTGTTTAACATGATCTTGTTGTAACGTCTTGTTGCTTTCCAGTGAAACCAGAGCAGCGTAAACAAGATACCGATCAAGGTGAGACACACACACACACACTCTCTCTCTGTTTCTGTGAGGTACACCTGCAGCTGCCGTCATGGATGTGTGTGTTGTGGGCTGTTTCCCTGCAGGTCTGCCCGAGTCTCTGCTCGAGGATGCTGGGAAGTGAGTTAGCATGACAGTATTTGACAGTTTCAGTGTTCGTCTGCACGTGTTCCTCTGATTATCCTTCTTTTCCTCTCCTGTTATCAGTGGAGAGGAGACTCTCGGTGTGAGCGGCCTCAGTGACGTGAAGGACATCTTGAGTGAGTTGATCCGGGACGGGGCGTTATCCCGATCCGCACTGGACCTGTCCCGGCCCGCAGCGCCGCCCCTGAGCAGGTGAGACTCGGGAATCAGGATATTATAGTTTGGATATTAGTTCTAGCATGTATTTCTTTCCCTAGAGTCCTATTATTGTGTTAAAGATAATTTTAAAGATAATTTTTTTTTGTGTCATCAGAAAACGGTTGAGTTTTTCATAGACAGTTTTTACTCAGATGCAGTGTTATTTTAGTATCATTAACATGCCATTTATAGTTTTTATTCATATTTTGAATTCATTTTTATTTTTATGTTTAGCATTTTATTTTTAAGTTTAGTTAATGTTATAGTTTTTGTGTGTGTTTTTGTGTAATTATTTTTAAAAATGTATATATAGTTTTTATTCATTATTATTTTAGTTTTAGTAATTTTAGTACTTCAACTTAATCTACTTCATCTA
>JAOTRC010000001.1:7362226-7373493 GCA_027497675.1 Cyprinella lutrensis | reverse complement strand
AATACTTTTACCCTCTGCTTTGGACAGATTTAAGTTTACATCTATTGTTTCCTTTTGAGCAGCTTCCTTAGCCAATTTATCAACCTTTTCATTTGTTGCAATACCTACATGAGCTGGGACCCATACAAATGATATTTCTACTCCTCTTCTTTTCACATCTCTAATTGACAGAAGAATATCATATAAGGTCTTGTCGACTCTTTGAAATCCCTTTCCCCAAACTATTGATAGCTGACACAGAGTCACTATATCAATACTTTGCAGTTCTGCATCTGCTCAGTCCATTGCACTGCCATCAGGATTGCATATAATTCCACTGAAAACACACTTAGGAAATTTGAGGTTCTCTTACAAACGTTGGTATTCCACTTCTGAACAACAAAAGCTGCTCCTGTAGCACCTGTTTCCTGATCTTTTGACCCATCAGTAAAAATTATTATGTGTTCCTGATACCTCTCTTTTATATTACAGTGAAATGCATACACCAAATCTGATTCAGGATTTTCTAACTTAATCCCAAGTATATCTAAGTCAATCTTTGGGACCTCCAATTGCCACAGAGGAACTGATGGCCACAGTACTCCTGGACAAAAGTTCTTATCATGTATTGCCATTTCCTGGGCCAATGCCTCCCCTGTCCAGCCAAAACTTTGAAAACTTGCCATCTCTCTCCCCCAGCTTGCCTGAATTGTTGCTTTAACTGGGTGATCACACCTTTGACCCATCAAGTTAACCCATTAGTTAGCCTGAAGTTGCTGCCTTCTCAAAAAGAGTGGCATTTCTCCTGTTTCTACCTGCAAAGAACACACTGGGGAAGATCGCACAGCTCCTGTACATATTCTCAGTGCCTTAGCTTGAACTATATCTAATCCAGCTAAAACTGACGTGGCTGTAGATCCATAAACCAAACACCCATATTCAATTCTTGCTCTAATTAAATATACATAAATTTGTTTCAAAGAAGCAACATCTGCCCCCCGTTCTGTTCCAGCAAGACATCTCATTAAATTCATTACCCTTTTACACTTGTCTACTATTTTTGATACATGTTCTCTCCATGTAAGTTTTGTGTCAAAAAAACACCCCAAGAAATTTAAAACTGTCCACTCTTTCTAAATTCCTACCATATAACTTCAATTTTACACTTTCATCTATTTTCCTCCTAGTAAAAAACATAGTCTTAGTCTTCTCAATAGAGAATCTAAACCCCCATTTCCTTCCCCAATCCTCCACTAGGGTTAGAGCTTCCTGCACCTTCTTTAGTGTATACTTTAAATTTTTTCCCCTTTTCCATAGGCTACCATCGTCTGCAAATAATGACTTTACAATTCCCAGCTGAACATTAGAAAAAACATCATTATATTGAACAATGGACTAATAACACTACCTTGTGGTGTACCATTCTCTACAAAGCAGCTTCTAGATTTTTCTGACCCTATTTTCACCTGAATACTATTATTTAAAACATCCATTACCCAATTAAACATATTTCCCCCAATTCCCAACATATGCATCTTGATTAAAAGACCCTCTACCCATAGCATGTCATATGCATTTTCCACATAAGAATACTGCCACAACAGTCTCTCTCTTTATCTGTGCTTTCCTTATTTCATCCTCAAGGCATATGAGTGCATCAACAGTACTTCTCCCCTTTCTAAAACCATTCTGATGACTAGCCATCAACCCCCTATCTTCAATAAAGTGCATTAGCCTTCTATTCACCACCCTTTCCATTAACTTACCCAAGTGAGAGGTTAAAACTATTGGCCTATAATTTGCTGGATTACTTGCGTCTTTCCCTGGTTTTCTTATTGGAACAATAACTGCCTCCTTCCACCCTACAGGAATCTTTCCTTCCTCCCAGACTTTATTAAATAGATTTAAAACCTTATTCATTCCATTATCACTTAAATGTCTTAACATACTATAACAAATTTCATCTTTACCAGGAGCTGAATTCTTACACTCATCCAATGCATTTCTTAATTCTCTCAGTGTGAGAGGAACATTATATTTATCATCTAATTTTCCTTTCTTTTGAATAACCTCAACATACTGACTCTTTGTTTCTTCCCTAGCCCTCCTTTCTTCTTGTGAAAGATTACTGGAGCTATGTACCTTACTCAGTGTGTTCACCATCATTTCTGCTTTCTCTAGGCTTGATATAGCCAGCTGCTCTCCATCTGAAAGGATTGGATAATTCCATTCTCTTCTGCTACCTTCCATTTTTTTAATCATTCCCCATAGATCATTAATATTAATATTACTTCCAATTGAGCTACAGTAATCCCTCCAGTATGTTCTTTTCCCTTATACTCCTTCTCACTACTGCCTGTGCTTTCTTATATTCAATCAAATGTTGAAAGTTATGAGTTCTTTTTAATTTTCTAAAAGCTCGGTTCCTTTCCTTAACTACCTTCTCACATTCAACACTCCACCACGGAACCGCTTTTTTAACTAGTTTTCCTGAACTTTTTGGTATTGTATCCATTGCAGCCATATAAATACTCTGTCGCAACTCAATTTCATTTCTTTCAACATCATTCGTTTCTTGGACTGAACTAATATACAAATCACTTATTTTCATAAATCTCTCCCAGTCTGCCTTTTTAAAAATCCACCTTCCATGACTATCTTCTGTGCTCAACCTTACATCCACACTCAGTTTACATATAATTGGGTAGTGGTCACTTCCAATAGTGCTTTCTCCATGTACTTCCCACTTACACTTTGAAGCCATTCTACTCGACAAGATTGTGAGGTCTAATACTGACTCTTTGCCAGTTCTAATATCAATCCTAGTCCTTCTACCATCATTCAGACACACTAAATTCCTATCATTCATCACCTCCTCAATCACCTGTCCATTATTGTCTGTCCTTTCTCCTCCCCACAGTGTATTGTGGGCATTAAAATCTCCACACCATACAACATTATTTCTATCCTGACCTTCTATTTCCTCTAGTTTATTTACCTCTAACTGTTTACAGGGGTTATAATAATTTGAAAAGTTGATTCAACAGCGAGAGAGAGTTTTGTTGTTTACCAGAGGCAGTGGTCCCGCGCCGATTCCATGGCAACTCTGCGCGCCGGCCGCTCCAGTGTTTGAGAGACTCGAAAGTTCACGTGCACGGCATAGATTAAACCACGTCAAAATCATGCAGCACTTAAAACATATACTATACATGTAAAGATGTCCTGAAAGTGCTTTGTAAATAGAATATGGAAGCAGTAGCCTATTGATTATATCAAATATAAAATTATATTGTTGATTATGTAAAATATATTTATAATATAGCTTTAGAAATGGTAAACAGTGTTGAAATAAAAGTATTGCAATTAAAATAAACTTGATTAAAAACTATACGCTACATTATTATTAAAATATTTTCATGAATATATTTCACATTAGTAGGCATATGTGGGCCTAGGCCTACACATGCATTATAAGCTTTATGTTCTGCATTTTGTGTGAATAAGGCTAAAAATGTACAGTATTTGTGACATGGTAACATAATTCAAATGTTAAAACCTATTACAACGTGCAAATATATTTCACATCAGCTCCACATTATTACCTATAACATGTTTTCCACATGTGCCACTTGTTCCATTTAGTTCACATGTGGTGACATGTTGTTCACATGTGGTCGAACATTACTCATGTGGTGACATGTTGTTCACATGTGGTGAAACATTGTTCACATGTGGTCGAACATTACTCACATGTGGTGACATGTTGTTCACATTTGATGAAACATTGATCACATGTGGTGACATGTTGTTCACATGTGGGCACATGTGGTCACATGTGGAAATCATGTGATAACATGTGAAATTCATGTGTTTTTTCTGTAAGGGCACATCTCCCGTTTAGCTCTCCTTCTCTTAACACTACAAAGACAGTTCACTTATCAAAATAAAACCACATAACAGAATTGGAAGATTTGGAAAGGGCTTGAACCCAGCTTTAATATGGTCTCAAAACCTGTAATATGTCAAATTTCACCATGTGGTCAGTTTTCCCAGATCGCATCACATATACACTACCATTCGGGGTCGGTACAGTTTTTTTTTTTAAATGTTTCCAAGGTTGTGGTAATTTGATTAAAAAAAAATAATAATACAGCACAAAGTAAATAGTAATGTTGTGAAATATTATTACAATTTAAAATAACTATAAAGCGTTATATCACTAATATATAATAAAATAATAATAACAAACATGTTAGAAAGATGTTAATTCATGCTAACAACACATTAAAACAAGCTAGCAATATGCTAATTCATGCTAGCCATGTGTTAAAATATGCTAACATGTTATAGTAACAACTTGCTAAAACATACTATCGGCATGCTAAAACGGTATGATTGTGTTAAAATATGCTTGTAACATAAATGTTTTTTAGTAAGACATGCTAGTAGTGTGTTAAAAATGCTTGCTACATGCTAATTCATGCTAGCAATGTATTAAAACATGCTACAAACATGTTAGAAAAATGTAAAATAGTACTAGACATGTTAACAACATGATCAATCATGTTGGGAAGCTTTTAAAACTTTCAGAAAAGGCTTTGTAGTTTTTAAATAGAAATGTTTTGTTACATTATAAATGCTTCACTGTCATTTTTATCAATTTAATGTGTTCTTGCTGAATAAATTCTTTCAAAAAAATCTTACTGACCTTTTGAATGATATCTTTAGCAAGAAAGATTCTGTTCCAAAGTGTAGACAGGAGAGATGTAGAGCTGTTGTTTGTCACTCTAAACAGCTTGTTTAGAACAACTTGTCAAAGATATGTTAGGCCAAATGAGTTTCAGAAGAGCACCAGATGCAGAGATAGAAGTGCTAGCAGCCGCCTTCTGTCTTCAATTGGAGGTCAACTGAAACATTCACACTCATAATACAGAGAAGAACAAACTTAAGCTGGGGACATAAGAAACAGGAACCAGGCAATAACTTGTGCTTCTATCATAATCCAAGCCTTCAAAGCATACTCGGCATATTTACTACATGACAGCGGGTCACTGCTGACCCTCTCGCACAGTCGTGCTTTGGGAAACCTGTGCACACATACGCCAGCTTGAAATTGTGTTATTACATCCTGATGACTTTCAACTCCCTTCCCCAGAAGCCAAACCATTTTCATGTGTATCCTGTGACTCAATATTTTAGAACAATGAGGGTCATGTCCCCTCCACACATCCTGTTTCCTCTTCCTGTGATTTTAGGTAGATGTTCATACATGGCCCACCTATTCACAGCAGTTGCAAACTTGTGGTCTTACCCATAAATCTCTCAGCTCCTCGTATTCTCATAGTGCTGACACCTCTTGTTAGCAAGATAACTGGGCTGGTTGAAACATTATGGGAATCACCTGAAATCACAAGTCAAACAGACTGGGGATATAATTGGTGTTGAATGCGGTCAGTATGTTTGCTGTGTGATTTCAGGTGACACTTTATGTTCAATTCTTCCCCCTTTGTTTCCATATAGCAAAGCCAGCCCAAACAGTCCAGTGACAAGAGTCGAAGCAAGAAGAGTAAAGAACCCAAACCACGGATTAAGAAGCTTAAGTATCACCAGTACATCCCACCCGATCAGAAGCAGGAACCCAATGAAGCCCCGATGGACTGTGCATATGCCAGGCTACTTCAACAACAGCAGCAGTTCCTGCAGCTCCAGATTATCAGCCAACAGCAACAGCATTACAATTACCAGGCCATATTACCAGCACCACTTAAGTATGTGCCACATTTCCAGTAGTTTCCAACATTTGAGGCCCTTTCTCATGACATTCACTGCAATGTTACACTTGAACTGCGTACACTGTAGCTTGACACTTATCTTCAATGTTCAATGTCATGTGAAATGGCCTGCAGGGATGGATATACAAAAAAATAAAAATAAAAAATACTAGTTCCTCTAAAGTCAGTTAATCATTGGTTACGAACCAGTGCAACTGCAATTGCATAAGATTCTGAAATATCAGTTTCAGCTCTGACGTTAAAAGGATTTATTGTGAGCCTGATTGATTTGCAGAAAGAAATTCGCAGCTCGGAAAGGAATGTGAGCGTTGTGTGCTATGAGCGATAGCCTTTAAATAATGGTTTTGCCTATTAATCTTAACAGACCCGTCATCACCACAGCTGTAGAGTGGCAGTTCCTCGTATTATTTTTCAATTTGGCTCCTGTTGATGTAAGATGTACCTCTGCTTCTATTGTGTAGAAGGGCTGCTTAACGTGAATGATGAGAGAACTGGATGTTCCTATTACATTTAAAATACCCCATATACTCCTCTGCAGGCCAGTAGCTGAGAGTCAGAACAGCTGCCCTAACATCACCCTGAGCACCAGCCCAAGTCTTCCCTCTCCCATCATGGTGTCTCTGCCGAGTATGGCTTCTTCACGTACCAACAACACCTCGACCAGTCGTAAAACCGGGTCTCTGCCTGCCAACCTAGATGAGATGAAGGTGGGTAATATGCCCATTCATTTTCCCACGTCAAATAGATAAGTGTGCAGAAGTACAGTTGTTCTTATGTCTTCTACTGTAGGTGGCCGAGCTTAAGATAGAGTTGAAATTGCGTGGACTTCCAGTGTCCGGCACTAAGACAGACCTCTTAGAAAGGCTTAAGTCCCACCAGGAGAGCTCTCAGTCTACTACAACCATAGATTCAAACATCTCCAAAACTGCTTTGCATCCTGAAAGCATGAGCACAACTCCACCAGTGTCTCCCGAGAGGTCCGAGGCCTCCAACACCAGTATGGAGGACAGCAGAGACAGTTTGACCAAACCTCTGTGCACTTTGTCTCCAGCCCACCCGCCGTCAGGCACCTCACCCCTCAAACCCTCACCTGAAGACATGACCATGGAAATAAAGGTGTCCGAAAAAGACCAGCGCCTCCACGAGAAGGAGCGTCAGATTGAGGAGCTGATGCGTAAGCTGGAGCAGGAGCAGAGGCTGGTGGAGGAGCTTAAGATGCAGCTGGAGGTGGAGAAAAGGAGTCAGCAGGGCGGAGGGCAGCAGCCTGAGCCCGATCCATCAGTCCAGGTCAAAAAGGAGAACAGCGCCGCCCCTAGCTGTAACTCCAAGTGGAGGCCCTTGCCACAAACTACAGGTGTGAAACAGGAAGAGCCTCATGCCCAGATGCACCACACCCCAGTCCAGCAGTTCTACATCAACACCCAGCAAGTCCCTCAAGTGCTGCATCAGCAGACACTCATCAACACTCAGCCTGCCACACAAGTCCTGTTGCCCATCAGCCTGCCCAGCAACTCCATCGGCACACAGGTCTCTTAACATTCATGATCTGCTGGTTCAATTTACAGTTAAGAAAATGGCATATTTATTTAGAGTTTTTCTCTTTACTTTGCAGTCTCAGACCGTTCTCCAAACAACAATGCCCAGTTTGCCTCAAAACATCATACAAACGCCACTTCTGCAAACACAGACGTCCAATAATACGCATTCAAATCAGACACCATCTCCACCTCAGGTGAGCAAATCGCTTCAAAGTGATTTTCATCTAGTGAATGGCAATGCGCTATCAAGTACTAAAAGCACCTTAGCAGTCATATAGCTATGTCATGGCAATCACCCTCTGCACTCTAGAAAGTGCATGGTAAATGGCTAAAGGCTTGGACTTACCAGGTGACGGTTGTCCATCGACTAATATTGGGTCGTTGTTGAGGGTTCGGACCCCAACAGCAACTTTTTGGACAATTGAGTCTTCGCAAAGACTGACCCCATCTGACAAGCTATGGCGCCCTCATGCCACACATGAATTCTCACGCAACGAAAAATTCAATGCGGAGCAAAAGACACTGACAATGTGCCGATAGATAAGACAGAGCAGGTTATTTTTGGTATGATCGTCTATTAGTCAAACTCCTGGAATTGAGCATGTTAAATCTGTGACACACCCCATTGGTAAGAGAGATCATTCTGATTGGCTGTTCAGCTTAGCAAACCAGTGTTTGACAAGAAAAACAGAAGTTAAGAAAACAAGCAAACTACAAAGTGAAGAGGCTTTGGCGCCGTCTGAAATTACATACTCTCTTGAGTAGGTACTTATTTTGAATTACTTCACAATCACTAAAAAAAGTATGTTCTTGAATGTGTGTAGTATGAATGTAATCCAGGCACACTACATTCGACTAGCTGTCATTATCATGTGACACTACTAGCGTCACTGGGTTTCATAAATCCACTCCCATGGCCTCATGGGATAGTAAAGTATATTCAGAATCTCACCGGACGTAGTAGTATGTCATCCGGGTACTTTTCGCCCTACTCTTTTATAAGTGCTGTGAATTCAGACATACTTATTTTGTCACATACTGTTTTTGCCTACTTTATATTAGGGAAGTTTGTGATTTCCTTTGTTTATGGTTTCTTCATCCACAGTCTTAGCTCTTCTAAATTCCCTTTTACATTACGAATACAAGACTACTGCCACCTGCTGGTATGGAGAGTTATTTCCTCTCACACAGGTGCAAACATGCTAGTTGACTGTAGCCTTTAATTTTTTTTTTGTTTGTTTGTTTTTCCAAGTGAAACTGGGTCTTAACATCTACTTAAAGATCCTTAGCATTGTTATAAAAAAACTACCCCAAACTGCATTGTAACTGCCACTCAAAACACTTGAATACCAACTCAGAAACTTAAAAAAAAAAAAAAAAACATTAAGCAATGCCCTGGCCAGAGAAAAATTCTTATCAGTCAACCACTAATTATTATATGCGCTGTTTTAGACATACAAGGTAATTAGCATATTCTTAATTCTAATTTATAAAGACATTTTACATTGCAGTAAAATAATAAACACTAACACAACAATTTGAAATTCATTGTATTCATGTATACTTTAGGGTGCTTGTAGATCTTAACCTTTGCTTTTGCTATTAGTGTTCCGACACTTCATAAATCCAGTTCAGCTCACTGTTGTGATGACAAGGCCCAGACGCATTTCTCTGTGATTTGGCACATAGCTTGAAATGGAAAGCCGTTCTGAGGCCTGCTATGTGTTTTGCACTTATATCTGATGTTGCTCTGGCAATAGCATTTCAGTTCAGGTGATGCATTACCCTCTCAACAACATCAAATGCTGACCTGGCTAATTAAGTGACAGAAGTAGAAAGTACAGAGAAGATCCGAAAGAGCACTTATCAAGAAGACAGGGAGTTGGTTCGAGAACAAGAGGCCTCTGTTTACACACTGATATTGAACATTTTTACTCGGTGTAGTGCAGTGGGCCTAATCTTCCTCCTGATATATGTGTTTGCAGGCTTTACCCCTGTGTGGAAGCTCACCTTCTGGGTTTGAGTACAGGCAGAACCAGAACCAGCCCATGGCAGATCTGCCCCAGTGCTTCCTCAACAACTCACCTAGAGTCTCGCCTAGACACACATCCCCAAACGGACTCATTAACAAAGTAAGGCAAACTGATATCTCTTCTCACAGAAGTATGTGTCCACCAAAGCATTTTTTCCCAGCTGAAAATTCCATGTGCTTTTCTGAAAACACCCAGAGCTTGAGAACGCTTTGAAGGTGCAGCATTTAACTCCTCTGGTAGACCCTTGGAGGAACTGTACTTTTTTCATATTAATATTGTGGTAGCCTGTGGATGTACAGTAATTTGGTACAGACGTGAATACTCAAAGAACAGCAATATTAACTTATCCTCTACTGACGGTTGGTCAGTGTAGCATTTGTTCCACCCAAGACCGGAGGAAGACAATCCAGCACTCTGGCAAAATTGGAGTATGCTACTCCCTACAATCATATTTTTAAGAGAAAAATGTATCACATATTGACCTCTACTGTTGACTTAAGACAGGTTGAATTAATTAAAATTGTTGACTCACCATTTAAAAGAGGACCCCTCCTGCTTTGGCTGCTGCAAACTCTTCAATTACCCAGGAGTAATCCAATTTGCAACAGATTTGGATAAGTTGTAAGTTGCTTTGGATAAAAGCGTCAGCTAAATGCATAATATAAATGTAAAAAGCACAATGATGAACACTGTTTACCAACATTTTCAAAGGGCAAGTGCCCAGCAATCTGCATGAAATAGATGTTCTGTGACTTGTCACGCTGCTGCCTTTTTAAATATGTGGCACCTAAATTAAAAAAAAAATTCTCTGGCCTCAGGAAAAAAAAAGCTTTGGTGGACACCCAGCTTAAGCCAGAAGTATTCAGCATGAGCATAATTCTCCTAGTTAGCACAAGCTGCGTTTCATGGGTTGATGCGCTTCAAAAATGGTTTAAGTCTCGTAATGCAACACATTGCTTTCTCAGTGTAGCCACAAGGGGTGCTATTTTGGCTATTAAACTGTCCATTTCAGGGGTCTGCAACCTATGGCACGCAATTTAAATAAAGTCCCTCAAACTTGCATTTAGAGGTAAGTTAGGAGTTAGGTTTTATTAAGTTAGGAGCTATAAATACTATTAAAGTGTGATATTTTAACCTGCGGTAGAGCGCAGATACGACAAGCCATTCTTGCGACCGGAGATGCATGCTTCTGGGATTCTCTCTCCTCGTTCCATAGGTTGCCGACCCCTGTTCTACATAGTGGGAGAGTAAACCGTCGTCTTTTCAGCTTGCTAGTTAAATATCATTTTAGCGTAATATGTATATGTTTAATGAAACCAGAGCACTTGTCGAGTATGCACAACAAATCCACATGCTTGCAACATGTCAACAACCTCTCTCAATACACTTTTATGATTGTGCAGCTACCACCCAGAACACACTATATACTGCATAGAAACATGCTCCATTATACCTTATATATTATACTTTTTAACCCATATTACACAGTTTAAAAGTTATATTGTTTTGTTCAGCCTCCATCGCCTTGTCAGCTCAACTATATCCTTCAGCCATCGACATTCCCAAATCACCACAGCCCAAAGAGCAAAGACCCACCCCGTTACGAGGAGGCCGTCAAACAGACCAGAGGCCTACAAGCCACAATGCAGGTAAATTTAAAGTTAAGCCCAAAATATACCTCAGCTTTGATGCAAATGCTTAGACTTGCAAATGCAAAGCATTCTTGATAACATGCACAAACCAAAGAACATGCACACATGCATGAACTCGACACATCCCAGACAGCAACATGGATCGAGGCCACATCTGGAACATGTGAATTCCATGCGTACCAGATGTGGGCAAGGATCTGGGGTCTCATTTATAAAACTGTGCGTAGGATCCTTACTAAAAGTGTACGTGCGCCCGAAAGCCAAAAATGGCGT
>JAOTRC010000001.1:7309269-7322739 GCA_027497675.1 Cyprinella lutrensis | reverse complement strand
AAAAACTCACTTTAGCGTATATATTACACGACAATACACATGTGTGCTATAAAGACGCATTTAGTGTGATCGGGTTGGCGTACCTTAATACCGCGATCCGATGCGATCCTGCATGTACAATTTCAGTTCATCAATTATTACAGTGCAGATTTTAAATGAGTATGTACAATTCATTTAAAATCTGCATAATGATAATTGATGAACTGAAATTGTACATGTGGGATCATTTTAGGGTAGAATAATTACAGAAATAATTTCCAAATCATATAAATTTATTTACTAAAAGCCATTATTTTGTCTTTTAAAATCATTTGCTGTGGTGCGACTTTATTGCGTCATACTTGTGTCACTTTATTCACAGCTGATTGGTCCAAGTTCGGTTTGCAACCTCTTACCTGGAACATAACCTGCCCCGGACCAGGTTAGCTGTGGAGTGTAAGTTATGGTGATGAATACTGCTAAAAGCCAAACCACTTTCACGGTACCTAAAACCCAGGGTTGGCACAAACTAAACTGAAACATAGCTGGCTAGCCACCTAAACCGGCTAAATAATATACAGATAGATATATGACACAAAGATAATAAGATGGATAGATTGTAACATATGTAGATAAAAGTTGATAGCAATCATATTTTGACACATGAAAACATTTAGCAAAGCTAAATTTTAAGCCGGGATTAAGCTCGCAGTGACTGTGTTTCTTCACCTCTTTCTGTTGTCTCTCCAGTTCTCTCATTCTGATCTCACGAGCTTCTGCGCGGGCTGCTCTCTTAGCTGCCAAACGGGCTTCAGCCTGCAGAGGGCGGGTGAGGGAAAAGAAAAAGAGAGAGGGGGAAAATTCATTAAACCTTGACCATGAGCAATGTAGTCAATGCAAAAAACAAAGCGTTGCACTACTAAACTTAAAAAAAAAATAAAAATAACAGGAGGATCACAGGAAATATGTCATATGTGATTACATGAATATGTTTGTGTACCTCACTGTCATAGTGTTTCATGTACTGTAACTGTATCCTCCTCAGATGGCACATGCTATGAATGTGTTTGTTTACATGAGTACGCATGCGTGCATTTGTGACTTTAGTCAATCACTTTGAAAGTCCTTTTAAGGAAAAGACTCCCTTTCAGGCATGAGGGGGAGAGAGAGAGAACATGCACACTTCCTTCCTGTAGATGACGCCACAAAATGTGCAACAACCAGAACGAAAATAAGAAACCTCAACAGTATTACATCACAGACTCCCTCACATAGAGATGTCTCTACCTTAACTCCAACTACTCTTCCACACAATCCCATGCTACAAACAGTCTTTACACCAGAGGCGTGACTGTAACATTCCCAGTTTTGCACCAGTTCCACAACACATTCCTGAAAAAGCAGCAAAATAAGTATGATTTAAAGAATAGGGGTTAAAATAGTGAAATTACTACTTGGATACATGCAAAGCTTTAAAATGATTTCCTGTGTTTGTTTGCCGATGGAGAAATGCATAATGACGTGTCCCAGAGTAAATGTCAGATCATATCTTAATATCTCAGACTGAGGCCTTCCGTCCTAAACGGAGTCGAGCAACTTTCCAAGGAAGCAGCTGTTTCTCACCACAAAGGTCCTGCATCCCTTTGCCAACAAAGATGGGGGAAAAAATGCATCCAAAATAAATGTTTCCACAGTTTCGACCGTAGTTCTTCAAGTACTAGTAGTTCTAACAGAAAATGATGGCTCTAATTTTATTTTTAAGGACAAACAAACTGTAATCTTTCACATCCTTAACAATACTTTACAAAACCATTTCACTTCATTAAAAGATGGTGCTTTGCAGCAACATCAGAATGAAATGTCCTAAATTTTAAAAACACCTCGCTTTTATATCTAAAATCACTACTTTGTAAAAAGGAAATGTGTTATGTTAGTCAGTTGTAATGAAGGCAGATAATTATGTAGATAAACTACCAGAGAGAAGTTATCAAAGCAAACCCCAGCAATTAAGCAGCTGTCTAAACATGTTTATAACAGGTTCTCAGTCAACACACATTTTCCACGAGCACAAAAATACACCTATTCATCATGTATGCTTTAAAATAACAGCATTACCACCCAACATGGATTTGACTCTGCGGAAAATGTTGAATAATATTTCACTTGAAAAACCAGACTAAACATCAAGAGTAATAGAGTCTTCTGAAAACATAAATGCACTCTATGACTGTGGAACTAACAGGCTAACCAAAACTATGCCTTTTTTGACCATAGCAGGAAGTTACAGGGCTGAGTCATTCACAATCGAGCCTGATCACACCCTTCCTGCAGTATTAACAGAACTAAATACTGATCGTACACACACCCATCACTGCTGCTCGGTCCTGATGTGGAGGTCATGTGCATGTTCTATGTTGCATCAACAGGAAATAATAATCCATTTTACTAAACAAAATCTATTCACTCTCTGCATAAAATTGCCCATACGAATCTAAAAGGAGCAGGATAGAAGCAGCCACCTAGAAAGCATGCACCATTCCTCCTCTCTGAACTAAAATAACTTTTTTTTGATAAGGCCTACCTTCTTGCAGTTATCAAAGTAGACCATTATATCTGTCACGGTGAGCATATGATAGCCTGGGTCATCTGCATTTCCCCCCATGATGACAATTCACACACACTCTTATCACAGAAGAGAAAAACAAAGTGGCCTATTTCACACACCTCTCTCCTCTCACTCTCTCCTCAACAGTTATTTTTAATGACCCAGATGGAGCAGGCTCTATCAATAAACCCAAAATGCTCCAATTTCATGAACGTTCTGTGACGTGGCTGTTCTCAACGGGAATGAAGAGCTAGTTCCACAGATGCCTGGTAGAGACCTTTTTTTAATAAAACACATTGTTTAATTGTTCATCAAGTTTACGTCATGCCTGCATCAATGTTAATATAAGTAGTTACTACATGACATTTTTTTTTGTTTGTGTGGCAATAGCTGATAAGCCTACATCTCAAATGTAATCTACAACAACAACACAATAATACAATCTAAAAAAAGGTTCTTCGGGGGTTCTTTGTGGTGGTCATGGTGCTATATAGCATCACTACCATTTAAAGAACCTGTTAAGCCCAGTTTGGTTCTTCAGTGGTTCTTCAGTGATTTTCTGGGGTGGTTAAGGTGCTCTATGGCACCTCTTATGGTTCTACATAGCACCATTTGACAAAGATAAGTAAAGTGGTTACCCCATATGATTACAAGCCAATGAACCACTTTGTGTGCTATTTAGCACCATTTTTGTTTAGAGTGTACAATTATCATACATTTGCAGGTGTTCCATGATGACCATTGGAATTCTACATGCATGTGAGTGTACAATATACCATTCATTTTTTTACAGAGTAAAAACTACCGTTCTTAATGACATTTTCTTTTCTTTTTTTTTTTTCTTTTTCTCAAATATGAGTACCCATAGAACATCTTAGGGTTCAATAAACAGTAGAATAATAAGATTATTTTGGGAATTTAAGATACTAATAAACTAACATGTCTCAGATGATTGTGGACAGCTTTACTAAAACCCTTTATTTGGTGACTTTTAATGTAGACATGTAGAACAAGTCTCTCGGAGTTCTATGAATGCCAGAGTCCAGAGCACTTATCTATTGACATAAATACCACAGAAGGAGATGCCAAGTTCACCAGATCTCTCTCTCCCACGGCCTCTTGTACCAGGATGCCAGGCTGAGCGGGTACATGCTAATCAGCTGGACTGCTAATAGACTAGCTGTAATGGAAAATGAAGGGAACAAACAGAAGATATGCAACACAAATGACTGGAAGTCCACAACTGCTCCGTCACTGTGTTTTTGGACAGTACTCTGGAAGCAAAACTTACTATAGTGTAAAAGATTTGGCACTATAAACTGCAAAACTATGACTTATATAAACTAAAAGAGCCTCTGGCCGGTTTCATTCATTTTAATGTGGAAAGCTCAATATTCAAAATGTGAATCATTTTGCCATATGTGTAAACTGGATTAACTGTCTTCAGAATGAGACATAAACAGTCATTCTCACTCCAGTACTAACGAAAGAGCCAGAGACTGGAACATATGAGATCACTGGAGACGTCTGCCACATTTCTGGTCCGCCCATATTAACACCTACATAAATTGTGCCAGCCTGCCATGTCAAACATAAACCATACAATGTCGGATCTGTATGTGGTGGGTCCATATTTTAGTAGTCCCTAGGCTCTGTGCCAGGTTTTAATATCAAAAGTGAGCTTGATCAAAAAGAAACTGACCATGTAGGGCTATAAGAGTTTAGGTACATGAATTTGGGTTATTCTGAGCATGAAGAAAATGATGGCAAAAATGGAGAGGAAAAAAGAAGGAAAGGAGATGATAAGATTAAGTGACTAATGGTAATACATCATTTGTAATATAAACCTCAGACAATGGAAAAGTTAATTTTCTATGTTTAAGGGATAATTCTAAATGTAAAGATATTATTGCCCCTCACAAACTTGCTAAATGCTACCATGTTAAGATATTATAAACATTAATATCATGATTTTGCTTTGAAGCTTTACAAATAAAATTGATATGACTTGAAAATGCTGTAATTTTTTGAGATATCAACCTCAAAAGTGGAACACAACTTATTTATATTAATGACTTTGATTTTCTAGCCTTTTATTTAGTTTAACTTGTTTTATAAAATATATATATTTGATATAAAATAATGTTTATAAATAATTTTCATAAACTTAAAACTTTATAACTTTATTTTGGATTGACTTTGGATTTAGCAATAATCTGCCAAGGGTCTTCTATAAAATGATAGCAAACTTAAGTCTGTGCTCCCAAGCTTCACATTTTTATTATATTTTTATATTTTTGACGTGGACATTTTTGTCCTCTATGGAGCCACGTGTAACTTTTTTTTTTTAAATGAGGCACAAGGGTTAAATACTTTGCTGTTCCAAATTAATCTGCTGATGGAACTAAGTAAACCATTCATATTGACTTCACAAAATGTGCAAACACTGTGGCTCTGCGGTGCCATTAAAAACATTAGTATTTTGTTTGAGCAGTTCGACATGTCTTGTTTTGTCTCAACCAATGACGTTTGCATCATTATTCAGGCAAATCCTTGTGACATTTCATCCTTAAACCCTAAGAAACCTGAGGCAGGCAGGGTGATGTTTTGATATATGCCAGAGTGCCCATCTCAGATGACTGCACACCAAAGCAGCTCTTCACAGAAAAAGAAGACCTAGAGTACTTGACCAACACTTGCTTCACTGACAACATGAGTTACTCAAGACTCAAGAGTAAGCGCAGACCTGTGAGAGAAACTCTAGCCTGTTGAAATGCAGGAATAAAAAGGAAGTAGCATGAGGGTGAACGAGTGTCTCATCTACTGGTCTCTGGTTTCTAAAGGCATTCAATGTTCAAATGACTAGTCGCAGGTGAGCTAGGTTTACAACGCAGAAGAGCTGATAAGACTTTAGATTTCTCCAGAAGAGATTTAGAGTAGTCAGACACCAGAACTCATTCAACAGACTGGTGAAGGTGGACACATTTGCTGTTCCCAAAGAATTTATGGAAATTTTATTTGTCTATCCTACATTTTTTTAAATGACAAGATCTTAAGATTTGCATTAAAATATTCAGATAGAAACCCAGATATAAATCCTAGTAATTTTAAGATGTCTGTGCACTCCTTTCATAATTTTAATGATTATACTTTAGCATCTTATTAGGTTCATGAAACAACACTTGATGAGGTCAGCTGAAGTCACATGAGGGAAAACAGAAGACAAATTGTGTTTCTTCATACAGAGGAATGAGCAGCATCTTTGCAACATAACAGAATGTTTTACACATCAAGCTGTTTCATACATACATTTGTCAAATAAGCAAACAACTCAAATGGCCAATCCGGGACCAGAGCGAGAGTTCGTTCGAATTCCTTTCCCTTTAGCAAATGGTCTTATCAGACCAAAATCCACAACATGACCTTGTGCACTAAGTTAATAAATCATGAAACAGGAACCATTTTCTCTCTCTCTGAGCATAAATGTAACTTAAGGGAATACAAGTTGGGTTTTTTTTTTTTTTTTAAAGGGAGAAAATAAAAAACAAAACTTCACAGATAAGGCGCATTATATGTGTAGGAATACCATGTACCTCAAATCCAACAAAAACAATATTTTAAAGATAAGTCATTGTTGGTTATACTAAGGATTATACCAGTAAGCATCATTGAATGGTGCAAGGTCACTAAAAACCCTTTGTAAAAACCTCTTTGACTTTGCTATAAACTGTTGAACTACTAAAATTAGGAACATCACATAATAGTGTGTTTACATTTACTAATTTAGACACTTCTCTAAATCAACTAACACAAAAAAATAGATCTAAATGTAAGATGTATGCATTTTAATTATATATAATGTGATGCATATTTGTCTGTCATACATAAATTAAAAAAGAATGTAATTTTTGTAATAGTACTTTTAAATTGTATATACACAATTGCAATATAGTATACTATCACCTTGCAACCAATTTGCCACAAGAGGAAATAATATTCACAATGCACACAATGCTAGGTCAAGTGAAGTAAAGGATAAGTCAACAAGCTAGAGGCATTTAAATAAATACATTTAAAGAGAGCTAAAATAAATAAATAGCAGTTATGCCTTAGCAGTAGCTTTTGCAGCAACCATGCTTATACACAAACATCCTAGCCAATCAGCATCAAGAGCACTAGAACTCTGCATTACTCCTTTAAATGGGATGCATCCCAACAGCAGAGAATAAACAGGAAAGCAATTGTGATAACAATCTTCAGGGGCCTATCGGTGACGTCAGAAAAAGGAAGAAAACCCTTTCTGAGTCCATGTCCTTATATGGAGAGGTTCCATTCTTGGTGGAAAAAAAAAATGTCAGCATGCGAAAAAGGTTTCAGACTTAAGTGTGCTGACATTATTTGAGAGTTTTTACACAGTGTCTGGCTTCAACCTGTATCAACAGTTCTGCAACAAGGCTCTTGAAGAAAACTGAAAGGAGTAATGCGCTGTTCAAAACAATCCAGTGCAAGTTTAACCTTGGGGGCACTTAGAGCTTATCCTGAGCATTTTTTTATGATTGTCATGGACCAGTGATAAGCAGGTGATAATGCATCAATGCGCTACTGAACTTGGTGTTATTTATAAACTCATATTTGTGTGTGGGCACACAAATTATGCATTATGATGTCAGGACTCTTCTTCTGAATGCAAATATAAAACCGCTCCTGACAATGAGTTTAGATTAACAAAGAGTTCTCATCCCACAATCCAAAATCTGAGCCCAGATTAATGAACTAAACACTTTCCAGAGCAAAAAGCCTGGCATTCTAATCTGCTTGTATTACAGCTGCATTCTAGAACTGTTACAGTGTCATCCAATGACTGAGCATGCTAGTAGCTTCCAGTGGAGAAGTTCAACACAATCATTTTTTAAAAGTTTAGACTGTTAGGAATGAGAAATGTTAAGTACAAACTAGTTTACACTATCAAATATTTGGGGTCAGTAAGATTTTTCAATGTTTTTGAAAAAAAAGTCCTATATGCTCACTGCTCATAAATTCAGAAATCACTCTAAAATTGCTGATTTGCTGCTATGGTCACATTTCTTTTTATTATCAATGTTGATAACAGATGTGCAACTTGTTCTGCTTAATACTTTTGTATAAAAAAAAACAACAACAACTAAAAAACAACAACTTGATAATCTTTTCCAGGATTCTTTGATGATTAGAAAGTTCAAAATAAACGCATTTACTAAAAATAAGAATTTTATAATAACATTATATATGTCTTCACTGTCACTTTGGTCAATTCAACGCATTCTTGGAGCTTGTCTGCATTTAAATTTAAATACCTTATCTAATCAAATGAGGAGTGTTGCTTGCTGGAAGAAACTTTTTTCAGTATGTGCCAAAACTTTGCGGAATGTGGTCATGAACCAAACACATACAGCTAAAAACTATTGGTTGCGTTTGTCTTACCAGATTCCATAATTTGCATCTGTGTAACTAGAAGGACAAACAAAATACTGAATCAAAGTGTTGAGTACCAATTGTTGAAATTGTTTTACAGGAAATCCTTCACTGACTCATGTTCTAGGCTACTAAGGCCATTTCTCACCCTTACCAGCTTAGCTACATTAAGAGAGCAGCAGAAAAGCACACTAAGGATTAGTAATGCAGATGTTATCAGCATGTGTTTCCATAGCATCCATTATCAGATGCCCCTGTTCCCTTCTTCTGCTCATTGTAATGGCCCCCCAAAACTTCATGTCTGGTCTTGAAGCTGCACTAACAGCTGCCCTGAGGGGCTTCTATTTTTAAAGCTCTTGTTACAGAATCAACGATCACACGAGGGCCAACGGGCCAACATACCAGGCTGTCAGAGAGCAGCAAGTGTGGGACGGCACCCTATATCAGCAACAAATATAGGTATCAGGCAGGCCCGCCCACAGAAATGACTGGGCCCCTGAAAAGGTCCAGTGAATGGGCCCTCCGCAAATCTGCTAAGCTATCATGCTATCATGCATATTTTCTCTCTCTCACACACACACACACACACACTAACCCAGCAAATACAGAATGTTCCTTTAATGTTCCCATATGGTTCCTATTTGACTAATTTTTTGGGAACCAAATACGAACGTTCTAAGAACGCTCCCTGTAGATTATTTTTTAGGTTCTCTTTTTATAACCAAAAACTAACGTTCCAAGAACTTAAAATTGTTAACTGGGATCATGCATTTAACAGAGAGACTTGACCAACGCATGTTCAAATCTTCCTGTTAGACGACTTCGAGTCGAGTGTGTGAATTGAAAGCGCTTCAGTCAGACGATTCAGTGCGTGCAGGAAACTGAACAGATCATTAAAACTGATTCGCGAACCGATTTAGACAGATCTGCCAACTAGTTTAATGAAGTGTTTGAACAGAATCGACTCAAAAGAGTGATTCATTTGTGAATTAAGAGTCGCTTATGCCCAGAAAAAAATAAATAAATACAGCTCGCTTGGTATAAACGCATTTAACAACAAAAACGTGTTGCATAAAAATAAAGAAACGAGAGAAACGTCACCCAACGTAACGAAGTAAAAGGTTTTTTTTTTTTTTAATTATTAGAAATGTCCTCGAGTTAAATGAAGACTTCTTTGTGTCTCTTTTGTGTAATGTATTACACAGTGACCTGAGCGACTTCAGTCTGCCAAAGCTTCCTGCGAGTGTGTGTTGGCATAGCAACCTGGCTGCAGTGAAGCATTTTAAGGCAGCCAGTCGGAACTCAGTAGATTTTAGACCAACATAAATGCATAAACGTTGACATCTCTGTGAGGTCTAGAAATAATGACAATACACTGAGTAATCTTCCAATTGAATGTAGTTTCTCGATGATGTTGTGATCCACTGAAACAATCAACATAGTAGTGTAATTGGCAATTTTAGTTGAATGACAAATTAGTTGCTAATCCGATAGACATTGTAAATTCAGGATTCATTAATAATCTCATTTCAGCATTCAGTACACTACTCTCAGGCGTGATAAATAAAGACTGACACTTTACAAAAAACAGGGGGGCGAATGCAAAATATTAAAGTGTGAGCAGAGGGAGAGCTGATTCTAATGAGGCCCACTGCTTCAATTCCCCCTTCAGGCCTTTCAGTACAAGGGAAGGCTTTTGTTGGCTCTCACAGTTCAGTTTTTAGTTGCCAAGCAAGACCGAGTCGGAATTCCTCTCGCCTCTGTGTCCAGGATATAGCAGATTTTCCACCGATTTCATCAAAATGAAAAACAATCTCTTATGCTTTCTTGGTCTGTCCATTATCGGAATAGGTAAGATGTTGCAGTGTGCAAATAACACTAGTTGTTTTATAGTATTTCAGGTTATGCTTAGAGTAAACAATCATCTGTTGAAGTACTAACAGTTGCTACATTTTTATGAAAACCTGCAGAATTTTTCATACAATTTTTTGGCAGTGTGTAAAGTTCTCTCAAGGAATATTTTACACTGTCAAATATTTTAACTGTGTTTTCTGATTGTAACGTGTTAGTAGAAAGATAATAAGTTACAGTTATATTTACATTCAGTTGGCTGCACAAAATGCAAGAAAATATTTAAATCTTATTCATATAGTTGCATTGATCTGATAAATGTGATTTTGATGATATTCTGATGCACACCTCCTTCAGTGACGGGTGACAGCTGCTCCCTAGAGATCTCTCCCTCCAGAGTTGTGGTGAAATTTGGGGATGCGGTGTCGGCCAGCTGTGTGGCCTCTCGTCCAGTACGTGTCCTGGGATGGGAATCGGTCATTGCCGCATCACACACTCAGCGTGACCTCAGCGTTCAGTGGCGGGTGGACAGTTTGACTGACTGGATTGAGGAGCCTATCTGCTATGGTGTTTTTTTCACTGCACCCAGGCAGTGTGAGGAAAAGCTTAACCTAGTTCTATACAGTGAGTACAGTATTTAAAATCACTATCTGCAAAAAAGTCTGATTTTTAAAGGGCTAATTAATCCTAAAGTTTAAATAATGAAAAAGCTCCCCCAAAAGCTCTATAAACACAATGCCATTTAAAAGTATTCTGAAATGTAAGTAATTATTCCGTAATTACATTAAACCTGGCAACCTCATTGGATAAATATGCCTGTGTACAATATTGTGGAAACATAACTATACGTACAATTAACTGCCGTTTACAGCTGAAATTAACATTATAACGCTGAGCTGACTCAGAAAGGGGAGAGTTGGATCCAAATACATTGTAATTTATTTAAAATATTTATTTACAAAAATAAGTTTCAAACTATTAGTGAAACAAGGAACATCAGGAGCAGAACGGAAATCGTCTGCCTGAGAGCCAAGGAACGAGACACTACGAATGTCGTACATGGGAAACTCCTCTCCTACTCCACTTCTGCTTAAATATCACTGATTAAATTGCCAATTGTCTCCACAGAGAAACCAGACAGCGTGTCTATAAGTTTAGTCAATCACAGCAGTCCAGTGGTGGTGGGAAGAGAGTACCAGCTACAGTGTGAGGTGCAGAACGTCGCACCTGTTCAGTACCTTGTTTTAAGATGGTACAGAGGACAAACCGAGGTTTACAACCACTCGTTCTCAGAGTTATCCCCTGCGACGCCAGTCCAGGTGTCCTCCACCTTGCTGATTGTCCCAAACAGAGCTGATGATGGAGCTCAGTACAGGTGTGAAGCAGAGCTGGAACTGGGAGCAGAAGGACCTCAACCTCCTCCAACAGTTCAGTCTGAAGTTCTCAAAATCGCTGTTCAATGTAAGTGAATAAAAGCACCAACACACAATAGTTCAAACATTTTATTTGATGTAAATAGCTATCAATGTGAATATACCTTTTTGAATGCATGCTACATTTTTTTAAATCAGACCCACCTGAATTCCGCAGTCAAGAGGAAGAGAGACTGGAAATCAGTGAAGATAGTGAAATGCTACTGGATTGTACTGCGGAGGGTAACCCGCCACCTGTTTACATCTGGACTTCATCAAACCTTCAGGAAAAGGCTGATAATCAGCCTGTTTTGACAGCTGCATCTTTGGGCCCAGGGGTGTATACATGCACTGCGTCTAATATCCTGGGGAAAAAGAGCAAACAGTTTGTCATCAAACACAAATCCAAAGGTGAGCGCATTTAAACCACATTAGAAAGGTAAATGTTGATGTTTTCTCCCCCTAAACACATTGAGCTATTTAAGAGTGTGCCACAAATCCTCAACAACCCACTTATTTTTAATTTTTTTAAATTTTATAAAATATAAATAATTTTTAAAAATGTAAAAATGTGATTTTAAGATCCTCCTGTTTGTCTCCAATACTTCTTATATTTTGTTTAGACAGATTCACAGACTGTAAATGAGTTTTCAAATGATTGTTTCTGTGTGTCTAAATGTTCAGGTGCACTTTTATTCAGCTAACCTGTCATTCACTATTGTTGTGTGTGTTTTACAGGTGTTTAAGCCCAGAGACCTTGAGAACGAACCGAAGACATCTAGATATACGCTCAGGACTTTCTGAACGTGGCAGATCAAAATCTAGCTCTATAGCTCTGTTACATTTTAGATCCACTGTATATGTTACCTTTTAGGGGACTCTCATTTCAGGGGTTATGATTTGTTAAATATGAGAGTCAAACCTACATACAGCATGTGTAAAATCTATAGCTAGCATTATTAATATTTTGTGTGAGGTAATTTTAACAGAGCATTTGTATGT
The DNA here is from genome assembly GCA_027497675.1 of Cyprinella lutrensis. Classification (NCBI taxonomy): domain Eukaryota; kingdom Metazoa; phylum Chordata; class Actinopteri; order Cypriniformes; family Leuciscidae; genus Cyprinella; species Cyprinella lutrensis. Next base: position 7,310,439 of record JAOTRC010000001.1, on the reverse strand, counting down.
TCCATGACACATGGTGTTTGCTCTGACATTTTAATATTTTTGCAGATATTTACTCACCAAATAATAAAAAAAATATAAAAACTGTGAATAATACTTAAGAGTACATTTCATTACTCTCACAAGCATGTTTCATTGAATGCTCTTACACACCCGAGTCTGCATGTTTTTTTTTTTCTTAGAGAATCCCACAAACAAAAGCAATTGAATAGAGAAAGACAACATATAAGATCATTGTGACTAATGTGTCCTTTTATCAATGTGATTGGTTCAGTTTGTAAAAGTAAGCCCCCACCTTTTTACCCTCTATTACTTAGTTGATTAGGCCATACCTACTCAATATACCATGACATATAGGCAGTATATTTTTGATTTTGTCATCACAGAAATTTCCATGGACACAATACTCAAAGAAGAGAACATTTAGTTAGCTAACCTACATTTTGTTCAAAGTAGAATTTTTGGATGAAAAGGGGGAAGTATGATTAGTTTGATATAGAGTCTACTATTGTAGCCTATTCATTTTATTCATTCATTTTGAACAATACCCATTCTTGCCGACAACTTTGATGAACTTTTTTGATCCAAATGTTGAGGAAGTAGCTCGGCAAAGAGAAAGCGCTTTCAAGGAAACAGATGGAGGACCTTCAACCGAGAGATAATTTGCATTTTAACATTCATAAGTTCACTCCAGATTATTTTGATTCCGGTTAACTTGAAAAAACTATTTACACACGAATACCTCAAGCATGACCTTTGAAGCTGTTTTCAAAGCATAGGCTATAACAAAACAAGTATACTTTCTCAGGGAGTAGTTATAGCAGTGATATTTGTAAGATATAGAAGGACTGTTTTATGGGTGGTCAAAATTAACTTGCAGTTATTGATCATGTTTATTGTTTTCGAATCGTTTAAGTTTGTATCCACCCAGCTTTGAGTGAGTGAGTGAGTGTTTGTTTGTCGAATTGCTCCCTCTAGTGGGAGTTTTTAGCATCAAAATATCAAAATATTTATTTCAAAAGTAGGCTATAGCCTAGTCTAAAGTAAAAAGAAGCATTGTGTTTTAAAGAAAGGAAAATTGTCGAAACAAGCCAACATGTAAAACATTAGGCTTACATGTGAAAATTTACATTATAAATATGATTTAAATAAATATATATATAATAAATTTTA
>JAOTRC010000001.1:7245742-7261701 GCA_027497675.1 Cyprinella lutrensis | reverse complement strand
TATTTGTGTTCATGCTGACCACTCATCTTACATCAGCTTGTCTGTGACAAGATGGCCGCCGGTGATGACGATGGAAACTCCGCCGTAGCACATCTAGCCTTTATATACATATCTGTGGTCACAACATTCAAACTGCTGTGGATAATCTGTATCATAGCAATGAAACGTCTCAACGGAAAAACGCTGCGCTGCCAAAACGCTCTCAAGCGCCCAAAGCACGGCATCTTCAGCAGAGCGTCTAGCGTTTTCAGCTGGCAAAAAAACGTTTTGGTGGACACGCGGCCTTAATGCGGTCGCATAACAAAACGCTGTTGTGTCAGCGGCTTCAGTCCGTAACTTATGTTCAAAATGAACGCTTAGGCTACATCATGAATCCATTTTCCAAACCGTGTTTTTGACTTATCCTGAATCACTACGGTACGCCTATAATAAGGGTTTATAAGGACTATTTTATCCCGGGGTCAACTCTGATACGGAGTTGCCCAATGCCTGTGTCACTCGCCATAGACATTAATGGAGAATAGCTCCGGCTACAGTGGTTTTCTGCAAGACACGTGCAGTTTATTTATTGACAAGCGTAGACGTCACGCACATTGTACACTAATGGTGAAACGCACCATTTGAAACGCACTGTAATGAATCTTTGCTGGACGCTAGTGATGGGATCACAGAAAACACAGTGTTAGTTCTTATTATTCAGTTGCTAATTACTCGCCCTCATGTGGCTTTAAACCTGTATCTTCGGAGCACAAATGAAGATATTTTTAATGAAATTTGAGAACTTACTGTCCCTCCATTGACAGCCTACGCAACTACTACTTTCAAGCCCCAGAGAGATTTTAAAGACAAAGTAATCCATGTGACTCAAATCGCTTCATAAAATTGAGGTTGAACCACTGAAGTATTTGACATCCAAAGATGATCGGATTTGGAATGAAATGGGTAGAAACCAGGCTGGTTTGTTAAAATGAGACGTTTTATATTACTCTTTGTGAGTGCTCGAAATGTTTTGTCTTATTGACGATGTTTGAGTGCCAAGTAATCTTATGTCAATAATTACCAAACCTGGTATTTGTATTTGACGAACAGATGAAAGTCTACCACAGCAATCTGATTTTTCTCGTTCATTGTCCAATAATATTAATCAACTGGGAAAACTAATGGAAAATCATTGAACCAAGAGGTTTAATGTGCTGCTTTGAATTTCTTTTCGTTCAGGTGCTATTGCTCCAACACTGGGCTTGCAGAATGAGCCTCTTGGCCCCATCAAACAACCATCCCTGAGTCGACCTCTTGGGAGAGAAACCGAGACCCCAGCCACCCCGATTGGCTTTCCCCCAGCATCCTCTCCTGCATTGCAGGGGTTGAGCATGTCCCTCCTAGCTGGAATGTTGGGAGCAGATGGGCCGACTCTACCGGGGGTGAGATGGGTTACTAATGGCTGCTCCTATTTGTGCACATTTACTTCGTGACGTAGCCTACACTTACTGCCATGATCTCCCAGAGGAGAGCTTTGAAGTTGCTTCAGTTTGCTTTTGCTTGAGCATGAGCTGTCGTTCAGTCCTGTTAGTGTTCAATGTGATTCTAAAGAGTATCTACAACAGGTTTGTATATTCAGATCTTTTCTATTCCTGAAGGCGTCTATATTGGGTGAGCCTCCCAAAGAAGTTGGTGTGTCCCAGAACCCCTTTCTCAGTGCTCCTAGCATATTCCCATCTTCAGGTCAGTCTACCTGTGGTGTTTCGCACACCTTCACCTTCACTTTTTCCTTTTTATCTTGTTGCATTTCTTGAAGAATTACGTTTATTCAGGTGGCAGCAACAGAGCTCACCCATACAGGAAGAAAACTGCGATTGGAAGCGCGTCTAACCAACGCACGAACCACAGCATCCACTCGAACTATAGCCTGCGCTTCCAAGAGTCTTGCACACCAGAGTTTCCTCTTCTGCACCAGGTTGGCTAATGTGTTAAGAGGAACTTCACTGAATGTCTGACTGCCTCACTATCCCTTTTTAATTGGATGTTGTCACTGTTTGTACTCTATCCACAGGACCCTTTGTCACACTTGTATGAACAGCAGGAGGTTCTGGAAAATGCAGCTATTCCCGGTTACGGTTTGCAGGTACAGCCCATCCTCCCAGCATTGGCACTAATAGAAGGATTCTGTTCCAAGTTTGGACTTGTGTAAAATCGTAATTGTCTCTGTATCAAGCTTTCCAGGCACGCAGGCTTTGGTGATGCAGGGTCTCCTTTCAGCTATCCACCCAGCCCCCCACAGTCTTATTTCAACTTTGGGGCCCATACCGGCATCCCATCCACCCAGCTCAATAAGGTACTCAAAATTGGCCTCTTTGCCAAACCAGGACTTTGTTTTGTTTTTGTTTTTTCTGCCTCGAACAAATAAGGCTCCTCATGGATCTTTTTTACAATTCTGCCCAATACAAATTATTTATTCTAATACTTATAAGTAAATTTAATTAAATAAAGTGAATTATTTTCATGTTATGGGTTATTGATAAATGGAACATTTTAAAAATTCTAAACACTTTTTTTTCCTAAATTAAAATTCGAAAGAGTTTTTTTTTATTATTCTACTAGGTAGGAGTGTAACAATACATAGATGCATTGATCAAACATCTAACGATCGTAAAATATGGATGTTGTCTTTGTTGACACTCCGGATAAGGGGTGGAGATGGGTGGGGTTAGGGATCAGGGGTGGCGACAGGTAAGTTTGGATATATGATTTCGTGTTCTGCAGTGATGACCATGTCAACCTAAAAAAATTTCACTCAACTTTGCTAAAGCAGCATGTTACAGTGGTGATGGGGAAAAGCTCCCTGTATTGCATGTAATCGCAACAAAATGATGATCGCAACAAATTCTGTCTGTCTTTGTCAACTGAGCATAGCAGATTAACAGTGTTTTATTATGTATCATAACAATTTCTTGGTTTTATTTAACTCTGAAACATGACGTGATGAGTTATCTACTTTTACTAAGAAAAAAAAACACATATTCAGTTAATTATAATTTTTCAAGTTACCTGTACTTTTTGAGTTATTACTTAATTAAAACAACCCAGCTGCAGTTTGATTAATATTACATGGAATGCACAAATATTATCTGTTTTTGCAAATCAATCTTTTGTGGTAAATTGTCCCAATTTAAGTTAAGTTGAATTAAATTTAACTGTAAACTTAATACATTTGTTCATTTAGCTGATGCTTTTATCCAAAGTGACTTACTATATATGTCAGAGGTTGCATGCCTCTTGATCAACTAGGGGTTAAGTGTCTTGGTCAAGGACACATTGGGTCAGGATGTCTCGCAGTGGATTTTAACCCGGGTCTCGCACACCAAAAAAATCATATCGCAGAACTTTGAGTTATCAACAAATATCATATCGCTGCTGAAAGAATCAATATCAAATCGGGATGAACTGTCTGATTTGCACCCCTACTACAAGGCATTACAGCATTGTGTACTGTATGAACGATCCGTATCTAATAAGGGACCTACACTTGCCCCAACCAGTTAATCTCATAATCCTTCAGAAATCATTCGAGTTTGGTGCTCAAGAAATATTTCGTATTATCACAACTATTTTCAGCATGGCTGCTTAATTTTGTGGAAACCATAATATTTTTTTTCAGGATTCTTTAACCAAAGAATGGCTTTCATTTGAAATTGAAGTCTTTTGCAACTTTCTAATTTCAACTTAGCAACTTTTTAATTTGTCATTTAGTTTAAAGTATCCTTTCTGAATAAGTGTTAATTTCTTTTAAAAGTTTTTTTTTTTTTAACTTTCAACAGTAGTCTGCTATTGTGATCTGCCTTTGGAATGAAATTTGCAATACATTTAAATCACTTGAGATTGTTACAATCAGTTGAGCCATAATATATTATTTAAAAAACTATTTTCGGGGGGTGTGCTGTGCAGCTCAACCAAAAGAGCGACACTTGTTTGATTGGAGTTGATGCCATGCCCAAGAATCACTTATCTGGATCCATTTTCAAAAGCTCTTCAATCCATGTTCAGAACTTGCAGTATTTCACAAAAGTGAGTACACTCCTCACATTTCAGCAAACATTTTAGTCCATCTTCTCAAGGGACAATAAAATATGTTCAAATTGAATTTCTATTGTAGAGTAGTCATTTGTGCTGCTTGTATAGCTGTATAACTCAACATACAGCCATTATTGTCAAAATAGCTGGCAACAAAAGTGAGTGCACCCTAAGTGAACATGTCAAGACTGTGCTAGGTGTCTATTTAATGGGAGCACCATTGATTTCTAGCACTGCCTAAATCGTCTTGGCCATGGAGTTCACCAGAGCTGCACAGGTTGTTGCTGGGATCCTCTCCCACTCCTCCAAAATGACATCACAGAGCTGCTGGCTATTAAACACATGGTGGTGCTTCTCCACCTTCTGCTTGATGATCACCACAGGTGCTTAATAGGTTTCACGTCTGGAGACAGACTTGGCCACTCCATCTACAGCTTTCTCCGCAAGGCAGTTGTCATGGGGTTTGGAGTCAGTATGCCAGTCAGCAGTTTCTGAAGGCAGGGCATCATGTTCTGCTTCAGAATGTCGCAGTACATGTTGGAATCCATGTTTCCCTCAATCAAGCGCAGCCCAAGACCATGATGTTACCAACACCATGCTTGATGGTAGGCAAGACACAATTTTTCTTGGTACTCCTCACCAGGGCGTCACCACACATGCTGGACACTATCTGAGCCACATGTTTATCTTGGCCTCATCAGACCACAGGACATGGTTTCAGTAACTCATGATCTTGGACTGGTTGGTTTCAACATAATTGTTTGCTGGCTTTCTTGCGAACCAGTTTCAGAAGAGGCTTCCTTCTGGGACGATAGCCATGCAAACAGACTTGTTGCGGTGTACAGTCTGAGCACTGACAAGCCGACCTTCCACTTCTGCAACCTCTAAAGCAATCCTGGCAGCTCTCATGCATCAGTTTGTTGAAGCCAGCCTCTGCACCTGAGGCATAGCATGAGGACTCAACTTCTTTGATTGACCCTTGCGAGGTCTTGGAAAACCTCTGTATGACCCTGGCCTGTACTGTAACTCAGTGTCAGGATGTTAACCAATCTTCTTTGTGGAGTGAAACAGTGCTAATTCTCAAATCCTTAGTTATTTGGAAGTGCCATGTTGATCATCCAGTGGTCAGTATTAGAGAATTGTTCTCGAAAGCACACATTTTAACTGCTGTCAAGCAGACAAAAACATCAACATGATGAATAGGAAATGTGGCTTTGCATGGTTACATGACGAACAGCTAGGGTGTACTTTTGTTGCCAGCTATTTTGACAATAATAGCTGTGTGTTGAGTTATTTTAAAGGGATACTCCACTTCTTTTGGAAATAGTGATTTGGAAAAAATATACTATGGAAGTCAATGAGACCAGAAACTGTCTGGTTACTGACATTCTTGTAAATATCAGGAAATCGTCTGAATATATTCGGAAACGGTAAAACCCTACTGTTAAACTCTGGGGCAGTGGTACAATAAGCCTATTTCCAAAAAAAGTGGAGTATCCCATTAAGAGGTCAGAAAATACTGCTTCACAAGCAGCACAATGACTACCCTAAAAAAAGTCCTACTTTCATTTCTGTAGTATTTTCCCTGGAGTAGATCTGCTCCAATGTTTGCTAAAATGTGGGAGGTGTACTCTTTTGTGAGATGCTGTATATGAAGCATGACATTTTTCTCATCACATAATTCCATATCATCTTTATGATGATTTTATTTGCATAGACGGCCAGGACATGTAAGCCGAGCCGTCCCAGAAAGTTGAATAAGTGTTTGTTTCTTCAGGCTGTTGGAATGCCTCCAGTGACTCATTCCAGCCTATTTCCCGCTGCACCTGGTGCTGGTATGAAGGTAGGCCATCTTCAGCCCTGATGTCTAGCATCTATATTTGCTCCTTGTCAATTATCGGATAAGTGTGCCAGGAACCTTTCAACAGGTACTCTTCTTGGTTTTTCTGTCCGTGTGTAGACTCCCATCGGCGGGCAGAAGCGTCTGTTCTCCCGCCTCATCCCGTCTCCAGAGCCCAGTCCAGAGGGTGGCTATGTAGGTCAGCACTCTCAGGGTCTCGGGGGACACTATGCTGACTCCTACCTGAAACGCAAACGCATCTTTTGACCAGCACTTGATGGCTTCCTCTAAACCGCCAGCTTTTAAAGGGATTGCTACTTTAATACCATCTTTAAGTGTGTGTTTGTGTGATAGCGGTGGGCCGTCATTGAGTTCACTTGGGGGATGAAAACAAACCAGAACCAGAACCAGTGGAGGACCCGGAAGCTCATATGATCGGTCATGGATGATTGCCGAAGTTTGTGTATATTATTTCAATGTGTTTGTAAATAGTTTTTTTTTTTTTTTAATTTGCCTTTTTAATTTTATGTTTTATTTTATTTTTGTAAACCCAAAGATGCAACAAGAACCATAAGGAAAGGGTTCCTGTCTTGCTCATCTAAATAGTCATATTTTGTAGGCTTTTTTTATTTAGATTTAGTTTGAATAATTTAAGCAGGACGATTGCCTTTTTCTGCTACGCCTCTTGTTAGTTGTGTATATAGTTGTTTAGTTGTCTAAAAAGGCTTCTCCACTACAAACACTTCCTCTCAGACACAAGTGCCAAGCCTTACATGCTTCGAATATCATGCGTCTCTGCAACGGATATGGTAGCTGTCTGTTCTCTTCAGTGAGTCACCTGTTTGTGTCTTTATGGGGAGCTCTGGGTTAGTGTTAGTCTCGAAATAGTTTTCCCCCACCACGCACCGTATTCGTGTTGCACTACTTTCCATCCTTTCATCCCATTTTACAGAGTCAAGGTTTTCCGAGCTGATTGTTCAGCGTTGCACTTGGAGGAGATGGATCATGTATATTCATCCTCCAGAATCTGTCCTTTCCTCACCCGTAATGCTCGTTCACGCTCATTCTTGTTGTTCTGCCTGCTTTCACGCCTCTCTTTGACCTCGTTCAACCTGCACAGTTTTGCTGTTGCAAAGCGTTAGCGTCTCGGCCGTCACGTTATGAAGCCCCAGCTGGTTGGAGATGGACCATGGGCTTCCGTTCTCCCCTCTCCAGGCTCAGAGTACTGCTGGAAGCACAGTATGCCTGCTGTTGCTTCTGTATTTACACTCACACACATTCTGCTAGTGTCCTCCGTTAGGTGCCTCTCCACTGCAGACCAGCAGAGGGAGCCAGTTAGCTTTTCAGTTGGCATTGCTCCATGTTTTTTTTTTTTTCTTCTTTCTTTAATTTCTTTTAAAACGAGCCAACCGTCTGAAGCAGGCCGGACCTGTGCCCTAGCGTGACATTTACTTTTACCGTTGTAACTGTGACCGCTTTTTCCCCTCTGGTTTTAACTGGGAAGAAGCTTCTGCTGACTGGAATGTGATTGACGTATGATTGAGTACTAGGTCTATGTGTGTGTGTGTGACTTATTAATCTGGTTGACATTTTGATTTGTGATAACGCATTACCTCCGACTTGTACTGCGGCTTACGATGGAACACGGAGTTACTCATGTGCCTAAAAACGGCAGTGTTTACTGTAATCTCTCCATACTGTGAGCCTCAACTACATTTGACTGTTTATTTGCAGTGTACATGCTTGAGTTTGATTATATTTCTCTGGAGTCTTGAACTCGTGTTCTTACATTTCTTCTAGTCTGTAATGGTATCGAAATTGCTGCTCTGTATTTTGTATCCATCTGAGTGAAGTTGCACAGTGCAGTGTCTTGTAAATGATTTTTCATGTGCGATACATGGTAAGAGATGCTGCTGTGTGAAATGAACTAAATCTCTCTGATGTTAAATGACCACTTCATCCCCAATTACTCTTTCCTTTTGTACAGCTCTTCTGCTCTGTTTTTGTGACATTTGGACAAGTAAATGTTATTTAAGTTCACCTTCATGAAGTTTGTGTGGTCAATCAATTATGCACACGGACTACATCAGGGTTGTCCAATCTCGCTTCTGGAGAGCCCCTGCCCTGCCTGGAAATTTTAAGCATGCCTTGATTAGCTGAATCATGTAATTGGGGTTGGAGCTCAACTTTAATATTAAAAATCAGATTCTTGAGACTATACACACTTTTCAGCTTCACACGTAATATATAGTCGAATTGATTACTTTCCTTGAAGACCCACAAAATCCACTCATGTGACATTGAAACAATTGATATCAGATCATGCACCTATAATAATGACAGTATAAGATCAACCCTTTGGAAGCTGAATTTCAAGTATAGTAAATAATCCTTATGTGAAAAAATCTGAAATTGAATCTTACGTGAAAGAAAACGATAATGGAAAAGTATCACCAGCAATTATGCCATTAAAGGGCACCTTTTATGGAAAATTCACTTTTATGTGGTGTTTGGACATAAATGTGTGTTGGCAGTGTGTGAGAAAAACCACCCAGTGTTTTTTTTTTTTGTTTGTTTTGTTTTTTGTTTTTTAGCAATCTCAATGAATCATATGCGTTGTTCTAAGATTCAGCGCTTTGTGACGTAGATTTGAGCAAGGGGTTTGATTGACAGTGTGGTTGTGGCATGGACCCCACCCTCGGTGATCTGTACACCATCCTCTGTTGTTTCAACGACAGCCGGTAATGTCGCCTACAATCATAAGTGTTCTGTTGTGGGATGGGATGTAATAATGACATACATGGTAGTTTTCACTTATTTCTGACATCAGAGGGACTGAAAACACAGTGGATGTATTGTATTTTGGAAGTTTAAGTGGCGCCTTTCCTTCGTAAATAAGTTTGTTTGAGCACATCATTTTCGGACTGACTGTTTAGTGGACGGAGGTCAATTGAAAGCAGGTCTTGCTTCAAAGTTAATCCTCAAATGTGGATCGGAGTCTCTTCGTCATCTGGGTCTGATCAGGGACTATTTATATATTCTGATTCAAACATGTACGGCTGAATGACATTCAAAACAGTGGGACACTCTCTGAGCCCTTCTGCTCAGTTACCGACTGCCATAGGTATGCAAGTAACGCCCTCATCCAAAGGCAGGGCGGGGATATGCAGCTCTTTTGCATTTAAGGTCGTATAGCCCAAAACAGCTCATTTTAAAACAGGCCTCAAAAATGACTTTCAAATGGTTATAATAAATTAACTGTGGGGTACTTTGAGCTGAAACTTCACAAATACATTCTGGGGACACCCGAGACCAATATAACATCTTGTAAAAAGGGGCATAATAGGTGCTCTTTAAAGCAGTCCTAAGAAGGAAAGGTATTAATTATACTGCTCACTAAATAAAATGAGGCGAGAGGAAAATTCAAAATTGACAAACTCAATTGAAAGACTCTCAGTGTGTTCATAAAAGAACAAACGATCCTGGTGAAAAACAGAATTCAATGATTACAGAAAGAGTTAGACACCATATTAATAGAGGAAATTCAACGTAAGCTAATATTCCTAAGACATCAGGAAACAAGACTGAGACTCTTGGCATACAAACTAAGAAAACAAGCTAAATTTTTAAAATAAGAAACCCTCAACCCAAGGTCATACATTATAATTTGAGTGAAAAACAGCACAGTTTTGGAAGTTATTACAGAACTTTATACTCACAATCAACAATGTAAAATGAATAGAATATAGAAAATGTCCTTGATTTCTTAAACCTGCTAGAAGTCACTGAAGAGCAGAATGCGATCTTGACAAAAGAAATAACAGAAATGGAAATAAATCGATAGCAATTCTACAAGCTAACAAAAGCATGGGGACTGATGATACACATTAGAAAGGTATTAGAGCTTTCGAGAACAGATAGTCCCAAGACTTCAAACTGCGTGCCACTGGGCTCTCCAAATGGGGGAGATTCCCCCTTCCTGGAGGGAACGACAATAACTATTATTCTTAAAGATGCAAAAGATAAATTAGCGTGTAAAAAGATTATCATCCAATTTCGGTTTTAAACATGGATTATAATACACATCGAGACCATCCCTAACCTTATTCCGTTAGATCAAACAGGGTTTATTTGTCAAAAACAGACACAAGATAGCATTAGACATCATATGGCATATACAGTATCACAAGATCAATTCTGTGTTTCTGGGATTAGATGCAGACAAAGCATTTGATAGTTAGATAGCTTTATCTCTATAAGGTCGAAAAGTTTGGCTTTCATACCACTATTATTAAAGCCTCTCAAGCACAATACTGCAAGAATTAAAGTTAATGGAAATCTTTCGTAAGTGTTTATCTTAGAAAGATCATATTGGCAGGGATGCCCATGTTCCCCTCTTTTGTTTGCTTTATTTAGAGCCGTTAAGCCAATATATAAAACAAAATACAAATATAAAGGTAATAGACATAAATGATCACTTTTCACATTTGATAATTAGTTAATAGATTTATCAGGCTATTAATTAAATGTACAAAAAAGCAAGGTCTTAACTTTTAATTGCCAACCATCTAATTATTTGAAGGGAAATTTTAAGTTTAAATGGGGAGGTGACTGTTTGAAACATTTAGGGGTTCAAATACCCAAAGATATCAGACGTCTAGTTGATGTAAATTACAAGCCACTATATTCTACAATGAAATCAGATTTGGCTCGATGGAATATTCTGCTGTTTATAGGATTATATAGTAAAATCGAATCAATTAAGATGAATATACTTCTTCAAATTTGTGTCTTTTCCAAACACTTCCGATAGAGATAAGTAAACAAAACTTTATTGAATGGGATAGATTCATGTCTCGATTTATATGGCAAAAAATGGGAAATGGAAGGAAATCTGGAAATCATAGAGGAAGGGAAAGAGGGAAATAGAGGGAAAGTGTTCTTGAATCACAGTGGAAGACAACACAATCCTCAACCTGGAGAGAATTTGGTTGGAAAAAATGTCTCTAGATTTTTTTCCTCCCCTCTGAGCAGAAGAGATATCAAAGCAAAAATGCAATCTGCTGTAGAATGTGCGGCTCGAATGAAGCCAATCATAGCCATATATTCTGGGAATGCTCTAAAGTTCAGAAATATTGGCAAGAAGTCGATACGAGTTTAGAGAGTATAATCATGGAACCCATCCCATTTAGTTTTTTAACTCTATACTTTCCTCATACAAATCTTAAATCTGAAGACAAATCTGATGAATATTTTAATGAGAGTTCTTTTGATAGCTTGCAATAAGCTATAACCAGAAAATGGTTGCAACCTGAAACACCGGAAATTAACGAATTATGTACGAAATTTATACAATGGAGAGGTTAACAATGAATCTTTCGCTACAGTCTATGAGGAAAATGGATAGTCTACATTCTCCCACTAAGACCAGACCTAGTATAGAAATTATCAAATTATAGAAATTTAGTCTTTTAGCCCCTTAGAATTGGCCTGATAACTCGCAATTGTGAGTCAATATCTCACAATTCTGCGAAAAGATGTCAGAATATCGAGATATAAACTCACATTTATGTTATAAAGTCAGAATTGCGAGATGTGAAGTCGCAATTGTGGGAAAAAAGTCAGAATTGTAAGATTAAAAAGTTGCACGTCTGTCTTTTTTTCTCACAATTGTGACTTTATTTCTTAGAGTTGAGACTTAATATCTTACAATTCTGACTTTATTTCTCACAATTCTGACTTCATATCTCGCAATTGTGAGAAAAAAAGTCGCAGTTATTTTTTTTTTTTTTTATTCAGTGGCGAAAACAAGCTTCCATAATTGTGGATGTAATATCGGTTTCGAAAAATTGTTTTGCTGTTTTTTTTTTCTTTCTTTCAGCCAATATACCCAATTGTTGAATGTCTGTCTTTACTAAGATTTCAGGTATCATCCAAACGTAAGGATATGTTATAATTACTTTTTTAATCACATTCTTGAAGATAATTAGCAATAAATGTTAAACAGGTCATGTTTCTGAACCACTGATCAAGTTCTGGAAAATTCCTGTTTAAAGTTTAGAACTGACAACTGGATGCACTTCTGTAGAGTAAGCCCCTTGGAAATTCTAAAAAAATAATAATAATAATTTGCTTTTAAATCTGAAACACCCCCAAATGACTTTCAACAACAACTCCTCTACATCAGAGAAATGTTTCTATCACATATCCCTATATAATAATTACTGATGGATCGCAATCGGAAGACCAAACTGCGTTATTGATCAATCATCAAAAAAGGATCATTCCATCCCGGAACAGAATTTTTACAGCAGCAGCAAATGCTACCAATTTGACATTGGACTACATAAAAGATTATGCAACAGAGAAATTTTCTTATAATTACAGACTTTGAATCTGTAATTATAAGAGAATGTCTCTGTAAAAATTGAGCTGTCACGTCTCTAAGCAATGTCATCCCATAAAAATGATCACCCAGCACTTGTAATGATTATTTATAAACTGTTTGAACTAGAGGGGCATCAATTTAATATCTGGGTTTGCTGGGTCTCTGAACTCTGTGGAATCAAAGGAAATGAAGCAGACATTACCAGCAGACCTCAAAATTTGCACAGTACCTCATATGGATCTAAAAACCAATAATTCATTTCTATATTAATAACAAATGGCAAACAGAATGGGATATATATACTGAGAAGTCTATCAATTCCAGGATGACACTCATTTTTAATACAAGATCCACCAAAATGTTCTGTCTGTCAAAACTCTATCATTGAAGCAATGTTTTATTAGATTGTGTCATTATTTAACCCTGAGAAACCTTTTTTTTTGTTCAGTTAACTCTTTAGAAGTTTCTAGGGGTCATATATGGTACATACACTTTTTCAAGTTGATAGTACTGAAATGTGTGTTGGCAGTGCCTGTACACAACCATTATGTATTGATAAAAATGTCCAATAATTTGTTGAATTTACTTAAAATTTCGTAGTAATCTGTACTGTTTGCATGCTATGCCTTCGTTACCCAGCAAAACAACATTGATTTAATTTTTTTTTTTTCGCAACCACGCAAGAGATCAATTCCTGCGCTTGCGCAGATAGAAGTGCCCGTGCCTTCAGATCATTTTGACGTGACTGTGATTACAACGGATAAAAATTATATACATGCTTTGTTTTCTCACACAAACCGCTCGTTTCGTGTCTTAGGCCATTAATGTGTACTTACATTTACGAGTCATTAAATCATGTTTAATTTGGACTTCTCTGCGCATGCTCTTTGAGTTCCCCATAGACCTCCATTAACTGACTGACAGACAAGAATGGTTTGACCTAAAAATATCAAAATTGAAAATACTGTGGAAACAAAGACACCTGCATCTTGGATCCCCAAAGGTAAGCTAAAACATATCAAAAATTAATTTCAAAGTGAACTATCCCTTTAATGTGATCTCACGTTATACCTAATCATGATTCTTGAGTTGACGTTGCCCAACTCTGAAAATCAGGGCTTAAAAAGTATCATGGCTTTGCCACAGATAATTATGACATTGTGAAATGAAATGAAGGCTGCTTAAACATCAGCTTTGAGATGTGCATCTGAGCTTTGTCAGAAAGAGACAATAGAGTATTGTCGCTACTTTGAGTGTGGATGACTATCAACTATTATAGTCGGCATCAAGAGCTAACCACTGCTAAAGATACCTGTCAAACTCCATCTATCTTCTAACGCTTTTATTTATCTCTCCTGAAGGCCTTTGGTGCTGCTGATAATCTACTGTGAGTAATGTTGTATTGTTCTATGCCAAAACAATGTCTCTTCGTGGGTCCGCTTTGAGTTGAATAAGCCCTAAAGATACCGCAATCTGTAACACTTCATCTGGAATCACTTTCTCTGATGACATCTTGGCTCAAGCTGAAGTGATGCATTGTAATTTGTGGCTATTTGCTGCTTTTTTATTGACAAGGATAGTCAAGAAAAGAGCAAAGGAACTTGACTGGAAGATCATGCTAGTCCTTTTCTTCCAAAATGTCTTCCATAATATATCAGTTGTCAAGATCCCCAAAAAAGGCACACATAGGCTATCATTTGGACTTTTTTCAAAGTCCTCTAGCACCAAACAAGAGCTTTGCTGAAGGCACAGATCAGCCTTGAATTTTCCTTCTGCCATCCATGCATTTGTTTTACTTTAACAGCATGAATCTTGTTTATTTCAAACCTTTTGATACCACAACATTCACAAGAATCCATGAAGCTTGTGCGCACTTTCTCCTCCCCCTTGTGTCAAATAGCTGGAGTCAAGATCCAGTCAAAGAGCCAGACAGAGAAAATGCTGAATGTGTAACAACATCTTTTCAAATGTTGAACTGTACAAATACAGCAGAATCCCATTTTTGCAATATGCTTATGCAGCCAAAATGCCTAGCTACATAAATACATTGAACCGAATGGCTGGAGATGCTGACATAGCATTGACTATCCATCACAGCTGTACTCATAGCCTGCTAATGTTCTCAATAATGAAATGCTTGCTTGTTTTACTGTTGTTCATGGATTTAATTCAGAGTTCTCTGCGGCCCATAAGCCGAGATTCAGTCAGAGGCTTGAAGTTTTGAGAGCCAGGAAGGCCACATTTATGTAGTCTCCAGATTAAGGCTGGCTGAACATAATGGTAACACTTTACGGTAAGGGTCCATTGACCTCCAATAACTCTGGAAGTTATTAAAACAGTTTTATCCTGTTTTCAAGAAACCGAAATACACTACACATGCCCCACTTCCAAATGTCTGACGATTTTATGTTATTCCTCATTTCATTCCTTCTAGCCACCACCTTCTTTGCATTCAAAAGGACTCAACCGCTGAATCCAACTTGTGCATTTTTCTGTGAGTGTCGTCATCTGGCCCAACAGGCGGATGTTCGCCACTGGGCTTCACAGAGTCCGACTCTTCAACATCTAGAAGGGTCTAATCACATCTACTCTTCTGTCACATCTCACACTCATTTGGACATTTATTTGTTCACTGCACCTCTCTGACATTTCAAACTAGATGCTTACCGCACCCTAAAGCTTAATCATGATTGGACTGAACTCCACTTTCTCCCGGCCAAGACCTCTTTTTACCAAATCTCTGCGTTGAAGGTCAGACCACTGTGGCCTCCAGCTTTGTCAAAGCACTCTTGTGTCAAGTAGTCTCAGGCTCACATGGACTCATGGACATGTTGTTTGCAGAGTCGGTAGAATGAAAGCATGTTGCTTTTCCCAAAGTTAGTATGCATTTTCAATAATTTATTACAGTCAGACTGCCAAAATTGATGTTCCTAAGATATAATTTTATGTATAACACATTTTGTGTCGTTTTCAGTTAAACAGTGCAGGGAATTGGCTATGCCAAAAGTGCTATTATCGCAAAGAGTTGAAGAATTTGTTTTAAACGTAATTTTAAATGTTTATCTTTTTCTTAATGTTAAAGGGGTGATGAATTGAGAAATCAGATTTTCCTTGAGCTTTTGACATCTGAGAGGTCATCATATTATAAGAATATCCTGTAAGTTTCAGAACTGAAAACGTCCTTGTAAGTCCAATAAAAGCTTTTATTGACACCAGCCTCAGCAAACGACTTTTTCAAAGTGGGGAACTATGACGTCAAAGTGGATAAAACTCCACCCCCGCAGAAGAAGATCAACGCCTACTTCAACACGTCAGGTTTAGCCCCGCCCACCGATTCGTGCATTACACGCATAGCTAAATAACATAGATTCTTACCTCGTGATGACAAACCGGATCGAGCGACCGAGCAATGCAGAATATTGTGCAGTGTCTGGTTGTGGAAGAAGACAGTGGCTGCATAAGCTTCCTCTGGATTCCAATAGGACTGCATGGATAAACTTTATTTTAATGACGTTCCAGCTGATGAGGTAAAACATTGTCGTCTGTTCACTTCATTTCACTGAGGATTATTTTGTAAACAAGACTTGATTTGCAGACCGATTAAGAGTAAAGAACGGTGCTGTGCCGTCTATATTGGATCTGACAGGAATTGTGCAACACACG
>JAOTRC010000001.1:7144431-7154688 GCA_027497675.1 Cyprinella lutrensis | reverse complement strand
CCACTGCGCCCCGTCACCCTCCCTCCCTCCCATCCCCGCTATCGTCTCTACCTTTCTAACAATGCCGTATTGACATGGAAAATATGACATTTGCCCAGCTTATGGATTTGAGGGCAGTGGGCGCACGAGCGTTGAATGTCAGAGAACGATGCCGGATGAATGCACTGAACAAACAAGACGATTAGGACCATAGCAATCGGTTTAAATAACTATGTTCGCCCATTGCCTTCTGGAATAACAGTGCGTAATTAGACTATGGATTATGAGGAATGAAATTGCTCTGTATGCATGCCTATATCATACACTCTGCATCTACAGAATATGAATGCATGCAAGCACACGCTAAGTCCGCAGAAGCTGCTTAGCTGCGGATTTGTTGCGATCTTTGATGTGTGGTGATCAGGTGGAGAAGCGGTCCGACTGTTTTATCTCTCACTTTCAGGAGCCCAAGCAGACCTTTCCCCACCCCAAAACCCAGCTGAATTGGGGACAAAGAAGGCCCTAATTAGCCAAGATTGGAGGCAGATGGGGCTCTCCTTGCTGACCTCCAAGCCTCAGATTGCGTCTCCCTAATTACATTTCCATCACAATCACCTCTGCACACAAGCCTTTGCTTTCTGACCTCCACTTTCTCTTTTCTTCTGCTCCTTTTGTCCCCGCCACGATTCCTCCCACCGCCCCTCCCTTTCACCTCCCCTCCTGCTGTCACGTCTGTCTTGGGCTCTGCTTCATTCCCTACTTCCTCCCCATCGCGCGAGTTGAGGACGGGTTCTCTTACTTTGATTGTTTTGGTCTGCAGTTTGAGACCGTTGAGCGTGTTGATGGCCTTGTCGGCATCGTTGGGATCCACGTAGTTTACGAAGCCGTAACCCAAACTCTGGCCTGCAATAAGACAGACAGGAATGCACTTGAAACCCACCCTTTAAAGGGATACTCCACTTTTTTGGGGGGAAATAGGCTCATTTTACAACTCCCCCAGAGTTAAGCAGTTGAGTTTTACCGTTTTCAAATCCATCCAGACGATTTTCTGGTATTTCGAAGAATATCAGTAACCAGACAGTTTCTGGTCTCATTGACTTCCATAGTAGGAAAAAATATACAATTGAAGTCAATGAGACCAGAAACTGTCTGGTTATTGATGTTCTTCTAAATATCAAAAAATCATCTGCATACATTCGAAAACAGTAAAACCCAATCGTTTAACTCCGGGGGAGTTGTAAAATGAGCCTATTTCCAAAAAAAGTAGAGTATCCCTTCAATGCAAAACATTAACCGAATCAAGACATGCCGCGTTGTTACCTGTGATCTTGTCTCTGACTAGTTTGCAGGACTCGATTTCTCCGATACTGCCGAACAGGCTCTTGAACTCCTCCTGGGTCATGTTCTGAGGCAGGTAGTTGACAATCAGGTTGGTTTTGCTGTCGTCCGCAGCACCGTTAGTGCTAATGACGGGGCCGTTTGGCAGGCTGTTTCCGCTCGGACCATTGGACACCTGAGTTTCCATGGTGCTAATTATCTGCGGGTGGAAAAATGAGAAATTAAGACTGTGCCGTTTGGGTGAAAACGCATGATTTGAGGGGCGTCCTCGTTGAGAGGTTACAAATCAATGGTCTGAGGGGTAGAACAATATCCCACCTCCCCTCCTCCTATGACCTCTTCCCTCTCTTCATCTCTCCATCAGCCCCTGGCCCTGCAGATGTCACAGTCCTTTCGCTCATTCCCAGCCCCCCTTTATGCTATCCAGGGTCAAACAGCGTTACGTCACTAACCTCTGAGAGGATGATGGCGTGGGCATGAGGATAGTTGTCATTTCAACTTTGCTAACCGAATTTTTCTTATTTCTTAAAAAAAATGGCAGTCTAGACAAATAAAGACGAGATGGCGGCGTTTGCACCTTGTTTATGTGAAAAGCGTGAGCGTGTGTGTGCGCGTCTGGGTCTTCGGTTCATCTGTGTTGCTGTGGAGCACATGATGTTTAATTTGCCCTATAGGGGATTTTCAACGAACAGATGTATGCAGGTTGTAGACGCTACTTCTGTCTTTAACGGTCCCTTTCTGTCACAACTCACGACTGGATTGCTCCATTCGCTCTAAACACTCTAGAAAATGCTTGGTTTTAATCCAATTTTGGGTCAGATATGGACAAACTCAAACATTGGGTTAAAAATGTCATTTACAAATGTAACCAAATGGCTGGGTTTGTCCATATTTGACCCAAAATTGGGTTAAAACAACCCAGTGTTAAGTGATCTGTCCTCCTTTATTTCTTTTCTGACTTTTTATGTTGATTTTTTTAAAACATATCCCCCAAGGCTGGTACTCTCTAGAATCTACAAATTGGCATGTGTAATATATGTTCATATATTAGTCATCGTAAGTTGACTGAAAGCACTCTTCCCTCGGAACGGCCCCTGGGGTGGAACAGGGTGTCTTAATTAACAATGCATCCGTGAATTTTTTTTTGGATCCCCACAATCAACAGGCACAATCATACGCCACAAGTGTCCTTCTATGTTTTTACACTCTCAGGGGGTAAAAAGAAGGTTCTAAGTACCTTTTCGGCACCCTTTAAGTTCCTTTTGAAGGTACCAGCCCAGTGACAGCTTTTTGTACCTTTTTTTCCTGAGAGTGTATGATGCAAATAATTAATTACAGGAATGTAATTGGAAATAAATGAAATGATAATGATATCCAATTAAGCATAAACGATCAGATGCGCAAACAGGTGAGTTCCTAATAGTGTGGGTAGTCTGTTCTTTTGTTCTCCCTTCAGCATTGCCTCTCTGTAACGCGCTCTGTCTCTTCAGTGGAATGATTTATTCTTGCCTTGAGCCTTACCTCTAACCAGGTTGCCCAGGTAACAGCAGCTTGACGACTGTTGCTATTGGCTGGCTTCTTGACTTTTAGCAATCCTCACACATATGTGTGCATGTCGTATGTGTGCACTTGGTGTTCGAGAACTAGTCCTCGGTTAAAATCGCTTTTTGTCTCGCATTAATAAAATAAGCTTTCGGGGCCGCCAGAATTTCTATCTCAGGCAAATAGACACTGACAAGGAGAAACCTCAGGGAGGCGAGTTATTAAAGCGCTGCAAACATGAATCTAGGCAAAACTGACAATTTCACTGCCACCCGAGCAGGAATTTCCAAGAAAAGGTTGTTCGTTTGATCAATCAAATAGCGACGCAAATGGCATCTTTTGTGGCAGTAGCCCATAGCCTGTAGAGTTCAGAATGTAAAGCTACTCAAACAGGCGCTGTCTAAGCATTGACACAAACAGAGCGAGTCTTGACACAATGTGACAGGATCAGGGCAAATGTGATTCGTGAACTGAAGTAAACCTCCCTATGGCAAGCAGCGACGAATGTAGTGAGTTACACAACGCACAGGCTCTTTGGCCACACAGACTGACACGTACACTGTCTTCCAGCCCAGATACTGTCGCCAGCACAGCAGAGGTAGAGGTGGATGAGCGCTTCATCCCAAAATACACGACTCGCAGAGACAGGCGAGAGACTCCTTCCACTGTGCTCCTTTAGCATCACACACCTTATCAACTGTCCCTGAGTTTTACGTTTTTAAAAATAGGGCTTACGAAACAAAACGTGGCCACGGAAGCAGGCTTGTCCCAGCCTGTACTTTTCTATTTCTGGTAGAGTTCTCCCTCAATATTTAATGCACTGCATCAGCATCGCCTACACAAGGACCCAGACTCACACGCAAACAAGAGCCCTGCATCTCCTATACGCAAACCCTATTACCTTCCCACCAGCGCGCTGATCAGGATAAATGACTGCTGAGATTCCTCTTAGTGAGTCTGTAATTAGAGTCTGCTGAAATGACCGTCAAATCTTGACAGTCAGACATTCACTCGATTTTTCCCTGAAAAATGTCTTGTTGAATGTCACAATACACAACTCATAAATACACAACAAGCCACTTGGTTTAACTGCAGCCATATTTGTTTGATGAATTCTAAGTTAAAACACATTTCCATTATCTTCAGTCATTAACGCATCATGCCAGAGAACGCTATTTCCAAACAGGCCTGAAAGCAGCATGAGATAAAGAGCAATCTGACTGTGAAGACTATCGGCTCACGTCACTTCCTTAATGTCCCTGTGCAGGGAGTGAGGAAGCCATTTTCTTAAAATAAACACAGTCTTCCACAAGATCCGGTGAGGTAAACAAATAAAGCACAAGGCTGATCTAATCTGTAGCTGTATGTATCATGTCATCGTTAATTTTCAGACTGCCACGGTCAGCCAGCGATTCTCCCAGTATTGTTTGTTAACGTGAGGCTGTGGAAATTGAATCCGTATTCGTGACATTTCTGATGCCTAATGCAGACCTTAATTTTGATCATTTGTATTTTGTAAGCGGTACGTGTCTGGACGAGCCTCCTGACTGAAATGTGAACGCTGGATTGCCAATAGGCTGTTTCAGTAACAGATTACAGGATTATCTTAAACAAAAGGCATTAGCCACACTCTCACTGCAGCTTAAGGGATCACAGTGGCAGCTGTAAAACAACAGGACACAAGTCAAAACTGAACGGATAAACCATTATCTTTTTCTTTTTTACCTTTGAATTGGGTTAATTTCGCTCGTGAAATTTGCTCCGCAAAAGATCATCGCGCGAATGCACTATTATTTCCTATTTTCCCTAATAGCGCTTTTTTTCTAATTTATTGACTATTTTAAATTATTAGTAATTTTGCAAGAACGCCAGAAAACGTTTAACAGAGGGAAAGGCGCTAGCAGTGTTCATGCTACTCTTTGGTCGCTATCCAGAGTGCTGAATTCGGGAGTGGCTCGACATGCACAACAACCTTCAAAATATCCTTGGTGCCGCGGACTTCATTTTATCAAGTGGACATTAAGCTCTTGATGTCGTCTTTATAAATAAACACCTCTGCGAATCGTTTAAAATCGTTATCCCCTCGTCCTTTGATTGGACAAGTGCGCGTGTGCTCTGTGGGCATTCACAAATCCGAGCTCCTTTTTGCTGAATAAACGTATTGACACAAGCGAACAAAAGAGCCACCCGTTCCTCCTCTACAGAGACCATGGCAGCACTATGAATATTAATGTAAACAGTAGCGCTTTGTGTCGAGGCCAGAGGCTGCGGGACTCTCCGGGAACAATGAACATTGCAACTGCCTTCACTTTAACTTATTCTACAAGACAAATTTATTATTATTAATAATAATACAGCAGACATAATAAATATATAGCTCATTTAAACATCAATAATGTCATTAAATGCCTATAAGAGTTAGTATTTCATTGATAATAATAATAATTTTAACTTAAATAGCCTGGTCGTAATATTTAGAAGTTAATATCATTATTTTGCTTATAAAATCAGTGTATACTGTATAATGAGAGTCTCGATTCACAATAGACGAGGCCTGTGATCCTATAACGTGCGTAACGCCCCTGACAGTTTAAATACTGTCCAGCATAACGGTTTTTTTTAAACGCCGTCTTTTTCTTTGATTGACAACCCTCTTTATTAACGGTTAGTGAGGAGCTCGTACGTTAAACCGTTGTGTTGTGTTGTGTATGGTTGTGATGTCCTTGTCCTTGAATTGTGTACGCGCCTGGAGAAGGTTATCTGACTCAACGGTTTTATGTGCTTGGCACTGCGGTAGAGGCTCGTGCTCACGGAGGACTGCGGAACAACAAGCCGAAGGGCCCGTCGTTCATTCATCGCAGCATCTATTGAGAATTTAAATGAAAGGGAAGCGCGTCGTTTCGTATCGCCTTTTGTTCGAGGTCACTATAAAACAAGGCAGGCTGTCCTTCACAGCAGACAATTTGCCAGGAACAGAGGCCTCTAACCTCAAACGCAAAATGACAGGTGGTTTTTAATTGTATTAAATAATAATTACAAATTGAGTCTTCATTATAAGGAATCTAGCGTTGGCTATTAGCTATCACGTCTTCTGGCAAGACACAAAGACAATACGCTTCATGTAGAGCAGGCCTGAAGAGTTAAACGTCATAAATTAATCCTAACATTTTAATCGCTCATTCGTGGATGCGTTTCAAACACCTGTTCGTATTTACACGAGCTGTTGTTATTGTTTTCCCAGAAAAATCTACGTGAAGATGTTGACTCTGAGCTCGTGCCATCGCTGTCTTCTTTTCGAGAAGACACGCCCAAAACGCTTTCCCCAAGGCCTTTGTATTCCCCTCATATTGCTTATTTACATTCTCAGTGTCGTTATATTTGTGTGTGGAGAAAACGACGGAAACGCAACTTCGAGAAGAAATCGCAAGAAATCGATGACATTTGGCCGTTTCCTCTCTCGCGATCTCTTATGTAGCATCGCATCGCCTTAGGAATTTTGTCCTGCCCGATTCAATCCAAACCAGTGGATGTATAATATCTCCCCTCCCCCTCTGAGTGACTCGACCCTTTTCTTTGCCTTTGCTCTCGATGGGCTCTCAGCCTCCGAGGCATCGTGTTTTGTCTCGGAGATTCAGTCTCGAGCATCCTTTCCGAACGAACTCAACATGCCCTCTCTTACGCCCTTCTGCCTCCGCCGCACCTCAGCTATTTCAGAGGAATTCCTCAGCGCTCTATGTTAATAATGGCTAATTATCGCTTGAATGCGTTTAATTAACGGATGTGGAAATAAATGCACGTTGCGAAGGGTTTCGCGTATTACGCATTACGATTCAAGTCGAACGGTTCGTACGGCTGGAGAAAGCAATGTTTTGATTCCCCTCAGAAAACGAAGCGAGCTCGGCTATAGCGATGCTCGCGCATGCCTGTATCACATTACTTAAATCCTGGGCTAATCGTTAATCTTATTTACGGAATACGCGATTAGATGTGTGCTAGTATGTTTGCGCTTTTGACCAAATGCTGTAGTGTTTGATTCGCGTGTATTTAAATAGCATACATTGTAATGTCTAATTAGCCTATATTTTTGCTTTCTCACTTTGAATGTCTTGCAGATATTAGTAGCTACATGCTGTGAGGCTGTTCAAATGGATTTTCTGGTGGTGCTGTTATTGTCAAGCAATGAGACAGACCAAAAAAAGAGAGAGAAGGTATACGTACAGTAACCATTCTTGATGTACAAAGATGATAGTGATCTAGGTCCTTCGATTTGCAGGTCTTCAGGCTGACTCGCAGAGATATCACGCCGTGGTGTGGCCCGAGAAATGCAGATGTCAGTTTCCCAAACGAAAAGAAAAAAAAAAGAAAAA
Source organism: Cyprinella lutrensis (assembly GCA_027497675.1). NCBI lineage: Eukaryota > Metazoa > Chordata > Actinopteri > Cypriniformes > Leuciscidae > Cyprinella > Cyprinella lutrensis. The sequence continues at coordinate 7,147,462 of JAOTRC010000001.1, read as the reverse complement.
GGAAAAACGACAGTCTTCGCCCAGGAAATCTCAGCCCGTGCGATTGTAGGTTTCCTCAGTAGTGTGAAAATGAGGAGAAGGGGGTTTTCTTTCAGGATGATGATGAGAGAGAGATTTCTCTCCGTGTGGCGTGGGCGATGGTTCAGAAAAAAAAAAGAGAAGCAGTGATCCCCAGTAGGGTGTGTCCAGGGGAGGGTGTTGTGGATCTGCTGTTGTGTGTGTATTTCCCAGCTCCTCGCAGGCTCCTTCTGTGCCTCTGCTGCAATGTTCTTCTTTTATGTGTCCTTCTGGCTGGCAGAGCTTGCTGCTGATTGGCTAATTGCGCAGGGAGGGTACTACATGGCAGCCATTGCAATGCGCTCCTCTCCCATTATCCCCTTCAGGAGAGATCACCGAGAGCCCCCCGTCCCTCCACCCCCACCACCATCTCTCTCCACTCTTTCCTCTTGCCCTCCCTTTCTTCCTGCCCCCCAACACGCATGCAGAGCCGAGTGAATAGAGCTCCACCTGCACTCCGAACAGATGGGTGCAGAAAAAGACAGGAGCCATGCTTTCTCCTTCTCTTTGCCCCTCTCTCTCTCTCTTCCCCTTACTCATGCCTCAGTTTTTTCTCCTTTCTTGATTTCACATTATTTGTCCTTGTAGCGCAGCCCTTCTCCTCAGATTCCATCCTGGAGTCTGGCGCGCCGCATTTTCTAAGAAAGCTGAGTGAATGGCGTGAGCAAGTCTTGCCGATTGTTCAAAAAACGAGAATGCAGAACGGCCTTGTGAAGGTCATTTCTGGACATGACACGGCCCACTGTTTAAATGCCTTATTTGTGTATTAGCATGGCAGGTGCGTGTTGAATGCGTAGATTACATAACCACACGTCTTATTTATCATGCGATATGGATTAAGACATCATCTTGAGAGTCAGTGTCACACATTATGAAATGAAATCAGAGATTTGAGAATGAATGCACACGTCTCCATTCTGTCCCTCATTGGTGCTGATATTAAACATCGACACACTGATTGCAGCAGTTGTTATCTCAAGCTCCCCCCCACCTATATCCAGTCTAGGGAGTGGGTAGAGCTCACTGAGACAGGCTGTTTGGTCTCATCTATAATGCATCTCCTGCCCCAGGACTTGATGTGTGACAAATGACCTATTTCTGCACAGACCCCCACAGGGCATTGACCTGAGGAAGCAGGCTCGGTAAATCTCTTGCTATGCGGATGCTGCTGCCAGTTTCATAGGTGCGAGTCTCCGCTGTGTGTGTACGGGTGAAGTTGGAGGATGGTTGCAGAGCATGTAGGCTTATGGAAATATAGCTACACTTCGCTGATGAGGTGTGAGGGGGTTGTCATTCCCACTAGAGGATGGTGTTTATTTTGGTCTGTTTGTATGCGCGCCGGAGACCACGGGTCGCTGGAACTCACCTACATCTGCGTCGGCCCTGGATGACCTTGTGGAGATGGTTGTGTGTGCACGTCTTCGGCTGGAGTCCTCTGTATTTATGCAGATTGTAGACAGTCGCAGCGCAGGTACCGGGAGTCAGAGAGGTACCGAGTGGGTGGTATTGTCGTTGGCGGGCAAATGCGCTGTAATGCAGATCAGAAAAACAGCATTTTCTCATTGTGTCTGCTGTGAGTAATATACACAATTATACATATTTTGGCTGATGAGTTCTTAGGAAATCATCTGAGTGGGCAGACGCGCTCAAACTCGTTAACCTTTCGGTAATCTTCGGGGGCGCCGAGAGTTGTTGCATTTCTGGGTTAGGGGTTAACAGTCGAGGCCAAGTAAACTTGACTCGATCGGGGCGCTCCGACATGCTTCGCTCCGCTGCCTTGTTTCGTCCTCCTCGCTCATGCTCCCTTTCACTTTCAGTTCTTCTTCCTCTCGGTTCTTGTCCTGCATCTCCACCCCAGTCAGATTCTGAGTGTGGGCCCTGTCTGATATTTTACATAATTGCCTTACATAAGTAGCCAGCTCAGCTCAGAGCTTGGATGATATTAGCGGCGATGAATATTGCATGAGGAAGGCACTCGTTAAGCGTTAATAAGAGGATCGAGATGGGCCCCGCTGTCAGTCTGACTTAACCCCGCCCACTCTCCTCTGTCAAGTCGCGACTTTTCTCCGAGTGGCGGCCGAGTGAGAGGGAAAGATTGCGCCATTAGGTGCGGGTGTTGTTTTCTGCTTTGTGAGCTGAATAAAGGCGGCACTTGTGGCACAAAGAGAACAGGTCTGTGCGGTTCCGCGCGCACCCCGTTCACACTTAGCGTGAATAAACCCGCTTAATTGCAGAGGCTCATTAGGGGTCTTTGCTGGCAGTGGGGCGACTGAATCCAGCCCGTGGGTAAGAGGGCATCTGAAGCACCTATTCACAACCCTGATTCAGGGGATCAAGCATGGCAGTTGCTTGAAGCTCTTTCAGTAATTTCACTGATGATGATTTTTAATGTTCAGGAGCCCCATCCAGAAGAGCCGATTAAGAGACTGGTGCTTTTGTCCGACCGTAGCATTAGCGCATAAGAGATTCTCTTTTGCTCTTTCAAATATCATTGATTTCCGTCAGGTTTAATGGCCATCCAAATGTGGTTGTTGGTGAGATCACTGGTGGAGGAAACAAGGAAGACTGCACACTTGTTTTTTTGCATTCGCAAATTGTGGATTTACATTCATGGGAAGAAAGCATGTTATGATCGCGCTGAATCTGCTTAGCACCAGCGCAGGAGATATGATTGTGTGAAACAGATGTGTTCCATTGCTACAGCTAGTGTTATCCCGCTTATTATGTTCTGAGGTAACGGATTAGAATGGCTCAAATGTCTGTGCTAAAGAAGATTTCTCATGGATTTGTATTGCCAATTGGCAGTCTTTTAAAATGGCTTCATTTGTATAAAGCTATGATGTGATTCCTTACTTTAAAATGTGCTTATGATATCAGTTTGCTTAAAGGGTACCTAGTATGGCATTTAAAATGTTCCTAATATTGTTCTGGGAGTCCCCAACAACAGTTTTACAAGCATGCAATGACAAAAAAC
>JAOTRC010000001.1:6915374-6935071 GCA_027497675.1 Cyprinella lutrensis | reverse complement strand
GTTTAGGGGTGGGTTTAGGGATCGGGGGTGGAGCTGGGTAGGTTTAGGGGTGGATTTAGGGATCAGGAGGTGGAGCTTGTTTAGGGGTGGGTTTAGGGAACAGGAGGTGGAGCTGGGTAGGTTTAGGGGTGGGTTTAGGGATCGGGGCGGAGCTGGTAGGTTTAGAGGTGGGTTTAGGGATCGGGGATGGAGCTGGGTAGGTTTAGGGGTGGGTTTAGGGATCGGGGCGGAGCTGGGTAGGTTAGAGGTTAAACTTTCTGCTTCCTTCAGAAGAGGTGTTAGGAGTTTTAGGGAAACCTGTGTGGAACAATTACTTTTTGCAAATCCATTCAGAGCCGCAAGTGGGACAAAAAGTGCACACTTCATCTTTAATAGAGCCTGATGTGTTTGTAACTACTTTCCTTACTGATAGAGGATCAGCTCACATTGGCGTGTGAAATTTCTGTGGCTTTCGAGATTAGAGTGCAGTGGACTTAGCCAATGTGAAAATGTCTACATGCCATTTTCTTTCAGCTCTGTTCTCCTTTAGTCCCACCTGCTTTATCACAGCTCTACACATTTTTGTTGAGCTGTGAGAAAAAGAAGGCAAAATTAGGACCCTTATCCCACATTCTCCAGGTCATCATGCCAAAAGATAGTGTTTATTCTTTCTCACTCTCACCACCTGGCATTGTGGGATAACTGCACTTGCCAAATGCTCTCCACTGAAAGCCAGTTAAGAAAGTAGGATGAAAGATCCCTCAAGGGAAATATCTCTCCGTAGTCCAACTCAATTTCTTTAATTAAACACGTCATAATTTAAAGCTCATTAATGTTTAAAGGGACCCTGGCGGTGTTGTGTGGGAAGGTGTCAGGTGTTGGGCGGCTCTGCGGTAGGGAGATACGGGATTATTCGGGATACTCTGAGGGTGGTTTCCGCGGCTCATGTGGTCCTGGTCTGAAAGCCAAACAGCTGGCAGACATGCTCATGCTTATTCATTCATCTGCTGTATGGGGGATCCTAATGGAAAGGAGGTAAACGATATTGCAAGAATGTGGAGTTAAATGTTACATGCAGAAATGTGAGGTGAACATGACCAGAAATACTGCTTTCCATACCTGTTCTTCTTCCTTTTAACTGTCATTTCTGTTGGGTATATTTTCTCTTTTCCAGACAGTTCATAGAGACCATGTTTGTCAAGTTCTAAAAATAAATAATGCTCTATATTCCAAGTCTTCTGAAGCAATTCGAACATTGTGTGAGGAACAGACCAAAATCCAAGTCGTTTCAGATCAGAAATCTCTTTTGAGATCACCTATCGTGCCAAACTCGACATGGCAAAATATCAAGGGATTTGTCATCTGCCGTAACTGAACACAATGTGCTGGTTTGAAAATGTGAGATGGGATGAAGACTCAGATCTGAAGTGGACACTGTGTGGTCCACCATACGCTCTTAAAAATAAAGGTTATTTATCAGCATCGATGGTTCCATGAAGAACCTTCAACATGGATGGAAACTTTCCAATCAATATTAGGTTCTTTATAGTGGAAAAGGGGTGTATGAAATGTTCTTCTTGAAATCATTCTAAGACAAAATGATTATTTTTAGAACCAACGGTTCTTTGGGAGCCCAAAATTGTTCTTCTGTGGCACTGTTCTGACCGCCTTTCCATAAAAACCACAGCATTTGGGTTTGGAACATCATGAAGGTGAAGGTGTGTTGTTTTACAAGGGCTGAACAAAATTCCTTTTCTACTCCTGGACTCTCCATGCAGTAGAAGATTATTTACACTGTATTGATTGACCACAGTTGGTGCCCTGACACAAAAAAGGCCTTTCTTTCTGGCTATGCTGTGCTATGCTTCTGATGACAGCCTCCTTGACCGCAGTCTAAAGCTCTAACATTAGACAGCTGCAATTAAGCAGGAAGACAGAACGGTCTGGACTGATCCTGTTCTTATCTTACTGAAGAAAAGGAGGTCTGTTTAACTGACACATTTCCCCCAGTTCCATCTTTAACCTGTTGTTTGAATCTCACAGTGCAGCATTGTTTTCCTACAGCCTAATAATATAGTTTATAATGAATCATTAAGGTGAATCATTCACTTACTCTCACTCTCCAAAAAAAAGTACAAAAGCTTTCACTGGGTTAGTACCCTTTCAATAAGGTACTAAAATATACCATTTAGGGACCTGTACACTTTAGGTACTAAGGCAATAAAATGCACCCTTTAGAGGGTAAATAAGGTAAGGTGTACCTTAGGAAAGATACGCCCCAGTGACAGCTTTAGTACTTTTTATTCTGAGAATCGCAAACCTGTGTGCATTTGTCCATACAGTCAATGAGGTTCAATGTTTTTGACTTTCATTATGGGCAAAAACGTCAAAATTTCTTCTTTCGTGTTCCCCTGAAGAAATTGAGTGAATAAATTATGACACAATACTCATTTTGGGGCTGAACTATCCCAAATTTGTTTGTAGTACAGTTACAAAGTACTAGATATGCTGGACATAAGATTTATGATGAGTTTATATTTAAAAAATGTGGACTGTGAGGTTTGGTTTGACAAAATGGTGAGCGTGGAATGTAAACGGTTTTACCATAATGATATGGTTTGATGCCAGTGGTGTATGAGGGAAGTAACATGTGACCAAAGTGGACCACAGGCTATTGCATCAGCAGTTTCTGAGGCACTGCAGGGCTTCCTGACACATGAGAAAAAGTTAGACTCCCAGAATCCTGGAATGAGCTCTTTATTCTTTTTTTTCTTATACTTATACAGTCACCAGATCCGGATCTGTCAAGATGTTTTCCTAGCCTAAAACTGGAATTATATTGAAAGCAAACATAGACTGTCAAAATGTAAACATATTCATAGCTGGACAGTAGCGGTGTACATTTACTGCATTGCGCAACATTTGTGTAAAAAATACCCATTTTTCTAACCCATACATTGCTTAAACAATTGCCTGATGGGCTGAATGAGCCCTTCTCTGTTTACTGCAATTGCCTCTATAATCCTAAACAGCAAAATAAACGAGAGAGATTTGGGACGAAATTTGAGACTGGGCGTGACGTCATGTGCGTTTACGCTCGCCTGGCTATGTCTGGCTGGTTTATGTATTCGCCGCCATTGTCCGTATCAGTGAAGACAACTCGAGCAACACAATTTTAGTGAACTTTTGACAAAAGTAGAAGATGGATTCAAAGAGACTTGTGTGGCTTCTGCGTGTGGTCCATGAGCATGCACACTTGCAGTTTCGCTTGTCGCCAGAGGGGGCATAGCTCTGCAGAAACTCAAGACTTGCACAATGCACCTTTAAGTACAATTCTGAGGGATCTGTACTTTACTGGAGTATCATTTTGGGGAGTACTCATGACTTTACTCAAGTACATTAAGAGGCAAATTTTGTACTCTTTACTCAGCTACATTTTTATCCATAACTGTGAGTACCCGTTCCTACTTATAAAAAAAGGAAAAAAGAAAAATCTCAGAAACCCTCAATTTGTGGTTTCACTTTCAAACATGATTGGATTGTGCAGGCGCCACTGATTGGGACAGCCAAACAGCAATCACCTTCAGCTTTCCCCCAAAGTCAACTCCATGGTCAGATTTAGATAAGAGACGAAACCATGGACGAACCATCCCGGGAATGTGCCAACCCGTGGCCGCTGTGTTGTGATTGTGAATGGTGAAAATTGGCATAGCAGAGGGAGAAAATGAGACTTCATGTTCTCTAACCTCTGTAAAAAAAAAAAAAAAGTTTAGCCAGTAAATTAAATTTTGCCAATTTAGTCAAACCCATTTGAGGACACTTATTTTCTTCCCTTTTTCAGTCCCTTAAAGAATTAGTTAACCAACAAATACAAATTTTCTAATTATTTACTCACCCAATGCCATCCAAGATATCCATGTCTTTCTTCTCTCAGTGGAGGAGAAAATAAGTTTTTTGAGGAAAACATTTCTGGATTTTTCTTCGAATGCAGTTACACTTTTCCAGTGCAGTTAACCTTTATATTTACAATTGCTTTCAAAACGTTGGTTGCCATTGAAGTCCATTATTCGAAGAATAATCCAGAAATGTTTTCCTCAAAAAAACTTATTTTCTCTTCCACTGAGGAAAGAAAGACATCTTGGATGGCATTGGGGTGAGTAAATTATTTGGAAATTTTCATTTTGAGATGAACTAATCCTTTAAGTGTCATGTGTATATCTAAAGAATATCGAGTAGTCACTCTCCATGTCCTTTCTTTTTGCCCTCAGTAATTCAGAGCCAACTGTGAAGACTTCCGAATTGAAATTTGCTCTTGCAGCTTTATGGACGGTTAACACCAGAGGAAATCCTTTATGGCTTGTCTGACTCTGTGTTCCTCTGTTGAAAGTGGGTCTTGTGCTCAGCTCTTTTATCTGGGACTGATTGATGGGGTTTCCACAGAGCTTGAGTGCTCTCCCAGCTTCACTACTGAAGTTTAATCGGAGGCCGTGCCTTGCCCTCAGCCCTCCCTCTGCTTCTCCTGTGACCCACAGGAGTATTTCAGAATCTATTCGTTACTACTGGCCCATGGTAGAGCAATCAGATGTTCCCCATGAGCCTCCTACATCACAATGAGCATTTCATACATTTGGGTTCTGTTTGTGTTATTTTTGTTCAGCAAGGTAAACTTCACCCGATAATGAAAATTAAACAAAAAATTTCAGAAAATGAAATTTAAACAAGTCTACTGAACTTTTAATTGTTTAAAGTCGATAGAGCCCCTGAGGGGACATGAAGAAAATATTTATATAAGATAGTTCACAAGTTCACACATACATGTAATTAAATAGAGTAAAGGTTATGTGTATAGGTCATGCTATCCGAGGGGAGGGCTTCGAGCTCAGAATTTGCCCCAAACCCAGAGTACTCCCCTCATCCCAGGCTGGGATAAGAATAGTTAGAAGTGAGGAGATGAGGTAGTGGAGGAATGCTGGAAAACGGTCATAGCGACTGCAAAGTTTCTTGGGGAACGCAAAAGTATTGACATGTAATTTTTTCTCCCATCTTATTTATTTTTTACTATGAACATGTCCCTTTATGAACTTCATCTTAGCGTCTTTATACGCTTTACAAATCTTCTCTGAAACTAAAAATTTTCAATAGCAATGTTTTTGGTACCAATATGCACAAGAACCAATCAGTTTTGACTGATCATATAAAGCCCTTGAAAAGCATAAAGCGTTAGCGTCTTAAAGAGGAATGACATTTGAAAGCCATGCCACCTAAAAGTGCAGCTTGAACACTCTGCAAAATGTCTCCTTTTTTCTTATAGAGGTTAGGAATGATATGAGGGTTAGGAAATGATGACACTGGGTAAACTATAAATGTACTTCCACATCAGGGGCCGTATTCACAAAGAATGTTAAGGATAAAAGTAGCTCCTAACTGGCGAATTTATGAGCAACTCCTAAAAATAAAGGGCACAGTGTCACTCCTAACTTTAGGACTCCTATTTTTTTCACTAAGAGTAATTCACAAAGCATTTTAGCCCTAAAAGTAGCACCTAAGTCTGGGACAGCTTAAACGCTTAGTTTTGCTTGAAATTCCTGTGCCGAATTTCCCTTTCATTATGTCTATCACCAACTGGGCCAACAGCAACTGATCCTGCATCCAGTTTGGGCGAGTTCATAATCCATCATCATTCAACTCTTACATTACTTCAATAGGAGTAACATTTCCTTGCTTTAAGTAGTCTATTTAGGCTAATAGGATGTCAATTAACCAAGCAAGTGTTAATGCAAGTGTCATTTTTTTCATTATTATGTAAGTGGCGGTTTTCATTAGGGTATTAAGCTACCTTGATTTAATTTAATTCACAACATTTCTCTCTCTCTCTGCTTTTTTGGAATTACACTTCACTGTGGCCTGCACAAATATGCATTTCGATGACATTACTATTATTATCTTGTGTAGCACACAGACATCTTTAGAAGTCGTAATTCCATTATTCGTTATAAATGATTTGTGAAAATTCCATTACACAGTTCCATCATTGCGAGGTAGCTTGTGCATGAGAATTGACGTCATCCATATAGCAACGAAGACTCAATCTTAGTTTAGAAGTTGTCGTTTTTCCTAACTAAGAGTAGGTCTTAGGTGTTGTGAAAAATGTTTAAGAGAAAAAACTCCTAGCTAAAATATTTTAGTGCGATTTAGGCGTACTCCTAGTGGTAAGATACAATTCTTTGTGAATATGGCCCCTGGGTTTGGTCACCATATGTTATTATTATTCTTATATATTATGAGGTTTAGGATGTTCCTACCCTATCTCACGACCAATGCGTACGAATTCGATGAATGATTAAAAAGTGTCTAATTCGTATGACCTCACTCGTACGAATTCATACGATTTGTCTAAACCCACGTGATGGGTTGGTTTAGGGGTGGGGTAAGGGGTAGGTCTTTCGTAAGAATTCATACGATTTGGCTAATTCGTAAAATATGTATGATTTTGCAAAATCGTACTAATTCGTACGAGTGAGGTCGTATGAATTCGAACGAATTAGCCTCTTTTTAATCATTCGTCGAATTCGTACGACTTGGTCGTGAGATCGGGGTAGGGTGTTCACACTTGGCAGGTTTAGTTTGATTCAAATCAACCCTGATTGCTCTGTTAGTGCAGTTAATTAGAATAAGTGTGAATGCTGCTATATCCGAATCCTGGTGCCCATTAAAAAAGTAGACCGAAGAGGTCTTAGGGGTAGACCCCTGAAAAGATGGGTCTCAGTCCACTTCTAAATGAACTTGTGTGGTTTGACTGAAATATGAATGCAACACGGACCAAAGACATGTGAAAGAATCAAAAACAGGACATGATGTTGCATCTTTTTAGATCTCTATTTGTTTGTGTGACTGTGCGATTCCTGCCACTAACTCCTTTACTCATTTTATAAGCTCTTCACGAGTTCTTATAGCTCCATTATATAACATAATTTGTAACATCATGACTTTTGCATAAACATACACGCCACTTTCGAGTCAAGTGGCATGTTATCTCTACGCATTTTGAGCTATCCCCGTGTATCCGCGTGTATGCCTACGCCTTTAATGTCCAAGTTATTCCGCGTGTCTGTATACGCCGTCAAATGTCCGAGCGAAACAAAGCAAAATGTAGATCTACATCTGGGTCTACATCCGTTCATAAACACGTTGAAAAGCGATTATGCATCTTGATAGCACGCCAAAAATGGAAATAGGAATTGGCGTGTCATACACACGCTACTTCATGAGATCAGTCTACGAATACAGATCATAAAAGCCTTTTTTGTTTTGTGTCTTTAGGTTCGGTGTTTAAAAAAACAGTGTGAACGCTAAGCGAACTAGGACAAAATGTATCATTTACTTTTTTGGTCCAAACCAAAACCAAGAGAACCGAACTACAAGTGTGAGCACACCTTTAAACTATCCTTCTGTTCTCGCTCTTTCTCTTTGTTGGGCTTTGGGTGAAGGCCAACATACTGCCCAGATAACGCTATCTGCCACATGCTGCCTGTGACGTAACTCTGAAACCAACCTACTACTGTGAACGTATGTAATGTTGTAGTAGATGATCTCCCATCCACTGGCAGAGCAAGAAAAGTTGGATGTGCATTTGTGGTGCCAAAGTCAAACCGCTTGTTGCAACTTGCTCGTTGGATTAACTGGCTGGCCCAAACCCAACATTTGACTTTAAAACCCAAACCTGTTCTAAGGTTTTTGTTGGTTGATGAACTTGCTGATACCTGCCATATTCCCCAAGCCAATGTCTATAGGATAAAGGCCCAGGTCTGGCAGAAAAATTAAACCATCATGAGAGGATCTTCTTTGGCCAGGAGCGGGATAGAAACCCATGCATCATCGTTTGGATCCAAACCCCTTTCAGCAACTAAACCCTTCCACATTTGAAGGCTCCCTATAGATATGAAATTGCACAGTAAACATTCTTCACCTTAAAGGGTTACTCCACTTTTTTGGGAAATAGGCTTATTTTACAACTCCCTCAGGGTTAAACGTTTGAGTTTTACTGTTTTCGAATCCTTTCAGCCGGTTTTCTGATATTTAGAAGAATATCAGTAACCAGATAGTTTCTGGTCTCATTGACTACCATAGTAGGAACAAAATATACTATGGAAGTCAATGAGACCATAACTGTCTGGTTACTGATATTCTTCTAAATATCAAAAAATCATTTGAATACATTCGAAAATGGTAAAACCCAACTGTTTAACTCTGGGGGAGTTGTAAAATGAGCCTATTTCCCCCAAAAGTATATCCCTTTAAAGAGTTTGAGATGCTTGTGTGTTTGGTTTTAAATGTGTACTTCAAAAATAAGTAATGTGACTGGTTTTATTTTCTGTGAAAATCACTCTTAAATAATTAACAATGACCTGCACCCCACGCTGTGAAAAACATAAAAGCTACGGTTTCTCCAAAGTTGATACAGGCACTGATCAGGACAATCATATTCTTCTTCTCCATTCATCCATGATTTATTGTGGACAGACAATCAGGTAATAAGGCCGTGTGGATAACTGAACACGCCAGCCTTAGAGGCAATCTGGAAAGTCCCCGAAGGCAAATACGGGAAGAATCTCAACAATGTCGTATGAGAAAATGGAATGCTACGCATGTCAATGCAGTCTCTTTGTCTTGAGTTTGAACTCTGGAGCTGAGGAGGAACCTGTGGTCCAGAATTAAAACATCTCTCTGCCCGATTCTGCTGTTTAAGGGCCGAAAGGGAACTGACATCAGAATGGATATTTCCAAAACTGACAAATTAAGACAACCACAAACGTTACTTCATTTTGTTCCCTTGCCTTCTCGTAAAATTATTTCATGTGTAGTCATTACTCGTTGCATTCTTGAGGAATTTAAGGGAACTAGGGTGAGTTTTAGGAATGCTTCCATGATTAATCTTTTACTAAAACATTCAGAGAAGACAGTGTGTGGTTTTGTGAATGCAGTTTAATTTCCATAATTCTTTTTCTACTTTTCTAAATAAATCCTTGTCCCATTTTATAATCCCCTGGTGGCTTCGTTTAATATCATAATTTAACAACAGTGTAATGGCTGCCAATGCATGTTGGTACATTTACTTTCAGGAAAACTTTGAGGAAAACTCTCAGTGAAAATAAGTGTGTATGTAACATACACTGCAGAAATGATGTATTAGACTTGTAAATGAGTCTGGATGGGCAATAATTATATAAAAATTTCAATCAGTGAGTCGGTAAAAGTGCATTATTACTAGTTGCTGAGTGTTACTTGCTTATGCCCGTCCCGGGAGTGATCTCCAGAGTCCTCTGTCCTTGACCATTCTTTACAACTGGTTCTGGGTGTAGTACCCCATCTTGGTGATTGTCAGCCTCAAGGTCACGTCACCAGGTGTTTCTTGGATGGCCTCTTATGTCCTTTCCTTGGGGGTTCCACTTCAATGCCTATTGCTGTTGGTTGGCACCTTGGCGGATTATGAAGTTTGTCTAACTGATTCAATTCAGGGAATTGGTGAAAGCTATTCTTTCATAAAGATTGGTATTGCTGGTGGTGTCAGGCCAGCGGATCTGGAGAATACTTCCGAGACAGTAGATTGGGACCTTCCTGATGGTCATCTTGGGGTTTCAGCTCCATACAGCAACACTGACTTCATGTAGAGTTGAATAAGCGGATCTTTGCAAGGTCATGTCTCTGGAGCTCCAGATGCACTTGGGCTGTATGAAGACCACTCTTGCTTTGCCAATCCTTGCCTTGACATTTGCATCTGTGCCACCCTGTTGGTTAATGATTTTGTGCTGGTAGGTGAAGGATTGGACTTCATCCAGGGGACTTCCATTCATCTATAATGAATAGATCCCTGCTTGTGGATTTTATCTTGAGAATCTTGGTCTTATCTCTGTTAAAGTTGAGGCCAATCTGAGATAAAATAGTTGCTTGCTGAATGTACATGGGTTTTATACACTCCTTATTGCGGTACATTATGGAATTGAATGAGTTTACAGGATAATCTCAAAGGCTTCTTTTGTAACAAACTTGGCGAAAAATTCTAACACAAAAATTCAACTATTAACTCACACAAACACAGAGAGATGGAGCGATACAGAAAGTGAAAAGACCCAGTGCTGTTGGACTGTAGCCTATGCCTATATTAACACTGGTCGAGAAAATTCGAGAGCTACATAACTAAAAAAAAAAACACACACACACAGAAACAACAACTAAAAAACCCCCACTAAAAACAGGCCATTTCAAAGTTACCACATGAAAAAAGCAACAATGTACAAAATGTTCATACTGTGGACATTTATCACTGTGTATGCCTACTGATAATAGTAGGCTAACTGAAATTGTATGAGTAATATTGCATTTAAAACAATATAGCCTGATAATCTATTAGAAGAAAGAAAGAAGTCCGTGTACTTTCTCAAGTGTGTCATGACTGAGGTCTGATCATATCCTCATCCACACCCCTTTATCTAAATTTCTGACACAAAAACCGCAGTCAGATCATGTTTAAACGTATAGCAACTTAAACAACTACTCCCTAACAATCACACGACTGTAATAACAGTTGAGAGGAATTCATAAACTCTTGTCCTGTATTTAACAGACTTCTCTGCTTAGTCATGGCTGTATACCCACACACACACACGCAGTACGAGTCTCTGCGCCTCCCAGTGTGTGTGTACGCGCACCAATTGGCCACGCACTTGACCGACTCTTGGTCGACACGGGCGGGGCTCCCGGTTTATGAAACTGAATTACCGGCAGACCAAAACTAAACTTACCGCTTCTCGCTGTGTGTCGTGCGTGCGTGGGAATGTACTCGCTGCTGCGTGGGAACAATCACATGAACGGCTCTATAATGTCTTAACATTGGATTTTATCACCGAGAGTCTCAAGACTGAGAGACTTTGACATCTGCAGCTGTTTCTTTTGCCCTGCTTTTTAACGTTGGACAAAAATGAAATAAACATAGCCTGTACACCCGATATTTCACAGGGACCTGGAGATTTCAGCTGTTAATATTTCACCCCGTTTCGAAGTGCTTGTGAATCGAATAAGGGTAGGTGATCGTTTCTTTCGTAACGATTTTTTTTTTAGTCTTTGCTGTGTAGGTTAATATATACGCCAATGGACGTACCGGTGCGTCTTGAGATCAAATCGATGCATTTATGTGGCATACTGCATGGTACAGTAAAGAATATGCGGTTTCTTACCATATCGTTTTAAGATGTTTGGTGTATTTCAATTCTAAACGATTTTCAGGATGTGTAATGCTTAAATACACCAACTTGAACTTGATGTTAGCGGAGTGTTTTTAAACCACGAGACGATTGCATGTCGTGGAGACGCGTGTGCTGTTCCTTGTTTACGACTTCATCCTATATACTAGTCCAGTTTACTTGATAGCTATGCATCTCCGTTTCCAGTCATATTACAAACCGCATGGTGGTTTGCAGGTCTTAGAGCCTATATCAGTTAAACGCTGCATTGGCTGTCAGAGACAATCTTTCTGATACGAATTAGCCAGTTAGTGTGTTTTCCATAGTCCAGTAGTAATATCATTACACTTATTTCCTGCATTGGCCACAGTGACGTCAGTTCGAATGTTATGGATGCCCCGCCTCAATAGTGATTTTTTTATTTTATCTGCTGATTGTTGATTACCTTTATTTCATGCATTCAGCCTGTTCAAAACCAAAGGCCACTGCTGGCTGGTGATTGTGTGTTGCCCTTTTTCATAAAGGGTTCTGGTAAAGCCGCAGTCACACATGACTTGAGCGCGCAAAATGTTTAAATCAATGAAAATTCACAACTGCTAATTAATTAGGCTATTTGATGGATTAACGTACATGCATATTTATAAAAAGTGTCATCCTCCCAGTTATAAGTTATAACTGGGAGAATGACACAAAACAAAACAAAAAAAAATATTTAGATTTTTTCTTCTTCTTTCCAATAATGAGTTTTTGAAAAACGTATGCATTTATCTCTAGAAACTTGAATAGATCTGTAGTCCCATATGGTCCATCTTTGTTCTTTGTCATAATATTCAGAGTTGTAGAATGTGGGCGAGAACTCCTTGGAAAAGAAAATCTCAGTGTTCTATTTGTTTACTTTTAAAATGTGTTGCAGAACGTCCACTGAGAGTCACTTATGGCATTAAACCAGTGTTGGGAATAGTGCATTACAAGCAAAGCGAGTTACATAATCAGATTACTTTTTAAGTAACTAGTAAAGTAACAATTTTAAATTTCCAACAAGATATCTGAGTTACTTTTTCAAATAAGTAACGTTGTTGAGAAATCGAGAGTAATGGTGAGTTCATGTCCAAGTCCCCATTGGAAGTTTTCGTAGTTACAAGGTTGGAAGTCGTGTTTTCCATGTCAGGTGCGTTCAAGTCACTTTCTACGGAGCAAGAATGTGGTGCACCATTTCGTAATTAACTGCACAAAATGCATGAAGTTTTTCAACTCTTCTTCTAGATGAAGAACAAAGAATGTGAGTCAGGTGAGTTTTGCTTAATTTTAATTAATTTATGAAGCCACTGTAAATATTGTTAATAATATTTATAATACCCAAATATTGTGGTATTCCACCATGTTTCTCATTGACACGTGACACATCCCCAACCAACACTATCTCACGCCCAATTCGTACAAATACGACGAATGAGTAAAAAATGTTTAATTCGAACGACCTCACTCGTACGAATTTGTACGATTTGTCTAAACCCACGTGATGGTTAGGTTTAGGGGCAGGGTAAGGGGAAGGTCTTTCGTACGAATTCATACTAATTGGCCAATTTGTAAAATATGTACAATTTAGCAAAATCGTACTAATTCGTACGAGTGAGGTCGTATGAATTCTTACGAATTAGCCACTTTTTAATCATTCGTTGAATTTGTACGACTTAGTCGTGAGATCGGGTTGCCCCAACCCTTAAACATTGGGGCTTAAAGGAACACTGACTTTTTGGTACTTTAGCTTATTCACCATATACCCCAGGTTAGATAAGTCCATACCTTTTTCATCTCTGTATAAATACCTTATATATTATGAAGTATATTGTCACTGCGTGTTGCTGCGGTAATCACTCCGCCCAAGTAGCAGTGCTTCGCCTTCTGAGAATATAGTTTCCAATATTTATACGGTTAAAAGATGTGACTATACAAATCACAACATGTAAAAAGGAAAAGGTTTGCATTATTTTGTCACTTATTTGGGATTAGTATGCTACTGCAACCATTTACATCTAGTCTTTGTGCTAAGCTAGGCTAGCAGTGGGTACGTTAGACAGAGTTACAGCACAAACGAAGATGAAAAAGGTATGTATGGACTTATCTAAATCTAGGGGATATGGTGAAGCTGAAGTCCCAAAAAGTCGGAGTGTTCCTTTAAAGAAAATCCTGAACATCCCACTCGTTTTCAATCTTTCAGCGTGATTTGAACGCACCATAAGTGGACAGATGTTGTGTGTGAACATGATGGTTATTGTAGTTTTATACTAATGTTAAGTATAGTATTTAATTTAATAATGAAATATTAAATAACACAAATACACTTTATGCATTTAATCTCACTTTATTATCCAATAATAAAGTGAATTTGCATTTCCTTCAGCCTGAGGCTTATTCACTTCACTTACGGTGTGAAAAGGCCATTGCATTTGCCAAAAATAGATTTTTATGACTTTACTTTGCATAAAAAGTAACTAGGTGATGCAGTTAGCTACTTTTTAGGGAGTAACACAATATTGTAACACATTACTTTTAAAAGTAACTTTCCCCAACACTGCATAAAACCCAAGCTGAACGCACAACAAACAGACAAATGTACTGTGCAAAGCAGAGACCACTTTTTTTGGCACGAACAGAATGCCATAATTTTTTAAACAAAGCCTTCCATAATTAAAAGAACGAGACATCAAGTATGCACATCAGTAAACTAATTTATCTTATTTATCTGGAAAAATGTAGGTATTACAAAGCAATCTATTCTTATTGTGTTCACTTCAAACAGACTTCCAAGGCACCATAATGTCAAATCCAATGATCTAAAAACCAGTTCCAGGGGAGCACAACTAACTGAATATTTAATGATTGTGATACAAATTGAGATGCATCCATATGCCATGCTTCCTGCGACTACAGCACTTTTTTCTGGTTTCGAAACACAACCATGTTAGCCTTTTAGGGGGTGTGTGCTGCTTCAGGTCATGCTTATGTGTTTTAAAAAGACATTTACTGGCCTGCATCTAATTCAGTATCCCTGTGAAACATAATCGCTGATGTTTTGCATGCATATACACAAGAGATAGTCAAGAATACAAGCAGTTATTTTATTGGGAGAGCTAGAGCGTCTATTCTGAAGTTTGCACTGCGCGAGGTGTCCCTGGCCTGACGCCACGTCCCACACCAGCTTGTGCCCGCAATGCTTTCGAAACATTATCTCATTCAGGGGATCATCATTCATGGTGATGTAACAAGCCCGATTAAGCATGGCTTCGATCGACTGTCGTCATTATGTGTCGCAGGTGCGGTCCAACTGGGCTCTAGGTCGGCACAGTACAGGAAAGGACGAAGAGAGGATAGTGCTGGAGAAGGTTGATGGACATGTATGTTGATGAGTAGGTGCCGCAGGTGGCTATAAGTAATGGAGAAGAGTGATCATATGTGGATGAGTCACGCGGCAGTGTGTGTCCGTCTGACTGTCGGTCTGTCTAGCCAAGAGTGGATCGCTTTCATTACATGTGGGTTTGTTTTCTTTCAAGCTTCCCAATTTAAAAGACATTTCTGGCAATGAAACTGTTTATTAAAGTGACATGTGTGTTTATTAAAGTTCTGCTGTGCTTAATTGCACTCTGTTTGTATTAATTGCCTGACTGGGCCAGATATAATTACATCGGTTCGACCAGCGATTTGTCAAACAATGATAGAGAGCAGAGGGTTTCATATCAACAGTTTACACCTTAAAGGTACAATATGTAGGATTTTTTCACCACCAGGGATTGCTAACCTCTTACAGTATATTGATGACGCAAAGCATTAAGCGGAATTATGGATCTTGTCGTCCGAGCTGATGGATATTTTATAGATGTGTGAATACTTTGTTTTTAACATGACTGGTGTGAAGCATGGCGCGATTACAATAAGACGTATAGCGCCACACGCAATTCGAGTTAGGTTGTGTGAGACTAAGTACGTTAAGCTAGATTAATATTAGATTAACATACAGATCATATTCTAACATTTCGTCATGTTGAACTAAATAACATTGATTAGTTTTATGTACATTTCCTCACCTGTCTAATCAAGCACATGAAACACTCTTGACAGAGACGCCACTCGCGTAAAAAGTAGTCGCGTACGTGGAGCTCTGGGCATCTCGAAAGATGTTGATCTTCGTTTTAGTCCTGTTTTTGTCTCAAAGTCTGCTTGCCATGGTCCATAATGTTTAACAAAACAACAATAGCGTGAGTGTACTGCCAGGCGTAACCCAGTTTTCCACATCTGTCGCCATGGTAACTATGACAGTACGAGTGGAAACCAAGGGTAATGCGGATATGACGCCATTGACTGGACTGGCATCCAGTTTCCTTGGTTAAAATCACAATTTTCTCACGATTTATGAATAGTTGGAAACATTTGGGATATTGTAAGTAATCAACTAAGCAAAATATGTAACATTGGCCTAGTAGTTTGGTATTTAACTGCAAAAACCCTATAAATTGTACCTTTAAGTCGTTGATTTCCAATAGGTATGTTTACATGCGCTCATTTTCGTCAATCCAAATGAATCCAATCCAATTTCAGATACTGAAAGTTTTGATTGAATGAATGAACCATAAACCTTGCAATCCACATTACATGTATTCTGAACTCCAAAAAAAAAGAAAACAGCGAAAGCTAGAGTGATAATGTCACCAGAGCTATTGTAGGCGTGTCTCTGTTACAGATTTGCACAAAACGTTTGCGACATTTTCTAAATGTCGATAAAAAAACTTCCATTAACCAATGTTTTGTCTAAAACATAAAAAGTCAAAGGTGTGACTCCTTAATTTTTGTGTTCTTTTTAGCTATGGACAAGTCAATATGAAATTCTTCTCACAGTAGCATACTTTTTTTTAACCAGTTCCTTGCACGTCAGAAAGAGCTCAACTGCGGTCTGAATAGCACCAATGTGTTGTGAAATTACATCCTTTGTCACCACAGGTAGGCCTATGTGGTTTACTCTAACAGGGGTTGCAAACAGCAGTAAGCGAGGATTGAAGGTAATAATAGAATGTGATATCAGATTCAGCACTACTTGTAAGTATAACCAAGTTCTTCCTGTAGTGTGTCAAATAGAAACATTATTTTGAAAAGAAAATTCTAAGTAACAGCATCACTTTCTGAAAGACATGTTCACTGACTTGTTTGACAACTTTTGAGAGAAAAGACTATTGTCACTTAAAGTTGCTCAAACCCCACAGCTATAATGCTTCAAGTTTCATATTTTCAAAGAAGCAGCATTCGAATGAGCTGTTGGGGACGTCCCAGCAGCACACCCCCCTCTTCGAAAGTGGAGTTCATTAAAGTCGGCATGAAATCAAATTTGACAAATCTTCTTTTTATATGTAATATTGCAGTGTTCATTATAAGTGATTTATCTATGCACTTCATTATTTTTTTAAAAATACATGTACCCTTATAAGATGTTGTCAAATACATTAACGTTCCCCCATCGAAACAACCTCACTTCAATTTGGTCACGTGGAATGGCGAAAGGGTTTCAGCAACGCTTCTCAGAGAATCGCATTCAAATCTGCCTCCATTTTGTTTGCAACGCCCAACCTCCAACAATCCAATCAATTTCCGAAGGAAATTTTCTAATATCAGAAGCCGTTTCACTCGGATATACGTCACAACAAGGAAAAAATGGCAAACTTCCGTTTCACGCCGATTTCAACACACCACTTCGTTAATTCGCACATATTTCTAAAAATGTTTCAATTTTGCACGCAAACAAATTTCTTAGACGTTCATGTGCAGTTTTAGAAACATGCAGTCCCTGCTTGGGTTTTGGAATAAATAAATGTATCTTTTTTTTAATCAAAATTGCAGCTGTGCCGGAGGATGTATTAACAGGAACATGATCTCATGTGGTTTCATTTTAGTTGCTGATTTCACTGACTTGATTAACTTGACCTCGATGAACTCGGCAGTTTCTTTGGGAGCGTTTTCTTATCTAATCATGCGCTCACTACTAATATTAACATTATCTAAAAATACCCTCTTGTATATATATTAAACATGTGGCAGCACTAAAGGTTGATGCATAATTATAGTCATTATGTGGGTAAACAATCATGAATCGCATGGAGAATTGTAACGTGCATAAATAGTAAGGTAAGAGAGTATTGCACAGCTGTTTTTCAAACCTATATTGTATGTTTCAGCACATTTTATTCATTTTGCACTTTAAAAAAGCAGGAATGCTCTAGATGTGTTTGCTGGGTGAACAAAAGATTGTGGTCTTTGAAATATTCGTGGAGCATGTAATTTCTGTGTGTCTTGCCTGTTTCAGGTGTTGTTTGATTTGATTAGATCTTACGAAATTGTGGCATGCTCTTAAAAATTTCTCCAGAAATGGTTTCTGAATGAGACGGTTAAGTCCAGAAACAGTGCTGCTGGTGTGAAATGATGTGTAAGTGTATGAGTGTGTAATTTCGGAGGGTTTTGGTAATGTTGTGGGTGTTTCCACAGGAAAGGCTTTGATCAATAGAGTGTCTTGCATTGGGTTATGATTACCCCAAATAATTATATTAAAAGCTGATATAGGTTGGGAGATCATTTACAAATAATTACAGTTGCTTCAATCTGTTATTCAAGAATATTGGCTTTTCTACCTTGCTGAAACCTGCCTGATCACCACCATAATGTACATTTTGTATGGTATGTATCATGCTGGTTGTTGGTGGACCAGTTGCACCAGATTAGTTTCGCTTGAGGCTGGTCCACCAGTTAGACCAGCCTGGAAAAACATGGATTTTAGGCTGGTTTAGGGTACCTTTCATACATTTTCCACACGCACAGAGTGTTTCTGTGTTAGATATTTCAGGTTAGATTTTTATGTTTTTCATATGAAGGCTTGGTCTAATAATCTCTTCACTTTAGAGGCCCGTGGTGGAGAACATCAGACAGATGGATGGAGTGGCCGCAGGGAGCTTCCTGGTGGGTCGGTTGATTTGTGGGCTTGCTGTCATAGCCAAATATAGATACAAAGTCAAAAACGCATTTTAAACAGACAAAAAGTTATAGTATCGTAGAGTCAGCTCTTTTAAGCCACAGTGGTGGTTTCTGTCATATACAATGTTTTCCGTAAGTCCTCTCCACGCACAGCGTGAGCGTCACTACACCTCTCTATCACACATTCACTGCAGATCAAAGGAATTGTACCAAGTGCAATGGTGCATTGAATTCACGTTGACATGTCGCAATGAAACAAAAGTAACGACAGATCATTTCATCTGTAATGTGATGTACATCCGAGTGGGTTTAAGGACTTGGTTCTATCCATCGGTTGTGGATTGGATTTGGACATTGCACTCAAAAATGAATGTGTGCTTGAAGTTTATTGTGGTAGGTCAAGGTGTAAGCGGGACAAACGATTGAAGAAATCCAGCATTAGTCACCAAAGAGAAGTCTTTTGTTTTCACCTCAAGAGCAAATTATGTCCATTTCTTGGTATTTACAAACTAACAACTATGACTTTTGCCTAAATATATACTCATAATTGCTGCTTGTTAATAGTTAGTAAGGTAGTTGTTGAGTTTGGTTATTGGGTTGGATTTGGGGATGTAGAATATTGTCATGCAGAATAAGACATTTAAAATGTACTTTATAAGTACTAATAAACAGCCATATTAGCAATATGCATGCTAATAAGCAAGTAGTGAGAATTGAGTGAGACTCTAAGTGTTACTGCAAGTAAAGGATTTCTCAAGAAGATCGATTTACAAAATAATAGATAGGTTGAATTTAATTTCATGCCAACTTTAAGCCCAAGTTAGCAGTGTGTTAGTTAAAGAACCTTGGCTGAAGCAAATTAACATGCTAAATAATTTGTCATTGTAAATGATGATGATGGAAAAATAGCAATAAGGCTTACGTCCATTTTTCTTCATAAATGTTGCAATAGTGATAAAAAGTTTACAGTATATATTATGAAATTGTCCAACAAGTAAGTCGAAAATCGCTAACCCTAATGCACGTGCTGTATTTACGATTTCTGAATAGGTAAACTTCCCACAAGACACCTCTTAAGTTCTGCTGTCACCTCTCTTTGAAATTGCATTGTGCCCTAAGCAGGTAACATTTTCTGAGAAGCTCCCT
The DNA here is from genome assembly GCA_027497675.1 of Cyprinella lutrensis. Classification (NCBI taxonomy): domain Eukaryota; kingdom Metazoa; phylum Chordata; class Actinopteri; order Cypriniformes; family Leuciscidae; genus Cyprinella; species Cyprinella lutrensis. The sequence goes on along the minus strand of JAOTRC010000001.1, from coordinate 6,915,701 downwards.
ATTCCCTCCCCACCACCAGCCAATCCATCCTGTTTCTATTACTATCTGTATGCGTACGAATTTGGGGGATGTAATTCTTCATCCTGTGGAATTTAAAGGGATTGTCCACTTTTTTTGGAAATAGGCTCATTTTCTATTTTGACTCCCTCAGAGTTAAACTGTTGGGTTTTACCATTTTTGAATCCACTCAGCCGATTTTCTGATTTTTTGAAGAATATCAGTAACTAGACAGTTTCTGGTCTCATTGACTTCCAGAGTATATTTTTTCCTACTATAAAAGTCAATGAGACCAGAAACTGTCTGGTAACTGATATTCTTCTAAATATC